>CP139509.1:361365980-361551777 GCA_021014915.2 Artemisia tridentata subsp. tridentata | reverse complement strand
TGTTTGGGGGTCGCCAGGCCCTTTCCCCTCGCCTATTTTTCTATCGTTTAGGATAGTGGGATAGACATAAGTAATCATTAAGGGTTTACTCGCCGATAAAAATTAGAGCCAACGAGAAGGGTTAATTATATACACTTCATATAAAACTAGCAATAAAACAAGTGACAAGCTACTTAATTATCAGGACAGGTCTTCTTATTGTCTCAAGTATCTATCTGTGTACGTGTGTGCTAATCGCTGATTCGTGCTCATTAGTTTAGTTTTCTATTTAATTATAACCAAACCGTGCCAGTCTCTCAGGCTGAACCCCCTTGCGTTAGATTAGGTTGTATAGCTAACTTAGGATATTAAGATACTGATTAGAATAACTAGATAATACGTTCCACTCTTAGTGATCGACACTCTACTTACCATTATATTCATACTGACCGGGGACACTGCTCGTTAAAGTGTGTGTTTTATTGATAAGTCGGCTAAATATAAATTTAAAACTTGAGTAGGCATTAATACTGCTAAAACCACAACGACATCACGCGCGCACCAAGTCTTTGGAGCCGCTACCATGGATATAAAAGAATTAGAGCAATACACACGCACACCAATGGGATCATCCAGTAGGACGCTCCTGTTTTTGTCCTGTTGTGCTGAAATATTTTTCTGGTGAAGGTAGGATCTTTGTGGGCGGGAAAAATATATTTTTGAATCATTTTCTTATTAAAACATTTCTTTATAATTACAAAATAATTTGTATAATTTATTTTGTAAAAAAGTTTTGTCACATTTATAAAAATGTGAGTTTTAAGGACAAAATTATTTCTTTGATCACTTAACTAGTTTGATATATTATTTATTCATACCTTAAGTGATGTTGTGTCGAAATGAACTTTTTACAACTAATAACTTGTTTAAGTAAATTTTTACGTAACGTGTTTTTACATTTTGTGATTATCAAAACGTATGGAGGTCGAAAAATATAAATAACGTTTTTGACATTATTTGTATTAACAATCTCTCCCATTTCGATGATTACAAAATATAAACTCATTTTATTTAAAATATATTTAAATAAGTTATTAGTGAGTTTTAGTCCATTTCTCTCCCTTTTTGTAGAATCAAAAAAGTGTCGTCGATGTATAGAGAGGAAAGAAACTGACAATGCAAATGCTCCCCCTTAATTAGTGCTCCCCCTTGTTGAGGGCACGGGAGAATCGAGCTATGGTGACGTGCTACAAAAACAAGTTAGAGTACAAGTGCAAAGATATGTATATCTAACTCAAAGCAATAGTCACACAAAACAGATAAAGGAGATTAAAGTTTGTTTTATCCATTGTTGGGGACGGTCCTAGAAATGCATGGACGGTCCCGTATATTTGAGGGACCGTTTTCCTGTTTATGGGACCGCCACCAGTGGCGAGTTTTAGATAGGTGATGAAATTTTCTAAGACTTAGCATTTTTTTAAGTTAGCTAGTTACTACCAATATATAGTCCTAAATCATCATAAATGTCATAATAATATTACTAAGAAAGAGACATTCATTAATTGATAAGAAACATGGACATACATTAAGATGATAAGTCATAAGCTAAGATACTACAATACAAGAAAACTTAAATAGCTATCCTAACAAGTTGATGCTCTAGGATGCTTGGCCCAAAAAGTAGATGATTGAATTATTATTGACTAAACAAGTGGAAATGTTTAGTCGGATGGTGGAGGAAGAGATGGTGGAGTGGGAATGATGGTGCTTGGTGATGGAGTTTGTGGGATGAAAGGTTGTGAAAGGAGGTATTCAAGATGAGCAAACATGTAGTGTAGCTCATCTCTTAAGGAATGGATAAGGGTGTAATTGTGAATGCTAACTTGGTTGTAGGTGAGTGGATACCCCATAATGGGTGATGGTGGTGGAGTTGATGGTGTGTAGTCCAAAGGACTATTAGGAGAAAGAGACAAGGTAGTATTTGGTGGTGGTGGATTTGAGCTTCTTGATGGAGGTGAAAGGTCTCCAAGGTATGGTGAGAGGTCTCCAAGGTAGGATGAGAATGATAAGGTTGAAGGTTTTGAAGATGTGGATGAGGAAGTTCCTTTTGTTGATGGAGTTTTGATTGGTGCATTTGGTGCAATAGGTGATATAAGATTGGTTTGTGGAGAAGGAACGTTTTCTTCATTTGTTAAGTCTATGAAGATTGATTTAGGAGGAACAATAGTGATTCTTAGTTTCTTGTTTGTTGGAGGATAGGAGGTTGAAGAAGAAAATATGGTGAAGTATGAAGAAGATGAAGTGAAGAAGAAGAAGAAGTGGTGAGGATGAGTGAAGAGGATGATCATTATATAATCAAAAGCATCTTTCAATTTGGGCAAAGCATGTTATTAGTGTATATTAGGTTTTTAAAATCTGTTTAACTAATCAGGGAAATGGTGTTGAATTGGAGGAAAGTAAGTCAACTCTGCAGAAAAAGAAAATAGTGACAAAATCCGTGACCTGGTCTGGGGACGATCCTGTAAATAGGTGACGGTCCCAGATATATTTGGGACCGTCCCTTTCTTTTTGGGACCGTCACCAGTAGGGTGCCAGGATTTTGTCCAGTTTTCTGTTTTTGCAACATGTATATACATGCAATATGCAGATTTTTATAGTGACCCATAATCCAAATTAACTAGCAAATAAATCATCTAGTGAAGCACAAGTTGATATAGTCTAAATATTAGTAATAATCCTACTAACATAAGTCATTTAAGCATAGTCAAAGAGACTAATAAAAGTCTAGAACAAAGAGTACTTAGATCTCTTCCTAATAATATTAAAAATTATTCTACTACTTCATTCTTTATAATTGACTTGAGCTCACTCCCATTTCTTCATCATCGCTTGAAAAGACATCATAAATGGAGATAGAATTATCATCATGATCCTTATGAGGTGATGAACATTCCTAAAAGAGAGACGAGAAGATAGATTGACTCAAAGGAGTCATGACGGAATCAACAAAGGTGTATTGACAATTACGGACTTGTGGGAAAGTATTCATGATAAAACGATAGAGACGAGTCAACAACATACCATAAGGTATCGCTTTATCTTTTTGACCCTTGACATTTACAATTCTCTTAGCTACAAAGTAAGCGAGATTGTAGGGTTACTCGGTGACCAGACAATATAACATGTGTGCACAACATGCTGGGAGGTGCTCACGATTGTGGGGAAGACAAAAGACATTTTACCAAATGACTTCCACCCATCTACATAGATTTGGATGTACTTCATCTACAAAAATTTTGAGTGGATCTAGGACATAGATGTGAGACTCACGAAACTTAATTTGTCCATTGTCTTTAAGAGATACATGGACTTTTTGAGAAAGACGAATGTATTCTTTAATCTCATTTGGAGTGGGTATAAAAGTATGATAAGGAGCGTACTCATCCAGGTGATTGGTGAGGGTTTTGAGAGACCATCCTTCTGTGTAGGCACATTGCCCATGGTTTGGAAGTTCAAGAATTTTAGCAAATTGTTCAAGAGTTAGAGAGATAGTTTGGTTTTGGATCAAGAAATGGAGAGACAAAGTTTGATCCTTGTTATGTACAAGTTTAACTTGTCTGTAGAATTCTAGAATAAAGCGAGGACAAATTTGTTCATTAATGCGAAACAAACAGTCGAATCCAATTGTACTAAACATGGTTGTAATGTGTTCATGATTTAGGAATGAGGACTCGAAAATTCGACCTTCGTGGAAATAACGAGACTCAAGACTGTGAAAACCTTTTATGTGAATAGATGGAGTGTTTGGTTCGAGTGAGGGTTTAGGGATGTATTCATCGGTTAATTCATGATCATAATCAAACATATGAGACATCTTGTTACCTATAAAATCAAAGTGAACAAAATTAAAATTTAATATTTTTGAAGGCATATGCCTAGTGTGTTTTTATATGTAACAAAATTTGGAGTTGTGATTATCTTGACTCTAATAGATTAAACCTATGAGATAAACCAAATACTCCTTAATTTGACTTAGCTCAATAAGCCATGTTGAAAAATATATTATTACATAATTTGACTAATGGTTATGAGTTCATGATGTATGCATGAGAAAATGTTTTTGAAATGTATTAACAATGTATGAGAACATTTTTATGGTGCTCCTAAATGAGAAAATTTTTATGAAATCGAGTTGGGGTTTTTCATGCAAGTTGAAAATTTTCCAGGCTTTCTTAATCAAGCAAATCCTACATCTATAGGAAGCATAAAAGTTATACATTGCTTAATCTTAGTCTTAACTTTGAAGAAAAACATGAAAAATTGAAAATCCCCAATTTTTTGATTTTGTGCAAAATTGAAACCTAGACTCAGATTAGTGAAGAAATTGATGAAATTACTTACAATTGATGATGTTTAAGATGTTAGGAGTGATAATGCTTGATGATTATGTTTTCAATTAAAGTTTTAATGGTTGATTTGGTGATTTAGGGTAGTTTTGGAGTGGTTTTTTTTCAGATCGTCGCACAAGGGGGTGTTTGGTTTTGTGTTTTGTAAAAATGAAAAAGAGAGTAATATCTGGGCGTGACTGACTACCGGCGGTCCCGGATATATCTGGGACCGTCCTTGGGACCGTCCCTATTTACGGGATCGTGCGTAGTGGTGGATATTTTTGGACAAAATGATTTTAACGGAATTTTGTGGAAGTGACTTTTTAATTGAATTTTTCCAATTAAAATTGCTTAAAATACTCCGGATGAAGAAATTAAGTTGTCACGGATGAAATGAGAGTAGGAGTATATTCGAGACTTTGGTAGAGAGGATTGGCGTAGATGTCAGAGTCGAGAAATAGAAGAGAAATTAGAAGAGAAGAAATGTCGTGGTCATTTAAGAGTTTGTGTCATCCATAGTGATCATTAGACGTGCCTTTCCGGTGCTTTCATATTTGGCTTCGATTGTGGAAAACCAAATGCTCCTAACATCAAGAGATCAAGGCTTAGTCCATCATAAACATTTGTTTACATCGGTTTGATTGTTATCATACGTTTATACTATGTTTAATCTTTCGAGTTTGATTATCATGTGTTTATCTTGCTTTAAAGAAGGCTAATCACTTATGTGCTTGCCTTGTTATGACTTTATTCTATCTAATTGCATGATTGTTACGTTTATCCTAACTGTATTGTGGATGATTTATATGCTTGTATAAACTTTTGTCCTTGCATAGACCATAGCTACGTGTTGGTAGTAATTAATTAGTAGGTGACCATCTAAAACCTGATTACTTGAATCATATAAGGTATTTGGCAAGTATCCTTAGTGTCTGGGACCATGACCATTGGCTTGGTGGCGTTAAAAGTGGTAGATAATAGGATGTAAGATTCGAAAAATGGTAGATTTAGGGAGTGCCGACTGAATCACACCTGCTTTACTTAGTAGTTGAGTGCTTAGCAAACACAAAACATAGTAATATAGATTAGTTGAGGAACTTAATGCTCAGAGGATAGGTCGACCCTAGTGCGTGAGCCACGGCTAGGAATTTATCTAAAGAAGTTGTAGGGAATGTTGACCATATTACAACTACACTGCCTAAGACTCAATGTGTACAGCTAGATGAACATTGCACTTACAATTATGTGGTTAGTTGAATAGATGATTAGCAAGGCGAGCACGTCTTTATCTCTTGGTAGTTCGCACTTAGTTAGTTTTAATTATCATTTTAGGTATTTACTGTTCTTAGATAATTTAGCATAGATAAGTAATCATGTAATTTATAGCACACCTGTCATTAAAAATAGTTTACACTTAGATACCCGCACTCCAGTTAATGATCCGGTCTTACCGACTCTATACTATCACGAACGGGTACACTGCCCGTGAAGTGGTGGTGAAGTCTAGTAATAGTCTAATAGAATCGGTTTAGAAATTTTAAAATTATTTGATGAGTGTCTAAATACTCATCATTTTTACCTAATCTGAGCTGCCAAAACATCCAAAAACTCTCAGAAATGCATCAAAATACTGAAATTATCCCAGAATTGTGTTTTATATGTTTCAGATGCAAAATGTTTAAAAACAGATAAAAAACGAACAAAGTTTGCATAATTGGCAGTTTCAGTCCCTCAACTTTCAAAAGTTGTCAAAACTAGTCCCTGGTTATTCTAAAAACAGGAAAAGTCATCAAAGGTCCTTTAAGAATCATAAAATTACATAATAAGTCCTTTGGTGCAAAGTTTCATAAAATTACAAGTTTAGTCCCTCAACTTTGCAAAATGACAGAAATGGTCCCTGGGATGTAAAAAACTTTAAGAAAATCAATTTTGGGTCTTGTACTACTAATCTTTGGCAGGAATGGTCCTTGGAAATAATTTGGGATTTGGCAGCATGAGTCCTCAAATTTCAACATATTACACTTTTGGTCCCTATGATTTATCTTAAACCAAAAATCCAATTCCAAAGCCTAAACTAAACCCAGCTATTATAAACCCAAATTCCCAGCCCAACACCAAAGCCCACTAAACTAAATACCCAACCCGGTATTTAAATACCGGTCAAAACCGGTCAAACCTTTCTCCCTCACAACCCACCCCGCCAAAACCACCAAAACCAATACCACTTCCACCCACAGCATTCACTGCCACCTCCCCCTCCTCCTCAACAAGTTACCTAACACACCAAAAAGCATTTATTGCTTCTCCTTCCCCCCATGTAAACCAGAACAAGTGGAGTTACCCACTTTTACTTTTTCCCGCCAATTTTCATTGTGGACAGCTGAGATTGATTTACACCAAACCAATGGTGGGGATATGATCAGAGGAAGATGTGAAGAAGTTCCCAAGATATTTTAGTATAAATAGCAATGTATTGTAGCCTTAATTGGTAGTAGTTAATTTAGTTAAATCGCATTTTCCTTTCCAGTCTTTCAATATTTGTAATTTTCGATTCAAGTCTTTAATACAAGCTCAGTTTAGTTGTGTCATTCCAGTTTCAAGTTATTTGTACTCAATTTCAGTTATAAGTAAGTTTCAAGTTTCATTGTTAAATCGTATAAGCTTAAACTCAATTAAGATCATCATAATAAGTTCCAAAAACCTATACTATAAGCTGACATAAGCTATTCATAGCTTTATGTGAGTTTATATAGCACTAATTAGTTCTTAACTTCAAATTCGAAGCAAAGTCAATGAAAGTCAACGAATTAGCTTATCGAGCTGTTATGGATTAAAAGGCTGAAAATCTTGGAAGCTTATGGTTTAGTGGCTTCATGGGAAGCCTATATGGTGTTCTTGGTTCCTAGTTCTCTGTTTCACATAACAAGTCGATTGTAAGCTTGAATTCTAATTTTAGCTTAAGTTTCATTTCAATATTCTATAAGCTATTTGCAGCTTTTCTTTATAGTTAATTGCTTATCAATAGTTCTTAATCACTTTTCATTCAAGTTCTTAAGTTTAAACTGTTTGTTTCATCATTTCACCTTAAAAACTTAGAAAAAGCCAAAAACAAGATAAAATAAGCTAGCTTATTTAAACTGCTTTCTTTTCAGTCAAAAGATCATTTTTATAGCTTAATAAGTTTACCTGCATCAGTAGTTTTCAATTCGAACCTTAATTACACCAGTTCAGTTCATAAAATCCAAATCAGTCCCCCTTAAGGGCTGTTTGGTTTAGACTGCCACCTTAGCCAAACACTAGTATACTGTAGATGAGCCATAAGCTCACTTTTGCACAAGCCTTTCTAGGTCCTAATAAGCTATTTCCCAAGTTTGATCAGCCCAATAGATCAATATAGCAGATTTCCATTGTCCTTGTGATTTTCAGTCCCTTAAAAAGCTCATACAAGCTATAATAAGCCACAGGCTTATTTAGTTTTTAAACTTGGCATTTTTGTACTCATTTCAGTCCTATTAGTGTAATCAAAATAGCCTAGGTAGAATCCTTTGGGTGTGCACACTTCTGTGCACTTCTGCACAAAACAGACAAAACAGCAGACTCATTGCTGCTAGCTGCTGATCTAGCCTCCAATTGGACCTCAATTGGCTAGTTTGTGATAGGGCTTTTATGTTTTTTAGACACCCAATAGTATAAGCTATCTTTTTCCCCCCTAATATTGCATCTCAGTAGCTTATTTCATAGCTTAAATTGCCCTGCAAGTTGGTCTTTTTCTGAGTTTTCTGTTGAGTCTTTTCAACTGATTAGGTGTCCATTTGCTTAACCTGTGGGATTTGCTGTTTGAAATAAGTTGTTTTGTGCTTAAATTAGTATATTAAACTTGTTCTAAGCATTTGGTTGAGTTTAGTGCTTTTTAGCTTATTTTTGGCTTATTAGCAAACTGCTTATTAGCCCAAAACTGCTTATCAGGCTTAGCTAACCTCTTATTTTATTTTTATTATCTTTCTAATATTATTTTAGATTTACTCAGAATTTTTCATAATTTTCCTAAGTCATTTAATATTTTTAATCTTTTTTATTAGTTTATAATAGTAAATAAATCATAATAAATAGAAAAATAATCAAAAAAATATAAATCCAATTTTCATAATTTTCTTTTGTCATTTTTAATCTAGGAAAAATATAAATATATTTTTATACCTTAAGAAAAACCAAAAATAGAAATATAGTGATAGCTTCTATTTAATAGAATTTATCTTTTTAAATTTTAATTAAGTAATTTTCATTTTTATAATTTTCTTAGCTTTTTCTCATCTTATAATATTTTTAGAAAAAGTTTTAGAATTTTCTTTGTTCATTTAGTATTTTTTATAATTTAAATTAGTTTAATAAGTTATTAAATAATAAATAATTAATAATAAATAGATAAAAAGTATAAAAAAATATAATTTAAGTTTTTAAATAAGTTTTAAGTCATTTTACATTTTTAGGTTTTAAATTTCATAAATTTTATAATATTTCAGTTTTTGTCCCATTTTAGATTTCCTGTTACGCGTTTTCTTAATTTAATTCGCGTTTAATTTTCTTGTGTATATCTGTTTTTAATTTGTTATTTAGAATTATTAAATAAAGCAAAATCAAAAATATCCAATCACATCAGTCACTCTAATCCTAGCTTTTCACAGTTGCCCATTCGCACCTCGTTGGGAAACGACCCAGGTGATCACTTGCCTGGTTTCACACTACACACGAGTATTCGTTCTGAGACTGTTTAAATTTATATATACGTTTTCAGACGGATCATTATTATTTCACACATAAATGACCATATACACGCAACTCACTTAGGCGAGTCAACAGGGTGCACCCATCACCAAGTGGCACACGTGGCGGATCTTCTATATCCGGTCTCACCCTATTGCTCCACCTAATATGTCGGTCTAATAGAAATGACTCAGGGACATCAATCCATACCATGCTTTTTGTTGTTCCCTTTACACACTTAGAAGTAACTACAAAGTTAGTCTAATTGTGTTTATGACTGAGATTAACGTATTGATTAATTATAACTGATAAGTAAAACGTAAATATATAAACACAAGTTTTTCAACATTTAAATTTTTATTAGAAATCAATCAAAGAATCTATTACCCAAGTGTTTGCGGAATAAACACTTGGGATTGAATAGACAAGGTATGGTGTGTTCTCTTCACTAAACTCAAGTTATACTTGAGTGACAACAATAAAGACCCACTGAGCTATCTCAGGGATGCAGTTGCTCTTTGAAGGAGAAAAGTGGTTTTGTGAAAGTCTAAGCTTTTAATGCACAAAACTTAACCCACTTTTCTCAATTTGTTTTTATTTATACACAAGTATAAAATAGCACTGATGATTAAAATACAAAAAGAATAAGCATGCGTGTCTGACAACTACAACAGTATTTGTCATTTCCAAGGACCAATAGGAATAGGCCAAAAGTCTTTCCGAGTGTCAGTTCTAACACTTCTTGACTTTTGCCGTTTTAGGGAAGGTTCGTTTCTGGCCCGATAAGACTTCTCCTTATCTCTTCAAACTCTTCCCGCCAAATTCCGCCTTTCTTTCAGACTTCAGGTTCTTCAGTCTACGCCTTCAGTCTTCAGTCTTCAATCACTTATTGTTGTTGAGGAGACTGGGGTTCAGTGAGTTCTTGCCCAACACTCACTGAACCCATCATCTTCTTCTTTGGCTTAAGTCCTACTCAGGGAGTTCCGCCTTCCTGAGAGGTGAATCCTTCTTCTTAGACTCGTCTTAAGCATCCTGAAGATAACTCACTGAGTGACTGTTCACTCAGTGACTTGAGATTGTTTACGGTTGATTAACACTTGGCTAATTTGTGTCCAAATCCTGTTTTAAGGACTCTTGGGTACTGACGGGCCCAACAATCTCCCCCTATTTGGATATAAATTATGCCTAAGTGTTTTGATCAGTTATGAGTGAGACAATGGGCTTCTTCTCATACTGAATATACTAGAAACCTATTAAGGACACTGATATAACAAAAACATGGGCCATCATTTTATTTATGTCATTACAAAGTCCTAACATCTAACATAATACTCAGGGTTCTTGTTATCCTTCCAAGATACCAAAGAGTTCCAGTTTAGCTCTCTTCGACACTAACACTTCTTTGTCAGGTCACTCTTTCATCATCCTATCCATCAGCTTGACAAACTCTTCATTTTCAGGGGTCTTCATGGAAAGTTCCATTAGCTTGTAAGCCAGAAGAGTTGTTGTTTCCACAAGGTTGATGTCACTGACTCTTTGGAAGGCCGGTTGGCTGAACTCATCAACAAAGAAAATACCATACTCAGGGTTCTTGATAACCTGATTGGGAACAAATTTGACCCCTTAAGGTGGAGTCCTGTCGCAGTGAAGGGTAGCTATGAATTTTTCAGGTTCTTGTTCCACAGCTTTCCTTTTCCTCCCAATCTTTTGAGTAGGCTCAAGGATTGACAGTCCCTGAGAAGCAAGCGCCTTCTCATGATCTATTCCTAGACTTTTAGCCACTTTTTCAAGTTCCTCATATTTGGCGTTCAGTGTCTTTAGAAGGCTAGGAACAATCTTGCCATGCTTCTTCCTCAGGATAGGCATCATCATGTCCCATTCCCTTAACCCATAGTCTGAGAATTTGAAGGGTTTGTTTACCTCAGACTTTCTTGGTCCCCTGTGAATCGTTACGCTTATGGGGTTGGTGTGGTGAATGGTCATGTTAGTGATGGTGCCTTCTCCCTTGGTCTTTGTCATGTGCCACATATACCTCTCATAGGTTTTCTTCCTCATTTCTTCTCTAAGCTTGGCCTGCTTGTTGTGTTCCTGAATAAGGTCAGCCTGAAGCTTGAGGAATTCTTCCCCTTGATGTCCTTGTCAGTCTCATTGATTACCTCCTTAGCAACCTCAGCAATTATGGGTCTGTTGAGTTGCTTGTCTTTTTCTTTGGCTCTCCTTATGTCCTGTTCGTGTAAGACTACGACCACTTCCGCTGGAGTTCTAAAGAATGTCTTTCCACCATCCAATTCAACCGTAAATGGTGCATCAGGATCTAGACGCCTTTCAGTTGATGCCGGAACCAATTGTGGTTGAGGAGGATCTTCAGTCACCATGATTCCCTTCCCTTTGTCAGTTCGAGGGGGTCGACTGGTGGAGGTCTCAGGCACTTCTGTTGCTATGGCTTCAGGTTGTATAGGGATTGTAGCAACAACAAGTGCAGAAGACTGAGGAGGTGTTGGATCATCAAGTTTCTCCCCCTTAACAGGTGCTGGAACTTTAGTGTATGCACCTGTTGACTGAGGAGGTGGGGTAACCGGAGAGGCCTGAAGAATTGAGAGGATGCTGGAGACCATTTTCTTGACTTCAGTGGTCTCATTCTTCAGTGTGGACATTTCTTCGGCCATGGCACTCTGAGTTGTTGCGAGTTCAGTGACCTTGGTGGTGTAGTGGGTGATCAGCTCATTATGTTTGTTTGAGAGCTGATCAACGGATGAGATATCTTGGAATCAGCGACTGACTGCTGAATTGAATCTTGCTGAGACCTTATGGTTTTAAGATCCACCCCCTGAAGAAGCTTTAGAAGCTCAGTGATGTTGGTGGAGGTGAGCTTCTGAGTATCCATGTACTCCTTCAGCTTTGTGATCAGGGTCGGGTCATCTCTCATTTCCTCCTGAATGGAATCAAGAGTCTTCAGTATGTTGTTGAGCTGCTTATCTTGTTCAGTACCCATACTATCAAGAGAGCCCCTTAGGTCACCGAGTTGTTTGTCAGTGAGGTTGGCGACCTGAAGCACTTTACCCTGAGATTCTTCAACAGCAGCCCTAAAGTTAGCATAGTTGGCTGCTGCTTCAGTATGCAGTTCCCATTGTTCTCCAGTAATCTCATGAAAGAGAGCATGGTTGGCTTTACGGAGAAACTTTACCAGCTGTCTTTCAGTAAGTGGAAGAATATTATCGTATTTCTGCAACCACTGAGGAGTAGCGGGAGCAGATGGAGTGCCTGATGATGATGATGTTGTTGGTTGGTTGAGGGGTTGTTGATCCTCAGGAGGAGGAGATGATTGTTGTTGTTCAGGGTGCTGAGGAGAGTTGTGTGTTTCAGTCTCCATTTCCTCCTCAGCAGCAAAAATTTCTTCGTCCCCAAAATCTACCATCTCCTCATCGAATTCTTCATCCATGAGATTATGAATATCCGCAAGATTAGGAACCTTGGCTGAATCCGGCTCCCCCTCAGAAGAGGGCTTGCCTTCGTTGTGGCCAGGTCCTGACCCCTCCAAGTGCACTGAGTGGGTTTTCTCAGCCTGGACTGTGGAGTCAGTTCCCGAGTGACTGGATCCGTCATGAGGGGTTTTGGGTTCCGTATTAGCGGGTGGTTTCAATCCCTCTGAGTCTTTGTCCCCCTGAGTGCCTTCAAGGACTGGTGGGTGTTTTCCAGTACTATCATGAGGCAATGATTGTTGGTGGACCCCCTTCCCATCAGGGTTGTACTGCCCTGCTGAGGATTTAGGGTCCTTTTCTCCCTGAGATCCTGAGTGTGATTTCTCAGGATCGTAAACAGGATGTGATTGGGTGTGGGTCCCCTTCTCAGTAAAGTAGTGCTGCTCTACCGAGGATTTAGGACCCTGTTCTCCCTCAGGCAAAGGTTGGGATTGACTAATTCCTTCATCGGGATGTGAGAGGGTGAAAGTTCCTGACCCCACTGACTTGTGTATGTCAGTAGAGTCATGAGGAAAGGTTTTGCCCGAGGACACTGAGGATGATTTCTCAGTACCCTCCGTTGGCGTTTGTTTTATGGTCAAGAGGGTCTCAGTGATGGGTGTCTCAAAGGTCTTGGCCATAGTTTGCCTTTCCTTAGGCTCTGAGGCAGAAGTCCCAAGGACGAGTGGTTTGGGTTTAACCACCTTCTTGGTCCCTGCCTTCTTTTTCTTCTTCTCCTGCTTTGTAGGAGAAGGAACAGATGAGACAGCATTTTTCCCCTGAATAACTACCAGCATGTAGTCGGTCAGGGGTACTGGTTGTACCTCAGTAAGGTCTCTTGAATAGTTGGCTTTGTGTAAGACGTCAGGTTTAGATCCCTCAACGTCAGGCCTAACATAATCAGAGCCTAGTAAGTCCTGAAGCACACAGGAAATGAAACTAGGGTAAGACATGTGTCTTTGCCTAGATTTTCCTGAGAGCTTGGCTACGAGGTCTCGGAAGATTATTCCTCCGATGTCTATTTTTCTACCCTCCATAAGACTGAATACCATCAATTGTTGTGATGCATTCAATTGCTCCGCGGAGGATTTATTGCCTCCAAGGACCTGAATGACAAAGGTCATCATGATCCTCCAGACAGCAGGGAACCAAGTCTTAATTATTGGTTCTTTGGCCAATAATGTTCCTGAGGCCACGTCAGGTTGTTTTGGGTCATGTGGCCCTAGTAAAAGCAATTCGGCCTTTACTTATTGGTCAGTGGGGTTAGGCTCAAAGTTCTCAGTGAAATCAAGACCTGTGGCCTTAATGAAGGTTGGGTAATCCAGGGAGAGGGTCCTTCTCCCATTCATCACTGAGAACGTGATTATTGAGTCTTTGGTGTCCTCAAGGCTTGTTGCCACTATGTACACCAGTATTCCCTCAGATAGTCATTATATATGACTGAGGGGGTTTTTGTGAACGCCGTAGCAAGAAAGCAGTTTTGAAGATATTTAACCACATTCTTGTACGCCCAAAAATTTTCGGGGTAGGCAAAGTTTCCTACGACGTTATTTTTGGTCATGTCTACGCCCCCCATTGTGAATTCCACATTTGGGGCGTAGGTTATAGCTTTAGAAGTAGCCATTTGTTTGAAAGGTCTTGGTTTTACAAGAAAATGGTCTGGTTTTCTAAAGATGAAGAACACACACAATAGTTTTGAAAGAAAAGGGCAGAGTTTGCTTAAGATTTTCTAAAACGTGTGTGTGTGTTGATTTGTTTGGGGGTATTTATAGGGAAGTGAAGAGGAGGGGTGTTTTAGGCATTAAGCGGTTTTATTTTCTCAAAAAGAAATTTTTGGAAACCGTTTTGTATAAAACGTTTGGGATCTGCATTAAATGCCACCACTCCACTTTTCCTAGTTTTGCGCAACAGTCGAGGTGAACAGTTGTGCCGTCTGCAAAAAGTGTAATTTGCAGAGTTTGCATCATCACATATTTTATGTGAGAGAAGAGGCATTAAATGCCAAGTGGGTAAGTGGGGGCCCAGAGGTGGATGCCAGAAGGCAAAAGAACAAATATTCTTATATTAAATAAGAATTCAGTTACCAACCTCGGACATTTACTAACTAGATACTTAGAGCATTTAAGTTAGCATTGAATGTCATTTTGAGGGCCCTGAATGACTTTTCATTCAGTGAGGGGTTCAGGGAAGGTGATTCAGTGAATTTTTTTACTGAGGAACACATTGAGTCAGGGACCTGAGGTTTTCCAGAATTTACACTTAGATGGATGGATTCAATCAGTGGATTGATTCTCAATATCCAACATTCCTAATTCAGCTTTCAGTCTTGTGAAATTTGGTTCATCCAAAGGTTTGGTGAATATATCAGCTAGCAGATATTCAGTAAGAATGAAGTGTAATTCAATTTCACCATTCATGACATGGTCCCTGATGAAGTGATATCTAATATCAATGTGTTTTGTTCTCTGATGAAGAACAGGGTTGTTTGAGATGGCAATTGCACTTGTGTTATCACAAAAGATGGGAACCATCTTATACTGGATTCCATAGTTACTGAGTTGACTTTTCATCTAAAGTACATTTGCACAACAACTGGCTGCTGCAACATATTCAGCTTCAGCTGAGGACATGGCAACTAATTGTTGCTTCTTAGCACTCCAACAGACTAATTTTCCACCAATAATTTGGCTGGAGCCTGAGGTGCTTTTTCTGTCCATGTTGCATCCAGCATAGTCAGAGTCTGAGTATCCTTTGAGATCAAGGCCTGAACATTTTGGATAGTATAATCCAAGGTTTGGAGTACCTTTCAGGTACCTGAGTATCCTTTTCACAGCTGTGAGATGAGACTCTCTTGGGTCAGATTGATATCTGGCACACAAACATACTGAGAATTAGATGTCAGGCCTTGATGCAAGTAGATACATCAGTGACCCAATCATTCCTCTGAATAGAGTCTGATTGACTGGTTTACCAGTGAGGTCATGACCAAGATTTTTGGGGGGAACCATGGGAGTTTTGAATGAGGCACAGTCACTTAGTTCATACTTCTTCAGTAGGCTTCTGACATACTTCTCTTGACTTATAGAGGTTCCTTTATTAGTCTGCTTGATTTGCAATCCAAGGAAGTAAGTCAGTTCTCCCATCATGCTCATTTCAAATTTCTTTGCCATCAGTTTTTCAAACTGTTTGCAAAGTTTATAACATGTTAAGCCAAAGATGATGTCATCAACATATACTTATACAAGTATGACATCATTATTTGTCCTGTAGATAAACAATGTGTTGTCTATCTTACCTCTGACAAATTTGTTTTGGATCAGGAAGACTGAGAGAGTTTCATACCATGCCCTGGGATCTTGTTTCAGTCCATAAAGGGCTTTGTTAAGCTTGCAGACATAGTCAGGAAACTCACTGCTTTCAAATCCAGGAGGTTGCTGAACATAAACTTCTTCTTTCAGTGAGCCATTTAAGAATGCACTTTTAACATCCATTTGGTACACTTTGAAGTTCATGTAGGTTGCAAATGCAAGGAAGATCCTGATGGCTTCCATCCTTGCCACTGGTGTAAATGTTTCTTCATAGTCAATGCCTTCTTGTTGATTATAGCCTTTGGCTACAAGTCTGGCCTTGTTTTTAATGACTATGCCATTTTTATCAGATTTGTTTTTGAACACCCATTTCATGCCAATGACTGAAACATCTTCAGGACATTTGACCAAGGTCATTACCTTGTTTCTGTCAAATTGTTCCAGTTCATCATGCATGGCCTGAACCCAACTTAGATGTTTAAGTGCTTCTTTGACACTTTTAGGTTCAATTGTGGAGATGAAGTCCACAAATAGGCATTCATTGGCAGAGGCTGCTCTTAGACTAGCAGCCATGCTTCTGGTGAGCATGCCTTCAGTAGGCTCTCCAATTATATTGACAAGTTCTATATCCTGAGACCTAGTCCAACTGTCCAGAGGTCTTGGATACTGATTAGAACTTGTGGAGGCCTGATTGGTAGGGTCTGGTGTAGATACCTGATGATCTTCAAGATCTTGAGTGTCTGATTGGGTTGACTAATCACTGAGATTGTTTGGTTCCTGATCACTTTGTTCAGACTGATTGATTGCATCAGTACTTCTTTGTGCTTCAACAAACTCAGTGATGGTTAGGTAAGGAAGGTTGTGAGGTATGATGTAGTAGGAGATGTTAGCATTTGCTTAGTACTTAGTGGAAGGATCATTTTCAGGAAGATGTTCATCAGGAGGGTATCTTGATGAATCACCAATACCTATCTATTCCACTGAGATGTTAGAGACACTGATTGCAACAGTACTTTCATCAAATGTAACATTGAATGTTTCCTCAGTTTGCTGTCTCCTAGTGTTGAACACCCTGAAAGCCTTTGAGACAAGTGAGTATCCTAGGAAGTATCCATCATCAGCTTTGGCATCAAATTTCCCTAAGTGATCCTTGTGATTATGAATAAACACAGGAAACCCAAAGACATGAAAATAGCTGATGTCCGGGATTCTTCCCTTGAATAACTCATAAGGGGTTTTGCTATGTCTCTTGACAATGATGGATATGTTTTGTGTATAACAGACAGTTTTGACTGCTTCAGTCCAAAAGTGTTTGGAAAGGACTGATCCATTTTGTTAGTGCAAATATTACGATATTTAAACTAAACGATTTCTTCGGTTTTAATAATGACAAACATGTAACTTGTAATACATAACGTAAAATATGCAAGTTACTTGTAAACACAAATCATCAATGCATACTTACATCAACACCTCCCGACGTCTCAAGTATGCTTCAACGAAGTCGTAGATTTCCAACCCGACATAAATCACTCAAGGTATGGACAAACAAATCTACTACTTAACAAATGATCAAAGGATTATATTTTTCTAAACTTCACATTTTTAATGTGACAAAACATTTTTTCAAAAATATATTTTACAAATTATTTTTTAATTAAAAAGAAATGTTTTATTTTGAAAAATAAGTTTAAAAATCCCAACAGCTATTTTTCCCCCCAAAATCAGCTCCAACCTTCCCCAAATAAGTTTTCACCAGAAAAGACAAAATTTGGAGCGTCCTTGTCTGGGACAGCTCCACGGTTCCACTAAATTTAGTGGAGTCGTGGGACATTTAGTGGAGCCGTCCGTACAAAATTTTCTGTAACGTTCAGATTTTTCTTGCCTATAAATAGTGGACCATTTCACACTTCCAACTTGATTTTTCTAGTCCTTTTTCTCTGGTCTAATCCCTCCTCACTTAGATGACTTTCTTTGATCATTTGGAGAGTCTGAGTTTGTTTAAGAGTGATCCAATCATCCATTCAAGTGATCCTCTTCATTCCTCTTGATTAGCAAGAGAAGAACACAAAGTATCCAAGTAGATACAAAGTGTTGTCATCCCTCTTGATTAGCAAGAGAAGAACACAAAGTATCCAAGTAGATACAAAGTGTTATCATCCCTCTTGATTAGCAAGAGAAGAACACAAAGTATCCAAGTAGATACAAAGTGTTATCATTCCTCTTCATTTGCAAGAGAAGAACTCAAGGTATCCAAGAAGATACAAGAGTTGTAGTTGTTAGGTCTTGTAACATTTGTTACACTCTTGATTGTATCATAGCATACATCAAGATCATCTTTCTTTTGAGAGTTTGTGAGGGAAGATCATTGTGATCTTAAGAGATCTTGGAGATCTCTTGAAGCCATTGGTGCTAGCTAAGATTAGCACTCGACATCTAGCTTAGTGTCGGAAATAGGATAAGCGACGTGTACGGTGTAGATCGTGGTAGATTGGTGCTAGCTAAGATTAGCACTCGACATCTAGCTTAGTGTCGGAAAACAAGTTAAGCGACGTGTACGGTTTTCTCCGCCTGAAGGGAGTTTGTTGATTAGTGAAGTAACTCTCGAGTTGGGTACTCGGGGAGTGGAGTAGGGCGAAGAGGAGCTTCGTGACCGAACCACTATAAATCACCGTGTCCGGTTTGCGCCTTTTTACTTATCTCTTTACTTTTATTTTATTCTTTATCGCTTTATGTTTATATTTGCATTGTGTTTATGCTTGTGTGGCTAGTTGCTTATGTTATGTATGTGTCATGGTTGATTGTGCTTGTGTTGTAGTTTAATTTATTCATCCCTTGATGATATATGATCATTTTTGACACTTTTCATATTACGTCACATTTGATCGGGTAATTGATACGAAAAGTTTTAAGTTTTTAAATGGAAACGTATTCACCCCCCCCCCTCTACGGTTTTCACAATTGGTACCAGAGTCACGTCGCTCAAATTTTTAAAACAAATGGTTTTCAAAATTGAGTACGATCCATGTATCAAATTACCCATGAAGGTGATAAAGATATGAAAAGTATTTAGTTGCTTAATACTTACAAGTTTTGTTGTTAAGTATACGTTGTCATACTAGCTTGAAGGTTTTCTTAAATTAATAAAAGTTGGTTCTGTTCAAAACTGAAATAACAGGTACGGCACCGTTAAATATAATGTACGGTTCCACTAAATATGGACGGTACCTCTAAATTTAACTGTACCTTCGTCTGTTTTTCAGAATTCGGTAATTTTCAAAAATTCGTATAAAATCAACCGTAAGTCCGTAGGAGTCGTGCCACCTATCGTTTTAAACGTAATTGAGTCTACTTTTACTTAAAAATACTTTTAGAAAGTGATTGTAAAGTAAAATTTACGAGAGTCTTCAATTAGTAACAGAGAGTCTTTTTCGGTCATGCCGATTGCACAAATTTTTCGTCAAATCAAAAAGTGAACATCACACGTTGATGTATTCATACTTTCAAGGTGTTGAACTTGATAAAATTTTGAAATGGGGTGGAAAATAATTCATTTTCAAATAAAATCAAGCTAAGTGTACATTGTTATACTTAATACACAAAATGACGATAAGTATTTTTGTGTGTTAACCTAAATGGCTATTTGTTTTAATTTGTGTCTTTAATGTCTTGTTGTTATTTGTTTAGTATAGTTTTCCAGTTTATGCATTTATAAGGCTCATGCTAAATCACTTGCACTATATTAAGTAATTAGTTTGCATTGCATATAGGCATCAACCATTTGTCTTGCATTTGTTGCAAGTTCTTAAAATGGTTTAGTAACTTTCTTAGGAATAGAAACTAAGTTGGTAGATCATGTGTGTCGAAAGATATTGTCTTAAACAATTATTTTTCCAAAGGTTTAAGTGTAAAAAGTATATCACCCCAAAATACTTAACACTTTCACAAAATCCGTAACGTGGTCTTTAAAACATTACATCATTTTGTCTTGTTTGACCATGGCTTGTCTAAACAAGATAAAAGGTCATTTTAATACATTAGTATTTAAGTAAAAGAAAATGTATTAAACTTGCATTGATTTAACACACATACAAAATGTTTTAAACATTTAGTATTTTACGTATGTGGTATAAAAATGGTTAAGATAATTATTTTTATACTAATGAGGTGTCGAAAAACTAAGAATATTATACTTAATAATATAAATAGTTTTTCTCAAATAAAAATAAATGACAATATCAAAGTAGTAACTTAAGTTTTTAAATGGAAACGTATTCACCCCCCCCCCCCCCCTCTACGGTTTCCACACATTTAGCATTGTCCAGGCAGCTTCTATGAGTGTTCTATTCTTCCTTTCAGCAACACCATTTTGTTCAGGTGTGTAAGGAGAGGAAAATTTTTGGGAAATTCCTTTCTCATCACAGAAACATTCAAGTTCATAGTTTCTAAACTCTGTTCCATTGTTAGTCCTAATCTGTTTGACTTTAATGTCATTTTGATTTTCAATGTTCCTGACAAAGGACATGATTGTTTCAGCTGCCTGACTCTTTTTGATCAGGAAGTAAACCCAAGTGTATCTTGAGTATTCATCCACAATGACCAGAGTATACTTCTCATGGTTAATGGATCTAGGACTGATGGGCCCAAAGAGATCCATATGGAGAAGATGAAGGCAGTTCCTGATGGAAAAGTTTGTTTTGGTTTTAAAGGATGCTCTGTGATGTTTACCTTTTTCACAGGCAGAGCATGGTTTTAAAGGTGATTATGAATATAGATAACATATTATTAATAAACAAACGCAGCGGATAAATCACCTATCAACGGATCCATAGAGTCATATGATCAATCGAAGTAAAACAAACAAGATTATACCTTTGTAGCGTGATCCGGGAGTCACTGGCAATCACCAATAGAAGATCAAGAAACCCAAGAGATCAATGATGTTGATCTCCTCTTAGGATGAAACACACTACAATTAGATGCTAGTCTTACGATTGTAACAATCAATTAGCAACACATACAATATGTATTGTAAAAGTGAGATGGAAAATCAAGAACCCTAGGGGAAGGGGTGATGAATGCCGTGAGTTTTGAGGGGAGAGAGTAGATATTTTCTCCTTTGATTGTGGTAAGTTATAATCCTAATTGATTTGATTTAATTGGCAATTAATCTTATCAATTAGATGTTGCATTTAGCACCCTATAAAGACTCATTCTTCCTTCCTAGTCCCCATATGGCTGGCCATTATAAGGGCCTTCAATGGGCTTGCCCATTGTTGGCCCAATCCAAAAACACTAAGTCTAACTTAGTATTTGATGGCCCGTTATAGATCCCGAGTTACATAGCCGTTTATATATTGTAAATACGATAATTACAATCTATAAAATGATGTCTCTGTGTATAAGTGTGTGACCCCATAGGCTCACGTATGTCTAGCCATTTAATTATTTATTATGACACGAGCATACTTCAACAGCTCCCACTTGCGACGTCATAATAATCAAGTAATTATACAAGCAAAGGTTAGCGTCTAGCAACATGCCAATGCCCCTAGAAATATGTGAGAGTAGTTTCTTAAACGTCTCATTTAAATGGTTTATATGTCATCCATCCTTTTGTTGCAGATACCTTGTTGAACATTAGACATGGATCAAATGTCATTCTAATTGTTCAACTATTATGTTTCTCGATATAGATATTGAACAAGATTACCAAGTGGACCAAGATTCATCTTAATCTCATTTGAGTACGGCCATACAAACATCTGTCCAATTCATCGAGGGGACCAATAGTATCTAACTCCATAACATGTGGAGGAACAAATCCTATTTTTTTTACTGCACGTGTCATTCATGTGTTTCATATCACACCTGAAGATGGTTTTTATAACTACCTTATTCAGGACAGCGTTTAACCATATCAAGGAATGAAATTCCACACATGCAAGACCTACTTGCATCTTAAGTCTAAGGATAAGAGACATAACCACTTGCGAGATTCACTATTGACGACGATCCATGTAGTGAACACTCGTAGGTTGGGTCAATCCAATGTTCATCACAATGAACAACATGTGAGTTTGGTAAATAATCACCAACACGCTCACATTTGCCTTAATTTGATGATACTCCCGTATCGTCAACCGACAATGGACAATTTTAAAATAAATAAATTATTCATGGATTAAACATGTAAATATAGAACACAGTAGTATAAATGAAGACGATCATACCATGTATATTAATTCATTATATAATACGACTGCTTATAGTTCCATTATCCAAATACTAAAAACAGGTATGCATAAGACTACTCATAGGTCTGAATCCGATGTTCCCACCATGATCGAATCATGTTGTACAAGACAACAAGTAGTCATCCGAGTAAACTTTGAGAATACTTGTTTCAAAAATCATGAAAGGTTTGAATGATGATTGTCCTTTGTATGTGTGCATTCAAGTACAAGACGAGTATTGCAACAATACATTCCATAGGGTGTTTGAAGCTAGCAAAACACCTATATTAGACAGTCATGTGAACAGTTTCTCAAACTGTAAAGTATTCTTATTCTTTTAATGTATAACGCATTAATGCTCTCAGTCGAGCACATCTAGTCAGCAATGACATCATTCATGATGACAACCTGCCACGACTAGGGTTGAGCATCTGTTGAATAAGCATTAGTATATGCAAACAAAATAGAGCTCCTCAAATATCCATAAACGTTTGAACATATCTTTGGTACTTTCTAGGTCCATTATAATGTTCATTTAACAATTATCTAATGACTTTCACTTAGATATTTGTTGTTATCAACTCATCTTGCATTCATGCAAATGATATATATAGTCCAATGGGTAATATGACTTACATGATGAATCCTTTAGTCGAACTTAAGATTTCCATTCATGTGTTCAATCTCATCAAGTGAGATTGATCATTGAGACTTCCCTCAATAAAGTGTCATATTGTGTTTAGACTTAATAACCGCTTATGTTTATTCTAATAAACATATGCATAACAAGGTTGTATATCTTATTTTATAAATCCCTCAAGAGAAACTTCATTCCAAGTTAAGGATTAAAGTCTAGCTTAGATGGAATATTGTTTCTAATATGTTAATGACATATGAGATTTAAGAAAATAAATACTATGCTCCAACTTGCTCTCAGTGTACTTAGGAGTAATCTTGTTAATCTCAATCAAATTAATGATTTTATAATTAACTTAAGATCTCTGCTCCTAGATGCATGATCTAATCCACACATGGATTCTTTTATCTTGTATACATAATAAAGATTATATGGATTCATAAACCCTTTTGATTACTCATCGTCCTCGCAAAGGTAATCAACAAGAAAAGTGTTTTGACATCCTATTGTCATATTTCATTTACATGAAAACAGGTATGACAATTTATCATCTATATACATTTAATGTTTGTAGGTAGGAAGATTTAGTCATAGTCAATTTCTTGAGTACGAGTAAACTCCTTTTACTACGCGTGCATTAAATGTGTTTACAAGTTTGTCCTTTTGAGTCTTCTCATCAAGAAACTCATTCTTAACCTCACAGTCCAACTGATTGGTAAGAGATCAATCAAGCTCTATGAGTGATTGTCTTTTAAGGACTGCATCTTAACATTCATAGTTTTGAGCTATTCATCATATTCAATATCTAATAATGCATTTCTATAGTTAGCAGGTTTACTATGATCCTCCAACTTATATCCCTTAGCATTGATATAAAAAACTATATCATTCAGGTGCAAGAGGTATCCTTGCGAATTTATGAATGAGAGATATCAATCTATGGTTTAACATATGCATGTTCAACCTTAGTATGACATTAGCAAGTGTACTCAGAAGGTTGCTCTTGAATAACTTCAAGATCTAAAGGTGCTCCCACTTGCTTTTGTATGTAGAGACTAATCTCTAGATACTCAGCATCTTGAGTAACAATAAATTGTTTTCAAGTGGGACATCCAGAATACATCGTTAGTTCTTGACTCTAGTTTGTTAATTACTTACTCTTAGGTAGTTAACAAATTCAGAACTTCAATCAAGACATAATGAGATTCATCCCATGCCATAATACAATGGTGTCTTAAATTCCTTCTGATAGCTTTGGAGGTAAAACAGTTTAAGTCATCAAAGATCAAACAATATCAATAGTGTTTGATTTTCCATGATGGACATACCATAAAGTTGTGGTATTCCATGAGGACTGATGTTGTGAGACTATCACACAACTCATTAGATGAACTTATACTTTTTGGCTTACATATCTGCCAACCAAGTCAAACCAGATGGCATCAATAGTAATTTTAGCCTACTGCATACTTTACTTCATGTGCATGTTTTGACTAGAAAACATAACCATTTATTATACGTCGTAAGTGTACATGTCTTAACAAGAAGACATAACAAATCAACGTTTTACTTTACGTTATAAGTCTTTCAACAATTAACGGAATTGATGCTTGTGTCTTTACAAGAGACCTAAACATATTCAACTAAAGTAATTACGAGCGCCGACACTTGGCCTCAATAGTAAATTCAAGTTAATTTCATACTTCATGATTATGACTTTACAAGAAACATAATCATATTTACTAAACAATTCAGTGAATATGTTGAAGTAGCTTTTCATGTTATCTTGATCTTTGTCCTAATTAGGGCTACATACATTTTATGTGTAGAAGACCTAGTAGAATCTTAGTTTCTTACCTTGCAGTCAAGAAAAACCATTAGTCATATTGTTATATGTTGTACCTTGCACACAATTAAGATTTCTCCCACTTGTGCATGGCACAACATACAGACAACACTACGCTCTTTTGTTTGTATGAGCAATATGACAATGTCTAAGATAACATATGATTTTTAGTCAAAATCAAAATGTAGATATGTAGAACTTTATCGTTTTAATAATGAATCATGCATAACAATTTTATAGATAACATTTCAGGAAGCAACATCAGGAACGCGACAAGTTACCTTATAAAATTTATGCAATGGTTCTTATATAAACTATGATGCTTAACATGTGGAAAGTAATGTATTATTTCAAGAAAAATCTGGAAATAAGATGGGCAACTTGCAAGGTAATAAAGCTTACAGCTCCCACTGAATTAGACAACATTACATGTGTTTCATCACCACTAATATAATCATGTGGCTCCTACAGGATTAGACAACATTTCATGTGTTTCGTCACCAGTGGTGAGTGAGTGGCGATTGGATACTTTCCTTCTTTCTTTGAATATCTACACATTATTGCTAATGTGAGTCACTTTGACTAGTAAACATGTACTTAGGTATTTGATGCGCGTGATGTGTCGTTGCGGTTTAGCAGTATTAATGCCTACTCAAGTTTTAAATTTATATTTAGCCGACTTATCAATAACACACACACTTAACGAGCAGTGTACTCGGTCAGTATGAATATAATGGTAAGTAGAGTGTCGATCACTAAGACTGGAACGTATTATCTAGTCATTCTAATCAGTATTTTAATATTCTAAGTTAACTATACAAGCTAATCTAACGCAAGGGGGTTCAGCCTGAGAGACTGGCACGTTTTGGTTGCAATTAAATAATAAACTAAACTAATGAGCACGAATCAGCGATAGGCGTGCACGTACACAGATAAATACTCGAGACAATAAGAAGACCTGTCCTGATGATTAAGTAGATTGTCACTTGTTTTATTGATAGTTTTATATGAAGTGTATGTAATTAACCCTTTCTCGTTGGCCCTAATCTTATCGGCGAGTAAACCCTTAATGATTACTTATGTCTAAAAGTTATTCCTAAGTGATCAATTTAGTAACAACCGTGGGAGCCACATTCTCTTCCGTAGTCAAATGCGCAAGCCACTAATAAACACAGAGGTAATCAATGCACTAATAAGTAGTAACCAAAGACATCAACATATAAACTTTAATTGATGGGAAAACAATTTTAAGGGAGTGCAATCTTTCTCGTCACATTACACAAGCCACCAATCCTGATGAATTAAAGTTTACTAACACAATAAAACAAAACTACTTAATGAATTAAATACATGCAGGACCTTCTTACAACTCTTGTATCTTCGTTCGGGTGTGTCTTGTGTTGCCTAATCGTCTGAATTCGGCCTTAGGTTTCTGTGGTCTTCGTACTTCGTATATATTATGCCCCGAAATTCGTCTGGTCTTGGGGTATTTATAGTTTCTGTCTGAGGGTAAGATGCGGCGCATCTAATAAGTAGATGCGGCGCATTGACTTAACTTCGCGTGGGGTCCAAGATTAATATATTCAGGAATATTCGTACACCACCAGAAGATGCGGCGTAACTCCATTCTCAGATGCGGCGCATGTCCTTGCTGTCTTGGATCGTATCTTGTGAAATCTTGATAGTGATGCGCCGTATGTAATAAGAAAGATGCGGCGTATCTGGAGCAGAATGTCTTGATCTTGTACATTTCAGTAGACTCTTATCTTCTTGCTTGTTTTGCTCCATAATTAGTCCAAAATCGCCAAGTTTCACCAAATGCTTGTTTTTAACTGAGAATTACAAAAGTAAACGATTAAGTATCAATTCTCACAGATAATATAATAAAACAAGTCTAATAAATAGGATAAATGACGGTAGTAAAATGTACTTATTTGAGTTCATCAAATATCCCCCCACTTGAACTTTACTTGTCCCCAAGTAAACCTTAGAATTAATCTTATGAAAATGTATCCTAAAAGAATTAGGATTTATTTTTATATTTAAGCATGTATTCATTTTTGTCATAATCACACAACCAAACACTTAACGAATTAGAAGTAAAATAAAATAATTTGATAAAAGCAAATCTAATCGTTTAACTGTCCAGTCGTGACGAATATTCTATCATAAGCTTGGCAAGTATACACATCTCCCCCACTAAAGCCAAGGAATAACAAGTCTAAAGCGGTAAAAAGGGTTTTGAGGTTTAAGGGTTAATCATTCTCCTTAATCTCTATCGATCTCAAATTCCAGAAAAGGCGACAAAATCACAAATACATGATCGAATCCACGAACACGATACTTGCAATTGCTCAAATCCTTAACTCGAATAGGCTAAAGATAGGACCAAGTAATCTTCACCAATAATATTATATCAAAAAGGGCGACAAAATCATAAATACATAGCCGAATCCACGACTACGATACTTAAGATTGCTCAAATCCCTAATCTCAATAAATCAAAGGTTTGGATAAAGAATAATATAAGGTATGGATAATATTTGGAAAATGGTGTAAAAATGAAAAATAAACAAAACAAATAAATTAAAATCCTAAGTGTGGTTAATCACTATCCCAACCATCCCATGAATAAGACTCATATCATAGAATAACTCACGCTTTAACACTTGAAACACACGCTTTAGGTAGACACGAATTATACTCAACAAGATCTTAATCAAAGAATATCCTTTAGTTGGCGTTCCCATAACGTTCAACTCCCATACAATCTATAGATATAATATACAACAACCAGTGGTGATATCGACCACTTAACACAAAACTTTACATAAGTTGGTCAAAACAAACATCCAACTCTTCCTTTTTTCTTTTTTTTTTTTTTTTTTTTTTTTTTTTTTTTTTTTTTTTTTTTTTTGAAACATAACAAAGATGTGTAAAATTTCACCACATCACTATAATGATAATTCTCGATAATTTTTCCATACTTTTCATGACTTCAGAAATAACGGTAATAGTGAAAGTAGTAAACACACGAAAAATAAACTCAAAGATATACAATATTTACTTTCACTCCAATCGCATTGTGCAATTTCCCGACCTAACCAAAGATAATGAATTACGCACGCGAACACAGGTAATGTAAGGAAACACACTTTGCCTAAAGCAATTAACCAACCACGGATTTTAATCTACAGGGTAGGCTAAGGTGTAAGGGTGTAACGAAACATTATAACAAAGGTGTAAGAAACGAAAGGAATGGCTCTGAGTGTTTTTCTAGGGGTATCTTACTCTAAAAGTGAGAGTAACAAAAGGGTTTATACGGGGGTTAACTAACCAGTGTAGTTAGCTAATAACATATAACATATAAAGGCTATTTGGGTGTAATCCTAGAAATTTATCAATTTAGACAAGTCATTCCAATTATATAAATAATACTTATTATGGTGGTCTCGAATAGTATACAAGCCAAGTTCTAAAGTTTACAAGTCACCGGCACACTCATAGATTTGTGAATTTTGAAAAAAATCACAATTTTTGAAAATAACGTCATGTGTGCAGCTATGCAACTTAGACTTTAAACAAAAACATGCTAAAAAATTTTTAATTTTGATATATTAAGCACATTTTAAGCATAATTTTTGAAAAGTTTAGGACAAGTAAGTGTTCTAATTCTCCAATCCCCCCACTTAAGTTAAACAACGTCCTCGTTGTTTGTATAAAAGGTTAAAAACTGGAAAATAAAAGAATTAGAACAGAAAAACTCCCCTGAGATTTGCTCGGTATGATCTTCCATTTGTATAAGAGCAAAAATCAACTTCCTCGTGGATGAGAACGTTTAAGCTTCATAATAGATGTATCCACAGGAAATGCAGGAATCTATAATACCACCAAGACTTTAAACACACCTAAGTTAAGAAGGTTCAAACTTGCATAATACATTAGTAGTTAGTAAAAATAAAACTTAAAAATTAAAATGAAAATCATCAGGTCAGTCGATGCGGCGTATCTTATGGAAGAAGATACGCCGTATCGAGCCTGGAATAAATACGAATCAGAATAGAAGATGCGTTGCATCCTTAACCAGGGATGCGCCGCATTAAAATAAACTGATAAAAAGTTTTAAAGTCGAAAATAAAAAATGCAGAAAAATAAAGTAAGATATGATCAGTGCAGGAGATGCGTCGCATCTTGGGATTGAGATGCGCCGTATCTGCTGCGGGCCTGAAATAAAAATAAAATAAAACGAAATAAAGGATAGGATGCGTCGCATCTGTTTACCAAATGCGGCGCATATGTTCACCAGACAGACTGTTAACAATCTGTTGTAAAATGGCTCGTTCCACGGTTTTCTCTCATGTCCTCTCGTATTCTCATGCTGAACTTAATGCCAGTCTTTGTCAAGCATAATAAGAAATATAGACTGAAACATCAAATGTATACATGATAATAACGATTAGTACAATCCAAAAATAATAGTAATATGCATGGAACAATGTCAATAAACACGTAAAATCAAGAGATCAAGGGTCAGTGTGGTCGTGTGGGTGGGTCCCCGAAGTGCTGGCATCATCCGTCCTAGCCCGGACTCTGCGATTGTATGCAAGTGTCACTCCCGCAACATGAGTACCATCCGGACGAGTGTGGGTAATACCCTGCTGCTCCAAAAGTCAGCTCACACTCGTAACCAGCCACTCCGAGTCCCTCCTCATACCATCTACAACGCCTCTCAAGGCTCTCAGCTCTCCCTCAACTGCCTCAACTCTCTGACTTACCGTGCGTACAGGTGCTGGTGCCTGTGGCTCCTCCTGATGGGTTGGAGCAGCAGCCGGAGCTCCCTGGGGACCTCCCTGCTCCGCCTCTGGCCCTGCAGCTCTAGCGGGCCCAAATGCTACCCAAACGTAATCCCCCATAGCCAACTGACAGATCCCAAGTCTAACCAAATAATCCCTGTCAATAACCGGGAGATGGGTCACGACAACCTCCAGCCCTGCTGGAATCTCCTCTCCAATCACTCCAAAATGGCGGGCCAGCCTAGATACAAAATGCCCGCCAGTCATATGACTCCTCCTATCTCTCCTTGCAGCTGCCCGGTGGAGGTAATGTGCTAGAAAGTGGGGGATGTTCACCGACAACCCCTCGTCCATGCTCCTCAAAAGGAAAAGGTCAAGAGTGGTCACCTTCTCAGGTGACTGACCTCTCCCAGCAATGGTCAAAGCTATCATGCGGTGGCACAACCTCCTCATGGGCTCCCTGATCAATGTGTAAGAAGGGGTGGAAGTAGTGATATCACCTCCCGAAGAGATCCTGTCCCAGTAATCACCCAGTAACGCCCTATCAGGAACTGCCCTCAAGCTGTCAGCCCAATACCTGGCAAACCCATCAGAATCAAGCTCCTCAGCAGTGTGTAATCCCATAGCCAGAATAAACTCCCTCATCGACATCTGCCTGTGCACTCCCCCCAACCTAAAAACCAAAGTGTCGGCAGTATCCAACTCTGTATCAGTCTCCCTGTAATGGACAGTACTGAAGAACTCCAACATAAGCTCCCTGATAAGAGGCTCATCGACCCCAAACAACCTCTCCCAAGCAAAAGATCTAAACACCACCTCATCATCATCATCACTAACCACCATCTCCAACCTACGATGCAAACTATCAGCAGCATGCCCCGCTCCAATCAATCGAACGTCAGCAATATCCAAAACCTGGACCCTAAATATTCTCTTAAAGTAAATCGAGTCTAGTCTCCGCAAGTAATCATCCAAAGTACCCAGAGTCAGTCCCAAACCCTCGAAACGTAGCCACTGATGTCTGTGTGCAGCCTCTGGTAATGCCATCTGAAATAAATTTTCAAAGTTAGTAAACAGTCTGCAAATTAGGTAGATACGGCGCATCTGTTTTAATCAGTGCGGCGTATCTGCACAAAATATAAGGGATGCGGGGCAAGAAATGAGATACGGCGTATGGAGATGCGTCGTATCTAGATTAAGTAATACGGCGTATCTAGAATTTTATTAAATTGGAAATAGGTCGTTACACCGCATCAATTAACCTAGATGCGCCGCATCTAAAAGCATATCAGTATAAAATAAAGGGGGTCAGGCATGCTTTCCAAGAATACGTATCCGTGACGTAAACTCCCACTTAATATCACAGTTTCATTTACCCATTATAACAGTTCTAAAAGCTCATTACTCCACCACTAATCCATTTTCCCTCTAAAATTCAAAATCGAATTCAAAACCCAAATTTTCATTCAAATCAAACTAGGCCAGAAATCCAATGATTTATGCAAATTAAATACGAGGGAAATTATCTAATGCAAGTCCTAATCATATCTCTATATCATTTAAGCCCTAATTGAATTAATCACATAAACCCTAATTTTTATATTAAACAAAATTAAATCGAAATAGAATAACTACCTTAATTATATGATTAGGAGTAGGTTAAGAGATCGGATTAGAGGGTTGATTTGAGAAAAAGGCTCGGATTTAGGGTTTAATTTTACTGCGTGTATGTTCTTAACTGTGTGAGGATTTGGGGTAAAAAATTGAGATTCGGCGCATTCCCGTCGTATTTATAGGGCAAAACGATGCGCCGTATTGAAAAATTGGAATGCGTCGTATCTATTTAATCTCGTTGACTAGTCAATGAGTCCTAGTTGGTCAGAGATACGGCGCTTGGGATATTTAGATCCGCCGTATCACTATCTTAGTGAACGAAATTTAAATAAGGAACGTACCTCGGCCTCCGCAACACAATTCCTTATACATCATATTGGGGTTAAACGGCATACCATATGATATAAATGAATTCAAAATAATAGCAATAGGCATAAACGTTTTATCAATAATTGTAATCTTATTGTTTAGTGGATAAGGATTTATTCCGAGGTTAGGAACAAATATCGTTTTTAAGCATACAAAATTAAGATTACAATTAGAATCAGATGTATTATATGGATAATAAAATTGAGATTATATTGTAGAGAAATTTCCTTTGGGCTGGTTGAATTATCGAAGAGTTTACCTGGAATTTTATTTCAAGAATTTAAGACGTTCACTGTTACCAGTACTGAGTTTTCCCCCACTCTAGTTGTCTTAGGTTCGATCACTCCGGCTAGCGTCTCTTGGTTTGGTACAGGATGTAATCTTCCATAGTGATGCTTAAGCCATCACTTATCCTGAAAATAAACAACTTGCGCACGAGAGTAGTGGAACGATCAAAGTGAATATCAAAAATCAACTATACTTATCAAATTGAATTCGTCGTATTAACAAAAGTTAATGGGCCGTATTTTCGTTACTTTTCAAAATACAAGATTTTTGATTCAGAAGATACGCCGTATCGACAGAGATCGATGCGTCGTATCTGCTTAATAATTCGAAAACTGTTTTTAATTAAAATAATAGATACACCGTATCTGCTAAAGCAGATGCGTCGTATGGCGTTAACGTTTAGAAAAAAAAAATTATTAAAAAACAGATACGCCGTATCTTGGGGAAAGATGCGTCGTATCGAATTAATTAAACGCGTTGTATTTTACAAAAATTAAACGCAATACGCCGTATCTATGAAAATAGGTGCGCCGTATCGTTTGAATAAGCTCAGTACAACGATAGCAGAACACAGAAAATACGAAAAATAAAAACAAATAAAAACAAACGAAAATAAACAAAAATAAAAGAAAACAAATAACACACAAAAAAACAGAAAATATGCAAATAATACAATGAATGCAAATTAACCTAATATACAACAGAGTTAGCGGTTAGATTAAAAAATTAAAAACCTAATTAAAATACTAATCAAATTAACAGATAATAACAATTCACTCCCCGGCAGCGGCGCCAAAAACTTGATGCGCGTGATGTGTCGTTGCGGTTTAGCAGTATTAATGCCTACTCAAGTTTTAAATTTATATTTAGCTGACTTATCAATAACACACACACTTAACGAGCAGTGTACCCGGTCAGTATGAATATAATGGTAAGTAGAGTGTCGATCACTAAGAGTGGAACGTATTATCTAGTCATTCTAATCAGTATTTTAATATTCTAAGTTAACTATACAACCTAATCTAACGCAAGGGGGTTCAGCCTGAGAGACTGGCACGTTTTGGTTGCAATTAAATAATAAACTAAACTAATGAGCACGAATCAGCGATAGGCGTGCACGTACACAGATAAATACTCAAGACAATAAGAAGACCTGTCATGATGATTAAGTAGATTGTCACTTGTTTTATTGATAGTTTTATATGAAGTGTATGTAATTAACCCTTTCTCGTTGGCCCTAATCTTATCGGCGAGTAAACCCTTAATGATTACTTATGTCTAAAAGTTATTCCTAAGTGATCAATTTAGTAACAACCGTGGGAGCCACATTCTCTTCCGTAGTCAAATGCGCAGGCCACTAATAAACACAGAGGTTATCAATGCACTAATAAGTAGTAACCAAAGACATCAACATATAAACTTTAATTGATGGGAAAGCAGTTTTAAGGGAGTGCAATCTTTCTCGTCACATTACACAAGCCACCAATCCTATGAATTAAAGTTTACTAACACAATTAAAACAAAAATCGTACAATGAATTAAATACATGCAGGACCTTCTTACAGCTCTTGTATCTTCGTTCGGGTGTGTCTTGTGCTGCCTAATCGTCTGAATTCGGCCTTAGGTTTTGTGGTCTTCGTACTTCGTATATATTATGCCCCAAATTGTGTCTGGTCTTGGGGTATTTATAGTTTCTGTCTGAGGGTAAGATGCGGCGCATCTAATAAGTAGATGCGGCGCACTGACTTAACTTCGCGCGGGGTCCAAGATTAATATATTCAGGAATATTCGTACACCGCCAGAAGATGCGGCGTAACTCCATTCTCAGATGCGGCGCATGTCCTTGCTGTCTTGGATCGTATCTTGTGAAATCTTGATAGTGATGCGCCGTATGTAATAAGAAAGATGCGGCGTATCTGGAGCAGAATGTCTTGATCTTGTACATTTCAGTAGACTCTTATCTTCTTGCTTGTTTTGCTCCATAATTAGTCCAAAATCGCCAAGTTTCACCAAATGCTTGTTTTTAACTGAGAATTACAAAAGTAAACGATTAAGTATCAATTCTCACAGATAATATAATAAAACAAGTCAAATAAATAGGATAAATGACGGTAATAAAATATACTTATTTGAGTTCATCTGTATTCAAGGAAGTGCATCAAGTTCTAACATATAGATGATGGGCTAGCCATCATTGCTATTTTAACTTGAAAATAGGCATGCATTTCCTCCATAATTGGTCTACTTTACCACAAGGGTATGTAGGACCTTAATAGGTTTATTGGGTTAAGACAAACTGCTAGGTAATCATGCTAGTAATTGCCTTTACCACTTTGCGGTTTATTGATATTTTCGTCTTCTAATTATTTAAACTCATTTTAGTTTGGTAGCTATAGAAAACGTGTTCTCTAGTTATCCAAATATCTTATATTTCTTCAAGGTTTCAAAGCCGAAACTAGGGTTATAAAACAACCTTGAAAGAATAAGATGTGTAACCATACTTAAACGTTTTGACTTTTACAAGACATCACGATTTATAGAGTAGGTGTTCTTTTAGTTTGATTAGAATTAGGAAAATTCATGTATTCCTATTATGGTTTTTCCTCATAAAGAAAAAGGATAGGAACAAGTCTCTTTCTTACAAGGAAAGTACGACTTAGTTCGTCCTTTTAACAAGAAAAGAACAAACTCTTGTTTACGGTTGTGTTGCATTAATTCATTATTTGAATTTACAAAGTTCAATTTTAGTATATTCGATAATTATCCTTTTGTAATTTTAACTACCCCATGTTTACAATTTAAAACAATTAATTTTTACAAAAGGGCTAAGATCCACATTGTGCTTCTACTATCACATCAGTTGATCTGCTAACAATAGTAGATTCAATTGGTAGGCGATGATCACCAATTGTATTACAAGTACAACTCTTAGATCCTTATGGGACTCATGGCATCTAGTGTCAAACAACTAGTGTCATGTAGGCATGTTTAGTCTCATCTTTGCCTCGTGTCAAGGTCTCACCGCTTAACTCGATTAAGTCATCCAATTTGAAAACGTGTGAGAATATATCTAGGTCCCACGCATAGAGAATAGTCACCTTGGATTACAATTCAACCTAGGTCTCACGCATAGGCAAAAGGTAATTGCAAGTGTTCTCAACAATTGGACGGCATGACTTAAATTTTGACGGGTAAAATTTTGATGTGGATAAAAAACGTGTACGAAAGAAGCATGCATTCATTCTTCGTAGAACAAGTTAAAAACTTTTCTTAACTTAAGTCTAATCATTGTTTTAATTTATGTGTGTCAAATTGTCTATTTTCAAGACTAATATAAATCGATTAAATCCTAAGTGGATTACAATAAGTTTGGACAATACAATAAATACATAACCAAGCTTAACAATTTGAAGTGTTATTTAGAAAACAATGATTTTAAGTTTCAAATCCAAATTTAAACTTAGTTAAACTAAATCATAAGACTTAGTTTAAATTGGTTTGTGTTTTGTTTCAAGTTTTTAGAAAACAATTTTCGTTTTACATATAATCATAGCACATATAAAACAACCAAACAAACACACAACCACAATATGCAAAGCCTCAACCGATGAAAATCCTATGCTTGGACTTGTGAGCCATCACGAGAACCAAGAGTCAACTAGGGACATGATACACAACCACACGGAGGGCTCCCACTTGCCCCAAGACGATCATGGGCAAGTGAAGACCCATTATGCACATGGAAAAGTGATTCTGTCCGATAAGTTTTTTTGTCTTTGGAGGCCCAAAACGCCTATAAGATGACCTCCTCATGCTTCGTCTCAATTGACAAAGTTGTAGGCCCATGTCTTGTAAATCTACACAAAATAATTCAGCCCAAAATACCTTACGGAGCTCCTGGAATTGGCCTTTTACAGCAGTGTGTCCAGCAGCTATCATTGGTCCAAAGTTCTTCATCCTTTTGCCATTTGATTACAAGCTTTTGATTACATAATATATGAAGTAAAATACAACTAATCTACTTCCTATCTATTGTAAAAATGCCCAAACAATGGCAAAACCAAAATGAATTACATTACATAAGTGCCGAAACAATGGCAAAACCCCAAAAACATGAAATCAATCAACAAATCACAACAACACAAGGCACAAGTGGTCTAGGTTTTCATCGGCTTTGCATATACACATAATATGTTGGATCGTGTTTTGGTTGAAAATATTGTGAATCGAGAGGTCTTGGAAGCTGAAAGAAATACATTTTCATGGTTAAGAGTTTAGAGAGAGAAAGTCTAGAGAGAGAGTGAGGAAACCTGGTTGTTTATTAAAGATAAGGAAAAGTGAAAAATAACACACACAATCTCACCCTCCTAGTGAAGTCTAGAAGAGTATTTATAGCTAACAATCACAAGACTTTACAATAATGACGCTTCTAGTCCTTGTGTTTGTGCCTTACATAATAGCTAATGTAATCCCAAATATGTTGTCACATTTTCGTGTGAGAAGCATACCCAACAATCTTCCCCCAATGTGGCAACATATGGGATTACTTACACCATTTCCTACAAGTACAAATACAAATAAAGAAAGGTCTTCATAAGCTCTTCAAATGCTGAGGATGACGACAGTTGACGCTCTTTATCTTCATCTTGTACCTCGGCTTAAGAACTTTTCTTCACTTGTAGGTAAACGATGTAATATGCATGAACTGGATTAACTTCCCCCCAATTCATGCTGCATGTCTTTAACGGCTTCTTCATACACTTCCTTTTGGTGAAGTTTCTGAATCAGCTTCCCCCCAAACTGACAACCGTCTTCAGCAGATTCGAAACTTTGATGTAGTTAACATGTCTTCTATCTTTTGAAGGTTGTAAGTATGCAGCGGAATTTGTAGATGACATCGTAAACCACACCACGCAAATCTGACTAATACTAAGTAACTATTATGCTCAATGCGGAAGTTTCGTTCGGGGGTAACATGCAAGAAATCAGCAAGATCTTCTCACATAAGTAGGCTACTTCACACTTCACAACCTGCGAAAGTTGAAACGAGTACACCAAAATCACAAAACTGAACCACTGATCATCTCTGCGGACGTCTTTCGGTAGTAATAAAATTGTAAGCTCGATCACGTGAGTCTGTTATGTGTCCCCGATGTGCACATTTCTTCCCCCTGAATGCAGATACATCTGGAAAAAGAGTGTTTTCGCAAAAAATGCAAGAAAAGTCAAAGTACATCTACTCTCTCTTCCCCCACGATGTCTTCGCGGAATCGGAAGCATACACACTATGGTTACGATGGAAACGGAGGCAGCGTAAACCCTGTATGTCCAATTAGTCGAAGATTTGTGAAGTACCAAAAATAGCCCATGAGAATCAACTGCTGATAAAATCTCTACTCTTCTATACTCTTCTCATCTAACTCTTTACCAACCCCATTATCATTCTGACGGCTTTTTGTTGTGACCACTAATGGAGAAAACCCAATATTACGAACTTGAGACTGAAGTAAAATAACCCAAACTTGTGACTTAAACTTGCACTATAGTCTGACTAAGTACCTATACTGAGCACTACAACGTAACTCCTTATAGTCTGACTATAGTCTGACTAAGAAAAGGATCAATTTGAATTCAAAAAGCAAATTAATACTTTAAATTCTGAGCTGTTAAAAACTCAATCTGAGCTTTCAACATCTCAAAATAATCTTCTTGAAGAAAAGCAAGCCTCAAGTAAACGTGTCAACTCATATCTTGAAGAAATTGTCACTTTGGAATCCAAACTTAAAGAGTTTCAAACTATTGTATACAAAAATGGTGAATCCATAACTCAAATTCAAAGGCTATCTGTAAAACCAGTTCCGAAAGGAGTTGGATTTGCTATTGGCAGTGACCAACCACGTTTTCTTTCTAAAGTACTCAGCAAAAATCCCAAGTTGTACAATGCAGAATTAATACTTGATGATACCTTTCAAAGAGTTGTTGTGCTTGGTAATGATGAAGAACTTGAAATTCTTGAACGTCAAAAAGAACTTGAGAGTCGACCAAAAACAGAAAAAGATTTTTCCAGAGTTCATCATGATTATAATGCAAGACGTCATATCACATTTGTCCCCTCAAAGGACGAACCAAAACAAACGTTTGTTAACACAAACATACATGCTTCTCCTTCAATACTTCCTGTTTCCAAAACTGTTGCACAAATCAAGGATTCTTTGACTGAGGATGATGTTGATCCAAAGTTACCAGTTTGATACAATTATGGAAGACATATTTCTTTTGGAAAATGAAATTGAGTTTAGTTCTTAAATCGAAGTCTCTACTTTTCTTTCCCCAGTGGCGAAAGAAAAGCGAGATATTCTTCAAAAGAAAATTCTGCCTCATGTCAAACATCTGAAGAAATATGCAACACAATGGGAACAAGAATTATTCACGGAAGTTGCATCTATGAAGGGCATTTTCAAAGAACAGGACGACAAACTTCAAAGACAAAAACATCAAAAGAAAACTTTGAAAAACGAGAATGATCGACTCTTAGAAAAAGTTCTGTGTTATGACGTTGTTTCTGTGATAATGAATTCGCTTTATGAGTCATGCAATGAGTTACTTGTGAAAGATCATGTTGTAAATGTTGAGATATTGCAAATGGAGATAGAAAATTTGGTAAAGGAGAATGAGGATCTTCGACAAATCAACAATGATGTGGAAAACAAAGTTTTTAATCTTCAAAAAAGGCTTGATTGGTGTCAAAATCAAAGTGCTGAATTTGAACTAAAATTTCAAAATCTCATAGGATCTTTATCATTTCAAAACAGTCATGTTCCTGAAAGTAATAAGGAAACAAAGGCTTTCTTAAGACTTAAAATAATTGAATATGAAAAGGATCTGGATGAAATTATTCAAAACAGAAATGACATAGTCCGTCTCAACAGAAAATTAGATTCAAACAATCAAGAATACCAACACATCATTGTTGATCTGAAGAAGAAAATCAGAGTTTTAGACAAAGGCAAAGAAAAAGTTCATAAGATTGCCCCAGGGATGTATGTAGTAGACAAAGCAATTACCCAAGCATCAGACTCAACCACTAATGCAAACACTTCTACTTCCACAGGACTAGACACTATATCTAAGGCTAGCAGTTCCAAGACTCCCAAGAAACAACAGAAGCGTAGAGTCAGGAAGTCTAGGAATGGATCATCTAAGTCTTCAGAAGTTAAAGCAAGTAGTTTGAATAACACACATGTAATGTCAGGAATAGAATCGACCTTATCTAAGTCCAATTCTAGGAATGATGTAACAGATGTTGAATCTATGAATGTTAATGTTGATGTTATGGTTGATGCTAGTTGTATTGTTTATCGTGCTAGTATATTATCTGGTAATCATCAAAACTACATTGCTACAACTCTGTTGAAACGAAAAAAAAGAAACGAACTGGTGGCTCTTCCTCTAAGCTCAAAACTGTTGCCAAGTCTATTTTAGGGAAACCACCACTAGTTGTTTCTGAGCATACCATTGAAACACCCATAGCCAAACCTAAGACAACCAAATCACCTAGTGCATTCATTAGGAAAAAGGCTGAGACCAGTTGGACATGGCAACGTTGGTTACAAAACACAGCAAGTTTTAAATGGGTTCCTAAGATAATTAATTCTTGTGTTACTAACCCAACGGGTTCAACCTTTACCAATTCTCTACCTGTTTCCAATATTTGTGATGCAGGTGATCCAAATTGTCCTATGGACTGTTGATAGCGGGTGTTCCCGACACATGACCGGCAACCTCAAGCTTCTCACAAACTTTATTGCAAAGTTCATCGGAACGGTCAGGTTCAGGAATAATCACTTCGCAGCAATAATGGGCTATGGAGATTATGTTAATGGGAACATCGAGATCAGTCGTGTATACTATGTTGAAGGCCTTGGTCACAATCTATTCTCAGTGGGACAATTTTGTGACGGAGATTTAGAAGTAGCATTTAGGGAGAAAACTTGCTTCATTCGTGATCTTCAAGGAAATGATTTAATGAAAGGAAAACAGGGAACCAGTCTATACACCATATCCTTTGAAGGCATGACAGCTTCATCTCCTATCTGTTTACTCTCCAAGGCTAATCCCACAAAGGCTTGGTTATGGCATAAAAGATTGTCTCATCTCAATTTCAAAACCATGACTGACCTGGCAAGGAATAAATTGGTTGACGGATTACCCAAATTCAGATATGCCAAAGATCATTTGTGTTCTGCATGTGAACAAGGAAAAAGTCACCGTGCTCACTTTCCTCCCAAAACAGAACACAGCACAGATCATGTCCTCCAGCTGCTACATATGGATTTGTGTGGTCCAATGCGGGTTCAAACTATAAACGGGAAAAGGTACATTTTGGTAATAGTTTATGACTACTCACGATGGACATGGGTCTACTTTCTTCGGACAAAAGATCAAGTTCCTTCAATGGTCATCACGTTTCTCACAAAGATTCAAGTTCAAGTCCGTAACACCGTCAGGATTATTCGAACAGACAACGGCACTGAATTTAAGAATCAAACCCTTCGGGAATACACTGAGAAGCATGGGATTGTACATCAATATTCAATTGCTCGCACTCCCAAACAGAATGGTGTAGTTGAAAGACGAAACCGTACGCTTGCGGAAGCAGACAGAACAATGTTGATCAATGCCCAATTACCAGACTACCTTTGGGCCGAAGCTGTTAATACTACTTGTTATACTCAGAACCGCGGCATGATTAACAGACGACACAACAAAACTCCATATGAACTTATTCAAGGCAGAAAACCAAACATCAACTACTTTCATGTTTTTGGAGCACTGTGTTACCCGAAAAATGATAGAGATGATCTTGGAAAATTAAAGGCTAAAGCAGACATCGGGATATTCGTTGGCTACTGTGAGAATTCTAAGGGATATAGAATTTGGAATCGTCGGACCGGGGAAATTCAAGAGACTATACACGCAAATTTTGATGAACTCACGGAAATGGCTTCTGAGCAAGACCGCTTAAAACCCGAACATAACCGTCTAAACTTCCCTAAATCTTCGGCTGCACCCTTACCTTTTAACAGGAAAGATCTGGAAGATTTGTTTGCACCAATGTTTGATGAAGTTTGTGTTAGTAGTGCATCAGATGCTTCCACCAGTTCCGCTGCTCAACAAGTCCCAAATCAAGCACCTGATCAATCTGCAACTACTTCTACAGCAGTTGATAACAATGCACCTCAACCTGAACCTTCATCACCCATGGCTCAAACACCTCCACCTGCAGTTGAAGATTCTTCCCCCACTTCTAACCAAGTTCCCACACCTTCAGATTATGACGGGAATGCATTTTTCAATCCATTTGCTCCACCACCAACCATTACAGAAACTGGGGAATCCTCCTCGAGCAATATGGACCCGTCATATCACCAAAACAACATTCAACATTTTCCATCCACCCACAAATGGGCAAGAGATCATCCTTTGGTAAATATAATTGGAAAACCTGACAATCCAGTCATGACAAGACAAAAACTCCACTCAGATAGTGAACACTGCATGTATGCACTCACTGTCTGTCAATCTGAACCTAAAAACATCAAAGAAGCCCTTACATATGACAACTGGATTGAATCCATGCAAGAAGAGCTGGAACAATTCAAACGTTTGGAAGTTTGGGAATTAGTTGAAAGACCAGATGGAGTTTATGTTGTTGGATTGAAATGGATTTGGAAGAATAAGCTGGATGCAGATGGTACAGTGATTCGTAACAAGTCCCGACTGGTAGCAAAAGGGTATAGCCAAGAAGAGGGTATTGACTTCGAGGAATCGTTTGCTCCAGTGGCTCGGATTGAGGCAGTTCGAATGTTTCTGGCATACGCAGCCCACAAGAACATCACAGTCTATCAGATGGATGTGAAGACGGCATTTCTCAATGGACAACTCCGAGAAGAGGTGTACGTGTCACAACCAGAAGGCTTCGTGGACCCAGATCATCCAAACCATGTATATCGGCTTAAGAAAGCCCTATACGGCCTTAAACAAGCCCCGAGGGCGTGGTACGATAAACTGTCTGCATTTCTACTTGCTAATCAATTTACCATAGGAACTGTTGACCCGACTTTATTTATACAGACACACGGGGAAGACATTCTCATTGTTCAAATTTATGTGGATGATATTATTTTTGGTTCAACCAATAAAAAATATTCAAACGCTTTTTCTAAACTGATGAAACAAAACTTTGAGATGTCTATGATGGGTGAACTTAAATTCTTTCTAGGATTGCAAGTTCATCAGTCGCCCCGTGGTATATTTCTAAGTCAGTCAAAGTATGCTCAGGAAATCCTGAAAAAGCATGGTATGACCAGCTGTGACACCTATAATACCCCAATGTCCTCCTCATCCCCGAAGCTAGATGCTGACATACATGGGACACCCATTGATCCTACGAAGTATCGTAGTATGATTGGTTCGATCATGTATCTCACGGCTAGCAGACCGGATGTTGTATTTGCCACGTACCTTTGCTCCCGATATCAGTCTAGACCGACTGAACGGCATTTGTCAGCCGTTAAAAGAATCCTTAGATACATAAAGGGAACCATTAATTTGGGGATCGGGTATCCAAAGGATTCTGGGTTTGAACTTGTTGCATTTTCAGACGCTGACCATGCAGGATGCTTAGACACACGCAAAAGTACATCAGGGGGAGTACAATTCTTGGGTGACAAGCTAGTCTCTTGGCAATCAAAGAAACAAGACTGCACTTCACTGTCGTCAACAGAATCGGAATATGTGGCCATGTCTGCCTGCTGTGCTCAAGTCATCTGGATGCGATCACAACTGATGGACTACGGATACATCTTCAACAAGATTCCTATGTACTGTGATTCCAAGAGTGCCATCGCTATTTCATGCAACACTGTGCAGCATTCCAAGTCAAAGCATATTGATCTCCGGTACCATTTCATCAAGGAACACGTGGAAAAGGGTACTGTTGAATTGTATTTTGTGGGAACGGAACACCAATCGGCGGATCTGTTCACAAAAGCCTTGCCTCATGCAATATTTGTGGATCTGGTTCACCGAATTGGTATGAGATGTTTGACGCCAAATGATTTGGAAAAATTTCTTAAAAACAATTAACCAAGTCAATCATCTCCAAACTATCTTTGTAAATATTCCAAAAATAAATAAATAAATAAATAAAAAGCAAATACAAACCCTTATCCAACACGTTGTTTATTTTAGAATGTCGAAAATTATTTTTGAACACGTGTTGAGGGGGAGACATATTTTTTTTTAATTTTTTAAACTTGTACTTGCATGCTTTCAGAAATCTGTTGCTTCACAAAAGTTTTGGTGATAAGATCATAAGATGGATAAGTTTTGTGCAAAAAAATGAAAAAGTTGAGACTTAGAGTTAGTCACATGGTGGGTTTAGGACTTAGAATACCAAATCGTTAAGGTTAGGGGACTAAAGGTGTCAAGATTGCAAAGTTAAATAATAGATATAAAAAGTCAAGAAAATAACCGCAGTTATTACTCTGACTATCTTCACCTAACGTATTAAATACCTCACCCACCATCATCTACGGCTGACCTTCGATCTGCAAATCTACTCACGATCATCAAGTTTTGTGAGTAATTTTGTGCTTAAAATGTCATTATAACAAATGGTTTTTAACTTTATCATGATCCAACGGTTAAATCTATCGCAATTGTGAATTTTTTTGATTTAGGGTTTGCGTAAAATTGGGGATCTTCGAATGAGAGTGTTTTAGTTGAAATAAATTGTACGATCATGCTTAGATATAGATTATAAACCAAGATTGTGTGCTAAATTACTCCCAGAAACTTCAAATTGATAGAATTATGTGTTAGGGTTTAAGCGACAAAATTGGGGAAATCTGTATTTGAGTATTAAAGTATAATTTGACTGTTGGGATGTTGTTGTTATGTGTTTAATTGAATGATTGCATGTTTAGATTGTACCCAGAAACACATTAAGTGAATTAATTGAGTTTAAGGGTTTATGAAGAACATCGTACACTAGCAGCTTGATTATTGAGATTTTATTGATGAAAGTTGTTATAACTTGGTCAGATTGTTTAGATTAGTCATTAAAACTGATTTAGATAATTTGTGGTTGTAAAATCTAAGTTATAATGAATTTCGACAAAAATCTACGTGGCTGTTCATCTTCAAAGTTATCAAAAATTCTTGTATGAGAGTTTATCGAAATTGCCAAAATTATCGCAATTGGATAATTATCGCCATTGCATAATTATCGCTATTGCATAAATTATCGCTATTGCCTAATTATCGCTATTGCATAATTATCGCTATTGCATAATTATCGCTATTGCATAATTATCGCAATTACCATAATTATCGCAATTGTGATATTTTATAGAATTTGATTTCTTTCCTTAGGTATATCTTTTATACTTATCAAAATGAATCAAATTTTATAGAAATTGGTAATTTCTTGATAAATTCTTTGATCAAGCATGTAACAATCAATCATAAATGCAAATGGATGCCATGTGTTGTATCTAGTTTTAACAAATACTAACAATCATGTATATTGCATATTTGTACTTGATTGTTGCTTCAGATAACATCAATGGCTGCACCACAACAACAGCCTCTCCCACCACTCACAAAAGAAGAAGTGTTTCCACATGGGTATTCTTTGGAAATAGGGAAAAACAATGCACGAGTAGAGCTTGATAAGATAAAGTATTCTGACCCAAGCTACCATATAGCTGTGGAGATTCTCAAAGCTCATAAGTGCAGAAACCTTCTTGACAGCTCTGACACCATTCCAGAACAGTACATACATCAATTCTGGGATACTTTCACACTAAGCAGTGATGATAAGTACTTCACAATCCAACTAGATCGTAAAAGGATCAGAGTCACACCTTATCATCTCCGCAAAGCCTTAGACCTTCCAGATGCACCTGAAACTTCTAACCAATTCTACCCGACACCTTCAGAATCTGAAATCATGCAATTCCTTGTAGACATTGGTTATGATGTTCAACCCGACACACCATTAACCAAGATCTCAAAAGTCAATGCTAAATACATACCTCAGCCCTGGAGAACTATCTTCTACATAATAACCCGATCAATATCCGGTAGAGATAGTGGCTTTGAGCACCCGAGACTAAGTCGTCTTCAAGTCTTCTGGGGGTTCGTGAACCAGGAAAAGATTGACTTTGCAGCTCTTATCTGGGAAGATATACTATTTCAGATGCGGAAAGCCTTCAAACAAATCCCTTTTGTCCGATACACCAAAGTTCTCATAAGTTATCTGCTTGACTTACATAAGGACATTGATCGACGACCTACCGATCGAGAGGTTCATCCATACATGATGGATAGAACTTTCTGCAAAGCCTACTTTCCCAAAGGGAGCACGCACAAACAAGGGACAAGACTGCCAGAGTTTTTAATGACCGATAAAATCAAAGAAACTCTAGCATATCTTGCATATGATAAGGCATTCCATGAACGTCGAGTGGGACTTTCTAACTTGGATGAAGGGTCAGGATCCACAAAGACCCATTCTCGAAGCAGGTCTAAGACTGGCAGTGCATCAAGTACCTCACTTCCAAAGAAACAACATCCAAGATCTCTCAAGAAAATTGTACCTAGTAAACCCCAACCAAAATCTGAACCATCTGGGATTGTTGATGAAGATACTGACTCTGAATCATCTGAATCAGAAGAGGAGACTCCTGTTGTTATGACTGTTGAAGAAGCAGAACTTCAGAATCAGATCAACTTTAAAAATGCACAAAAGATGAGTCTAAAGTCAACTAAGGAAGATGAAGAAAGAAGGGCAAAATTGGCTGTTGAGAAACAAAGGGAGTATGAGATGAAGCATGGAGCAGGAGGATCAGGCACCGTTCAAGAAACAGCTTTGATCCACACTAATCCGGTTAATCAACCCGGAGGATCTGGAGTTGCTACATCCACGATTCAGCCTGATACGGTTATTCAACCCGATAAGGCTAAATCTGTCATTCCTCAGCAACCAAGTTCGGTTAATCAACCCGACTTGGAAGCACAAGCTCAGGGTGAGAAGGAGAATGATCAGGAGAGCAATATAGTCTTAACTAAGAAGGAAATCTCAGACTCCATGTTTGATGATGATCAGGGGGGAACAACTCCATCAGGACAATATGGACTGGAATCCGGAAGATGAAAAGGAAATTCTTGGCAATAAGACAACTGAAGCTGCTAAGGAACTTGAGGAAGCAATGGCAAGACAAGAGGAATTAGAAAGGAAACGTAAGGAGGATGCTCAAGCTGACTTGGAAGCTGATAGCTACATCCGTTCTCCATCAGTTCCTCCACCCGAACTTGCTATGGTTGTTCATAACCCTCAGCAGGAGCAGAAATCACCACCAGTTCAACCTTCACCTGTATCATCACCCAAACCGAATACACCTCCTGAATCACCTCCTCACACTCCAACACCTCCTTCTTCCCCTCCAAAGGACTCAGCACCTAACTCTGAAGAACCAATTCCCTCACTTACTCCATCACCGAAGAAATCACCATCACCGAAAGAAAAAGCAACAGTTTCTGATAGTATCAAATCGGCCTTGAAAGGTAAGCATGTGAAAAGAATTGCCCATGTTACAAAAGTGGAAGTTGTATCTCCTGCTGCAAGAAAACTTAAGGAAGCAGTGAAGAGTGCACAAGTCAAGAGGACAAACAAACAAGTGTAAAAATGGCTGAGATGGAAAACTTAGTCAAGAACTCCTGTTACAAAAGCAATTCTGAAGAAATCACTTACTTCATCACCGAAGAAATCACCATCATCGAAAGAAAAAGCAACAGCTTCTGATAGTATCAAATCGGCCTTGAAAGGTAAGCATGTGAAAAGAATTGCCCATGTTACAAAAGTGGAAGTTGTATCTCCTGCTGCAAGAAAACTTAAGGAAGCAGTGAAGAGTGCACAAGTCAAGAAGGACAAACAAACAAGTGTAAAAATGGCTGAGATGGAAAACTTAGTCAAGAACTTGTCTCAACAAGTAGAAGAGATGCAGCAAACTAAGCTAAAGATGGATGAGTTTCTAGAATCTGATATTGTTGCTAAAATGAAAGCAAATACAAAGCATTATGTCAAGAAGTACATTCCTGATCTTCAGAAAATCATTGAAGAGTATGTTGATACTACATTTGAAGAAAAGATCAAAATTTTGAAGATTCAGCAACAACATCTTCTGGAATATTCTGTTGAAGATCTTCAAGATGCTCTCCACACCAAGTTGCTTGCAAAATCTTCTCTCAATTACACTGAACTGTCCATCTTGAATGCTATTCGAGAAAATATGGAATCTTGCAAGGCTTCAGCAGATAAGGGCAAGAGGAAACGTGATGATAATGATGATGAACAAGATCCAGACCCTACTACTAAGAAACAAAAGAATGGTAGCGGATCTGGAATTCACATTGCTGAGCCTACAGGAACCACAACTTCTTCTCCACCTCAACCAAATCCGGAATCTGGTCCTACAGCAACTGAACATCATTTTGAGCATATTCCTGAAGAAAATGTAGAATTTCAAACACAAGAAGATCAACCACAATCACCACCACCATCTCCACCAAAGTCTCAACCTTCCAAATCAAAGCCATCCAGCAGCAAGAAATCTTCTCAAAAACCAGCTGTTGTCACATGGCTTGATGATGATGAAGATGTGAACGGCAATGAATGGTTTGATCAACTTGCCAGTGCTCAGATCCAAGACGACGAAGCTTCTAAAGTTGAAGACAGTACGTTTGCATTTACACACAAAATCAAACATACTCTTAATGTGAAGAAAATGACAAAGAGAGAACTTCGTAGGATAAAAAATGATGCCTTCAATCTTCTTAAAGACAAATCTGCAAATGCGGCTGAGCTGGAGTATCACCTTGAAAACATTGCTCGTGCAATGTCAAGTGAGTTTGACTGGGCGAATCCAGACATACTCAGGGTGGGTGGCCGTGACAACAAAAACCGTTCATACGTCACAGACTGGACTAAGCCACTACCCGTGATCAGAAAACCACATGGAACTTCAGAAATCCCCTTCCAGTTCTTTTTCAACAAAGATCTTGAACTTCTCATGCATGGAGCATCAAGCAAAACGAAGTATGCAACTTCAATTACCTTCACTCCTGCAGTAAGTTACCAAAATCCTGCCATTGAGGAAGCTGCAATTCACCAGAAGATCTTCCTCAAACAACAAGTGATCTATGATCGTGATGCTGAATTAGGAATCCATCACTGGTATGATAAAATAAAGACTTGGTACAAGTATAAACTCAGCCAAAAGTCTCGTGAACAAGTCTACAGTGACCTCAGAATCATGGCAGTGATTAGTGTTTCAGGATCAAAGAAGTATGATTACACATTCCTATCTGCGATCACTGTCAGACGACATGACAACCAGATCTACTCGTTCTCAGAAGCAGATTTTCCTGACTTGAGTCTCAATGATATTGAAGACTTATACCTCATCAAAATACAAGGAAAACTGCAACATCTCTCTACCGATCTTCAGTATGCTTTTAGTGCAGCCATCTGCCACTTTATCAGAAGAACGATTATCAAAGAACGAGTAGAAGATCTTCAGTTAGGAGTGGAAAGTTATCAGCAGAAGTTGAATCTCGTTGAGCCCATAATGTTCTTGGAAAACAACCGCGATGCTCAATATACCATGAAGAAATACCCAGTCTTCGGGTTCATCTATAGAAGTGCAACACACACAAACCATTTCATGTCATTCCACGAGATCCATAAATTCTGTGACGATACGCTGAAAAAAGTTAGAGATGGGTTAGTTCTTCGAGTTCGAGATCATGAGTTGAAAAAGTCAACAAGGTGGACACATAATGAGCTCAAACAAGTGATGCAGTTCATCTTGAAGATTGAAAGAAGGTTGTACCAGAGGGATCAGATTCGGAGACTAGAGAGTTATGTGGGCAGTCGTCCTCCATTTCCTATCCGACTATATCAAAGGATGGATCCAAAATTCACCAAGTTTAACAAAGGAGGATGATGTGAGCATTTGAATTCATTATTCATAATTCTTTTCCATTATTCTTACCATATGGCCAGTGACATTACGGCTTGTGCACACATAACAGTGTACAACCCGGACCCCAAAGAAAGGACCCTGAGGTACGCTTCAGTGCCTCAATCCTGAAAAAGGAGCGAAAGCTTCTTACTTATGAGCAGAATTAAAACCAGAATGTTTTCTAAAGTTTTTCAAACATTCTGCTCATAAGGACAAGTATTCCCTTGTTAAGGGGGAGTATTTGGAAATATAATCTTTGTTCATAAATACAAATGTTCTTGCAAATTCTTCCCTAAAACTCAAAAATAGCATATTTTAATCATAAAGTTTTTCAAAAACATCATGCGTATGCTATTTTTGAGGGGGAGAAGTAAAAGATAATTAAAATATGGTGTCTCATTTGCTGGAATCTCTTGTGCTCAAACTCAGAATTGACCCTCGAATTGACTGTAGGAAAAGTCAGTATTCGAAAGGACATGTCCCGGACGGGTAATAATTTCAAGCCAGTATATCTGGTGATGTAAGCGTGTCTCGCAAAGGACGTGTCTGACTAGAATGTACCGATTTCGAGCGATAATCTTTGAATCTGATCCGAACGGGTAATAATTTCAAGCCAGTTTAACTGGTGATGTAAGCGTGTCTCGCGACGATCAGGTTCATTGAAAGTCAATCAATTCAAAAGTGCCAACTATTTCCGGCATGTGCAAATTTCAAATTTATTACTTATGCGCACATGTTAAAGGGGAGTATTTCTGAAAATCATCAAACTCTCAAGGTGTCAACAAAATGTCTTTACAATTATCGAAACTTTGAGAGATTTTCAATGGTTTGGTTTATGGCATCATTAGGATAGTCATGGAGTTATAAGGTGACTAAGGTTAGGGAAAACCGTCCTATGATCTGCCAGAGCCGGAGGGATCTACCCAAGGATAATACCAATAGTTTAGAACTAGAAAGTCCTATGTATGTGATGAAGCGAAAAGTGTACCGCTTTTAGGGGGTCATTTAAGCCCTAAATCGTATTTATTTGATCAAATATTGCCCTAAATTGTTCCTTTTGTCATTTTAGGTACTTTGTAGAAGAAATCTGGAAAAGGAAGCATTTTGGACATTTTTGGAGCATAAAAGTGAAGAAAACGACAAAGTCTCTAAATCTGCTGGAATAGTACCTGTGACGGCGTCAAGCCCTAGTGTGACGCCGTCAACCCTTGACGCGCCAGAGAGGATTTTGGAGGATTAAAAGGGGACGGCGTCAAGAAGGCCATCAAGAAACCCTAATCGCGGCGAGGTGACGGCATCAGATCTATAACGTGACGCCGTCAGATCTGTTTTCCTATATATATTTTCATAATTTTTAGTCATTAGTGTGCAACTTTGTGAGGAGAAACCCTAAGACGATTTTTCTGCCATTTTTAAGGGTTTTATACCCTTGGATCTCCCATGTTCAATTGAAGATAAGTAATCAATTAATCATTCAATATGTCTATGTGTTGTTTGATTATATCTTGTTCTTGTCTTTTATTTAGCATGCTAGGCTAGATTTATCTTGTGTTTGCTTAGATCTAATGAAACCTAACTATTGATTATTGGTTGTTGGTGTGTTATTAATTGTATTGGGTGATTGTTTATCGATGTTAGGCTTAAGAAAACTGGCTAACCTCCTATACGGTAACTTACTTGAACGTCTTAAGAAACATGAACCAATGCGTACTAAGGTTATTATGGTTGTATTTAATGCATGAGCGAATTCTAGTGATCCCATGTTAGGAGCTTCTTAGCCGGCTCGACATAGGAGTGAAGTAGGAGCTTGTAGAGTTAGGGAAGTACGTACGCCACCCCACGATTGGTATTAAGGAATACACCCGTCATCCACGCAATTAATATACACTAATCAACCGGTAAAAGATAGTTAGGGAGTAAGGAAATCTAAGTAAACACATTTCTCTCCATATAAGTTCCACAACCTTTTTATTTTCAGTTATTTTATTTTATTTGCAATTGTAGTTATTTGGGTTAGTTGACTAGCAACTAATTCCGCCCACTTCTTCAAACCCGAGATTTTACTTGCTTTTATAAAAATATAAAAAATACAAAAAGAATCTTCCCTCACCCTTAGACCTATTAGAGTAGTTTTTCAATCCTAACGACACTATTCCCCTAGAAAACAATCAATCCCCCGGTACTTGCCACTACACTATACTACATCGGTCAGGTACACTGCCTGGTGGGGATTGCAAGCCTCTTGAGATCCCTCGAGAGGTAAAATCTGTTGTAAGGTCGCAAAACCACGCATCAAGTTTTTGGCGCCGCTGCCGGGGAATAGTTATTGTTTAGGTTGAATTTTTATTTTATTAGGTCTACTCACTAGATTCCTTTCTAGTGAGATTTTTATTTTATTTTTCTAGGTTTTCTTTAGTCTATCTTTTTTCTTCGTTTCTTTGTTCGTAACCATTACCATCCGACATCATGGAAGGTGGTAATATCCTCGATCCCAACAACCCACCACCACAACAACACCCACCTCCTAGAGCCCGTACCTTAGGAGACTACTCTCGTCCTAGCCACCATGGCTATCGAAACACCATTGAGCTCACTCAAGGAGCCAATGTCACTCCCTTGCGATCCGACACCATCGGTTGGTGCAAAGCGGATGCGCATTCCATAGACTTCGTTCCGAAGATCCTAATCAACATCTCAAGGACTTTCTCAAAATTTTTGATTCCATAGACCTTGATGTTGCCACTCGAGAGACGACCCGACTGCATCTCTTTCAATTCTCTCTGCAGGACCAAGCTAGTCAATGGCTAGAGCGCCTACCCGCAGGATCCATCACCTCTTGGGATGATCTCACCACTCGTTTCCTTGCTCAGTTTTTCCCACCAGGAAGAACTACCAAGCTAAGGAATGATATCTTGATGTTCCAACAACGTCAAGGCGAAACCCTCTACGAGGCATGGACTCGATTCAAGGACTTACTCCAAAAAGTCCCTCACCATGGCATAGAACTTTGGCTCCAAGTCCAAATCTTCTATGACCACATCAATCTCTCCACGAGGCAAACCATTGACCAATCGGCCGGTGGTAAGCTACGTGATCTAAGTGCGGAACAATCATGGGCTCTCTTGGAAGATCTTGCTCTTTATGACAATGAAAGTTGGAATGATCCCCGTGATTTGAATAAAACGGTCAAGGCAATATCTTTGCCTTCGAACAATTCAAGCACTTTCCGACCGTAGGATCATAGAACTTGAAGACCAAGTCAAGTTTCTTATGAAAACCTACGAGGCTCCTAAACCTTCAAGCCAAGTGAACAAAATCACTTCTTCATGTGAATTATGTAGTGGTCCCCACGACACTCGTGATTGCATGGAACTCCTCGAACAAGCTTTTGCGGACTACGCATCCTCGCGTACCGACGGAGCGGGAGACAAGTGGTACACTTTCAAACCCAAGCCAAACCCCTACGGTGATTCATACAACCCCTCATGGAAAAATCACCCAAACCTTAGGTGGAAACAAAACCAAAACGCACAACAAACCAATTCTTCCAACCCACCTAATCGTTTCCAATCAAGCGGTTCATCTTCGAACCGTACTTTCAACAACAATCCTTCCAACTATGGTAGTACCAATAATCTTGAAGGGTTGATATCCAATTTCGTGACATCTCAAGAAGCTCGTTTAGCAAAGTTTGAAGCCGATTTCAAACAAAAACAAAGCGAGATGACCAATAAGATTGACACTTTGTTGAAAGCCCTCAATGACCGAGAAATGGGAGCACTCCCTAGCAACACAGTCAAGAACCCGAAACTAAACGTCAACGCCATTTCATCGATTTCGTCTCCTAGTTCTTGTCCACAATATTATTCGGTTAATTCCATGAGCTCGTGTTTCAAACAAACCCAAGTCGTTCAAAATTACCAAGAAGTTATGATATCCAACACTAAATTGGTCAACAACATAGTTGAAACACCTCCCACTCAAAACCTTGACGAAGAATTCAAGGAGCTCCACCTTGAACGTCCGGTTATTGATGTATTAGCACGAGCCCCCTATTATAATGCCCTCTTAGAAAAATATGAGAAGAAGCTCAAGTTAGGTGACAAAGGGACCGCCTTCGTTCAAAACAACCTACCTAAGAAGTTAGATGATCCGGGATTATTTGTTCTACCTTGCAAGATAGGTAATTCGGAGGCTTATGACACACTAGCCGATCTTGGATCAAGCCTTAACTTACTTCCGTTACCTCTCTACACCTCTCTAAAACTAGGGAAACTTGAAGAAACCGAGGTAATAATAGGCTTAGCGGATGGAAGTGTTGCTTACCCGGTTGGAGTAGTCAAGGACATGTTAGTACACATAGGAAAACTAACCATTTTAGCCGATTTCCACGTCCTTGATATGGTTAGCGACCCTACATGCCCCTTGTTGATAGGTAGAGGATTTTTGGCGACCGCTAGTGCTATGATTGATTGTAAGGAATCTAAGATAGCGGTAGGAGAAGGTGATACTTGGTCAGTCTATGATGTAAAGAAACATGCCTATGATACTAGTGAGGAACCAACACCCCATTGGTTAGAATTAAATAGGAGACCATCTAGATATGGACCCTGGATCGATGGAGACTTCATAGGACCCCAACGCCCATTTTACCTAGAAGAGGACTTTGTGAGTCGAACACATACGGTAGAACAACTCTTGGCTAGGGACACCGAATTGGATCCATTTGAAGACCCTCTAGTTTTTAGGAAGATGATTGATTTCCTAGGAGTTTTGCCAATTAACCTAGGGATGAATAGGTGGACATGTGAAGACAATGATCATAAGTGGGATTGGGACAAACCACCCAAAGATGGAGATGGGTCATGGCATATTAAGATGACATTGTATGACCCAGATGGAGAGAGGTTTGAAAAGATATATCGTACTATGCGGACCAATAGAAAACTTCAATCCAAGCTTAACCCTAAAGATGTCCTCGATGACGATCTCACTTACATAGGTTAAAAGGACTTTGAGTCTAGCTACAAGACTCGTTAATAAAGAAAAGCGCTTCTTGGGAGGCAACCCAAGCTTTATTTGCTTTGTGTGTTTATTTATTTGTTTGTTTGATTTTATTTGCTTCCGTATGTATGTTTAATTTTTATTTTTATTGATTCATGTTCGAAACTAAATTGTGAAAATGCTTTATCTTGTTTTTAACTTCGTCTTAACTACATATAAAGGTATTTAGCAAAAGTTAAGTGTAAGGGAAATCCAAATCGGTTTATTAGAACAAATGAACATGAATCGTAACAATAATAAATTAACATACATATTAGTAATTGTTTGAGTCAAATGCTTGTATCGAGTCATAATGATATTTTGCAGGAATTCCAGGAAGTAAGGTACAGGTTTTTCCAGAAATTTTCCGGAAACTTAACATGAGAATTCTGTCAGATCATTTCTGACGGCGTCAGACCCCAGTCTGACAGCGTCAGGTTTTAATTTTCTGAAATTTTTGAAAGTTTTGTTTTTCTTCCGGAATCATAAAAAGTTTTTATTAAATCTCTAACTTATAAACTCCAGGAATCTGCAAAATAATCATTCCACAAGCATTATATCCTTATACAGATTTATCCCGCCGATGTTATGCAGGTTTTCGTGTTTGTTTTCTCAGGTTTAACAGGTTATTTTGGACAAGGAGATGTATGTGGAATCTAGCTTTTGGCGCTGCTTTAATCTTGAAGCTTCAACATTACCTTGGAAGAAGATCTAACCATGTTACCCCTTTATCCACCGAGCGAATCAGGGGAGTATTTGATTTCATTCTTTTACCTTATTACTTTTACATCCTTTGAATGAACATTGGGGACAATGTTCAGCTTAAGTGTAAGGGGAGGGTAAATGATGATACCTTAGAGAATACAATTGCACTTGATTTTTGTTTGTTTGATGGTAGATGTGTAATAAAACTGAGAGAAATACCTGTTGAGGCAATTTTAGTGCCAAATTTAAAATTTTTTACAACATATAGGAGTGAAACTTTGGTCTTAATGAGCGTCTCACGGATAGGAGTTATATGACTAGCACAAAACCGTACCACTAAAAAATTTTCCACCCCCAAATATGTGAGGTTCGCCCCTAGAATTGGTAGGAAAAGCATTTATGCTATGATGTGTGTACCGGTAGCACTTAGATTCTAGAACTTGCGTTAGGACCATTCCGAGGCCACAAGTGAGACTACATTCGTGTAGTTAGATTTACTACATGATAAGAGGCATTAGGATTAACCCATTGTTTTACACCTGTGTTTTTGTTATAATTACATTGGCTACATTGGTCAAGTAATTCTCCCACACCCTTTGCGTTGTACTCATTTTTAGTACACGATACCCTAGTACATCCCTCAGAGCCTATCTTTTCGTTTCTAACTTTAAGCATTTTACTTAAAGTAAGAATTTGTTTACACCCCACTTAAATGTACACCCAAATCGCCTTAGCCTACCTTGTATGCACTCATTTTTAGTGCATTATTGTGATAACATTTGTTTAAACCTCAAGTTAATTATCTAATTGATTACATGGTTGCTAAGTCGAGTCATATCCTTGTACATATTGTTTTGGGACGATTGGGACTCATGGGTAAAGTACTAGTGTAATGGAGTAATGGGGAAGAACAACATTATTACCCCCATATGTGCTAAATATTTTAAAAGTACTCCAAGTGTTTCGATTATCTTAATTCGAGTCATTAGAATAGTTAATTGTAAAGTTATGTAAAAGTTCAAGTGTAAGGGGGATACAACCCCCCTGCGATGTATTATTTTGGATGGTAGGGCAAGAGTGTATGCAAAAAAAAAAAAAAAAAAAAAAAACATACGGACTACCATCCCGTTTCATTTTATGTTTATTTTATCTTTTTGTTATTTTTTTCATTAGCTTAAGTCGAGTCTAGTCTTGGCTTAGCAACGCCATATTGTACATGTAATTAATCAAGATCTTTAACTCGCCACCAGTAAAATATCCTTTATCCAACAAAACCGTGTTTATCATATCCCTACACCTAACGTTATAACCCGTTTAAAAGCCCTCTTTGATAGTTTATCTTAGGTGCTTACGCCTAGTGGAGGAGGTTTTTGATCCTTTCCCAAGCCTATGGTAATCTATTTGCTATGACAGGTAGTGAGAGATATTATTCATTTTCATTTATGAGATATACTTTTATGACACCTGAGAGATGTGAGTATCTAAACACTACTTGTGAGGTGCTAGTCTGTAATCTCCGTGCTTATTATGATTAAAGTGGAACGACTATTTGTTGTAATTACTTTTATATTAGCGTTAAATGACCCCTAACTTGTATTTTGATTAGAATAAAAGCGCATTTGCTTGAGGACAAGCAAATCTCAAGTGTAAGGGTATTTGATGAAGCGAAAAGTGTACCGCTTTTAGGGGTCATTTAAGCCCTAAATCGTATTTATTTGATCAAATATTGCCCTAAATCGTTCCTTTTGTCATTTTAGGTACTTTGGAGAAGAAATCTGGAAAAGGAAGCATTTTGGACGTTTTTGGAGCATAAAAGTGAAGAAAACGACAAAGTCTCTAAATCTGCTGGAATAGTACCTGTGACGGCGTCCAGCCCCAGTGTGACGCCGTCAACCCTTGACGCGCCAGAGAGGATTTTGGAGGATTAAAAGGGGACGGTGTCAAGAAGGCCATCAAGAAACCCTAACCGCGGCGAGGTGACGGCGTCAGATCTATAACGTGACGCCGTCATATCTGTTTTCCTATATATATTTTCATAATTTTTAGTCATTAGTGTGCAACTATGTGAGGAGAAACCCTAAGACGATTTTTCTGCCATTTTTAAGGGTTTTATACCCTTGGATCTCCCATGTTCAATTGAAGAAAAATAATCAATTAATCATTCAATATGTCTATGTGTTGTTTGATTATATCTTGTTCTTGTCTTTTATTTAACATGCTAGGCTAGATTTATCTTGTGTTTGCTTAGATCTAATGAAACATAACTATTGATTATTGGTTGTTGGTGTGTTATTAATTGTATTGGGTGATTGTTTATCGATGTTAGGCTTAAGAAAACTGGCTAACCTCCTATACGGTAACTTGCTTGAACGTCTTAAGAAACATGAACCAATGCGTACTAAGGTTATTATGGTTGTATTTAATGCATGAGCGAATTCTAGTGATCCCATGTTAGGAGCTTCTTAGCCGGCTCGACATAGGAGTGAAGTAGGAGCTTGTAGAGTTGGGGAAGTACGTACGCCACCTCACGATTGGTATTAAGGAATACACCCGTCATCCACGCAATTAATATACACTAATCAACCGGTAAAAGATAGTTAGGGAGTAAGGAAATCTAAGTAAACACATTTCTCTCCATATAAGTTCCACAACCTTTTTATTTTCAGTTATTTTATTTTATTTGCAATTGTAGTTATTTGGGTTAGTTGACTGGCAACTAATTCCGCCCACTCATTCAAACCCGAGATTTTACTTGCTTTTATAAAAATATAAAAAATACAAAAAGAATCTTCCCTCACCCATAGACCTATTAGAGTAGTTTTTCAATCCTAACGACACTATTCCCCTAGAGAACGATCAATCCCCCGGTACTTGCCACTACACTATACTACATTGGTCAGGTACACTACCTGGTGGGGATTGCAAGCCTCTTGAGATCCCTCGAGAGGTAAAACCTGTTGTAAGTTTGCAAAACCACGCATCAGTATGATATAAAAAAGGAGAAAATGAATGTACGGAGAAAGAAGGGGTTGAAGAATTAAAAAGAAAAGCAAAGAAAAGGGTGAAAAGAAATAGCCCTCCATTTGTTCAACCTTAGGGCAGACACCGGGTTCAATTCATAATCTACTGGTTGATGAGCATCACCGGTATTGAAGAATAAAGACGTCATGGAACCAGTGACGCACTGCACTAAACCTTCTAAGCCACTCAAGTGTCTCTCAAAAGACATTTGTTTCATTCACACAGAGAACCCTTCATAATCTATCGACTTCTCATTACGAGAGTGTTGATATTGAAAAGGAGGCAATCTGCTCCACGCCTCCGACGACCAAACAAATGTGCACTAATTGAGTCTAGAGCCATGAGATTCATCAAAGATCTCTTAGGTACACTTAGAATTACACTGGTGTTCTACATCATGGGCATCAGTTGTAAATTAGGAAAGTGTCCTTCGCAGATCTTAGCAATCTGCCAAGAACATTCATGAGAGAAGTCACAATTGTGATTATCAATGATTGAATGGAAATCCTGCCAGAGCAACATCAAACAACTCTGACAGCAGGTCACTTCGGTAACTCCTTGTGGGTTACGCTTAGTGTTTGCTCCAAACGGTCTACAGTCGTGGGGTGATCTCCAGCGACTCACTGAATCGTGGGTGCACTTCGGTGTGTCCGTGTTATCCCTTTCGGGGGAATCCGGTTCAGAACGGCCTGGGTTAGGATTTGAGAAAGTCTTCATACTATGCTGTTGACGATCTCGAGTCTGAACCTGTAAGTACCGGTTGGTTCGTGCTGCTGCTGCTGCTGAGGAGCTGGAGTTCAACCATCAAGACTCCATCATGTTCATATCTTGAAGAAATGTTCTCTCAAAGACTCAGTAACAACAAAAGTTCAACATATGATATAGTAAAGTCAAAAGTTCAAGCACCTCAACCTTTCTCAAGTTTAAGATTGAAAAGTGAGAACATGTTGCAGAAAACAAGTCAAAAATATATGAGCATGATGGAGAAGACGAGAAGACGTTGGAGATTGGCAGATCGAGACAACATCATATCATCCTAAAAATAAGAACAAAGAAACAAAGATTATAAAGAAGTCGAAAGCCAAAGAAGCAAAGAAGACGTCGAGCAACATTGATGATCAAGACTTAGGGGGAGATTGTTAGGAACACGTTTTATTCTATTTCAAGTCTTGGTCATTAATGATTAAATGTTGCTTAATAGGGCTTTGTATTAGTGATTAAGGTGCGGTCCATTAGAAGCCCATGGACCGCCCATTTAAGTATTAATCCTTCTAGAAGAAATCATGTAAGAGTTGCCCTAGCTAGTAGCCTATAAATAGAAGGCTAGGGAGCTCATTTCTATTGTTGGTTATTCATGTATGGTGCGAAAGCTTTGTTCCTAAATCGTATGAATTGAATTCCCTTACAAATCTCTCTTCTTCATCTCTTATTCTCTCCTTCTCTTATTGCTTATTTACTTATCTCTTATCGTAGCTTATTAGTTAAGTAGAAGTACGTGTTTTGCTTTGTTTTACGTGTGTGTGTTTGAGATATACTCGACCTACATAATAATACAATAATATTATGATCAAAACAAGGTGTTGGCTAACACCATGGACAAACATGCATGTATTTGCCATGGATAACAAAATAAATGACAAGAAATAAATTGTTAGCCAACGAAATTGAAGAAATTAATTAACAAGAATTAAAACCCCGATTGGTACGCGTGTCAAATGGTCATAGGTTCAAAATCCACTGATATTAGGACCTTCTTAACATCATTTTACCACGAAAAATTAAGCCTCATGGGCTGATTTGAAATCGTTTCACAAATCCATCAAATTAACGCGTTTTTTGCCATTTTACGGGTACCAAACAAGTATACCAATTAAAGTATGCATAACAAATTGTCATGGGATCAAAAAGTACAGATCATAAGACCCTATATGGGTCGAATTATATTCAAAAAATTAGCCCTAGGGGCTATTTTGAAGTTACCCATTTGAATACATCAAAAACACGCGTTTTTGGCCATTTTTACGCATACAAGATGATCATATGACATCATATGATGGCTCTAATACCACTAAAGGTGATTATGAATATAGATAACATATTATTAATAAACAAACGCAGTGGATAAATCTCCTATCAACGGATCCATAGAGTCATATGATCAATCAAAGTAAAACAAACAAGATTATACCTTTGTAGCGTGATCCGGGAGTCACTGGCAATCACCAATATCACCAATAGAAGATCAAGAAACCCAAGAGATCAATGATGTTGATCTCCCCTTAGGATGAAACACACTACACTTCCTCAATCACCAATTAGATGCTAGTCTTACGGTTGTAACAACCAATTAGCAACACATACAATATGTATTGTAAAAGTGAGATGGAAAATCAAGAACCCTAGGGGAAAGGGTGATGAATGCCGTGAGTTTTGAGGGGAGGGAGGAGATATTTTCTCCTTTGATTGTGGTAAGTTATAATCCTAATTGATTTGATTTAATTGGCAATTAATCTTATCAATTAGATGTTGCACTTAGCACCCTAGAAAGACTCATTCTTCCTTCCTAGTCCCCATATGGCCGGCCACTATAAGGGCCTTCAATGGGCTTGCCCATTGTTGGCCCAATCCAAAAACACTAAGTCTAACTTAGTATTTGATGGCCCGGTATAGATCCCGAGTTACATAGCCGTTTATATATTGTAAATACGATAATTACAATCTATAAAATGATGTCTCTGTGTATAAGTGTGTGACCCCATAGGCTCACATATGTCTAGCCATATAATTATTTATTATGACACGAGCATACTCCAACAGATTTATCCTTTGAAAACACAAGTGATGGTAAGCCAAGGACCTTGTTTTGTTTCACAAGATTGTTTATGTTTTTGAAGTTCAGATGGGAGAGGCCCTTATGCCAAAGCCAGTTGAGGGTTTTAGTGGCCTTAGCAAAGAGACAAGTTTCATTCTTAGTTAGACTGGACATGTCTAAAACATGAACATCTTGTCTTCTTGGTGCAATAAGGACAACTTCCTTATTTGCATTGAAGATGGTACCTTGTTTATCATCAAACTGAACTATGTACTTTGCATTACATAGTTGACTGACACTGATTAAATTGTACTTAAGACCATTGACATAAGCTATCCTAGTAATGACTATACCACTACAGTTTACTTAACCATAACCTTCAGTGAGACATGATGAATTATCAGCAAATACCACCTTGGGTCCTGGTTCTTTTACATATTTGTGCAGATACTCTTTCACACCAGTCATGCTCCTTGAACATCCACTATCTAGATGCCAAACTGGCTCCCTGGCATGCCTCTGCACAAATGGTAAACTGATTTAGTTCTTTCTAGGACCCCTCTTTTTGGAGGGCTTGGCTTTAGTAGCCTTCTTAAAAGTAACAATTGATTCATGGTCAGTGTAACAATTCGCATTTCAGGTTGATTCCTATTCCCGAAATTTTTATATTCATTTCACTATTCATTTTTACTATTCACTTGCACTATTCATTTCCAAAATTTTTATTTCATATCGTAATTTTTATTTCATATTCTCGTGAGATAAATTATTTCCATGACAAAATAAAAGTTTGACGCTTGTCGGGCCATTTTCGCAAAAGTTATTAAGAAATTATACGTTTGGGTTTAAACGTCGTTTAAACATCCTGCGCATAACGAAAACCAACTGCGACAATTTTCCTCGCATCAGAATAATGTTTAGTACACTCACAATCAATTAGGGAATTTTTGATAATTAAGTTAAAATGTTACCAAATAGACCATGTGTCTTGCAGAACTAAACTTGCGTTTTAAGCACTTTTACTTATCCGCAACCTTAGCCTTCACCTGCACCACATTTTCTAAAACATTTAGAAGCTTTTATATTGTTAAAAAAGTCAACATATTTTCCCTCCTCCATTGACCATAAAATCATTCTTTGATTTTATAAATCATTCCTTGATTTTTAGGCTTACAATTTTAGGTCTAAAAGACGTTTAACACCAACCGACACTAGACTGAGCCCAGTCTAGACATTATAGGCTATTTTAATTCATTATCTTCATATTAGAAAAGTTACATTTTACTTTTCTCAATTTTACGCAACTTTCGTACGTTTTACGTATTACGCGTTTTAGACCCGCGTTTCCAGTTTTAACAGGGTTTAAGCAACCCGATGGAACTTACCACTCATTTTATATTTTATTATGGAGTATAATGATGATTTAAATCATTCCTACAAGTTTCGTATTTTTACGATACCCGGTTTTACGTTTCGTGACTTACAGACTTACGGTTATCGATTAACGGAACCAAAACTCACTCCATAAATAAGATAACACCAAAATTGACCAAGTCCTCCCATCCTACCTTATGAATCACCAATAGGGAGGGGGATTCATCCCTTGGTGGCTTGATCCTAGCCATTGATTCTTTAGATGTTTACATGTGTAAAAATTTATTTACTAAACTACCCTAATTTCTTCCTATAAATACTAGCCTAAAACCTTCATAATCTCTTGCACCACACCTTCTTATATCTTCAAAGTCCTCAAACCAAAGGCACTTCTCTTATATTTCATAAGAAAGTTTATGAGTTCTTGAGAAGAAACTAGGTTTTGATCTTGTTTTCTTCAAGCTTTCAAGAAAGAGACGTTATAATCTTCAAATAATTTCAATTCTCCAAAAAGACTTGTTATTATCTTCAAATCACTTCGGGTTTCCAAAAAGGCGTCGTTATAATCTTCAAGTAGCCTCGGGTTTAAGAAGATTACAAATTCTACGTCGAAGCTCCGCTTATATTCCCTTTTCTATAATACTCAAGCATTCTATATTAAGGTAAGTATTTATGAACCTTAAATACTTATGAACTTTTATTTGATTATTTAGTGTTTTATAAACTCTTAATATGTCATATAATCAAGTAAGCAAAATATATGTTTCACATATTAAATACTATGTTAGTAGGGAGCTTCATGTGAGGGGTTTCATTTGGGTAAACGGATCGACGAGTTGTTGGATTTATGAATTAAAGTGTCCTAGCTCCTCGAACGTTTACTGCATGACCTCTGAATTATGATGGCCCAAACAGTAGTACGAGATATACAAACAAAACATGTTTCATAAACCATATGCAAGACATATACATGTACGTCTTTGTATTCTTAGACTTTATTCCAAACCTAAGTCGCAACGTTCTATTGTAGGTTGCACTTAGAGGTTTTCTGACTTATCCATCGAACTCATTGAAGCACTAGAACACCATCCGACTCACGGTGAGTTTGTAGCCCCAGTTTTACTTTACTATTTATTAAACTCTTTGGGGGAGATACATGCTTAACTATTTTATGACAATCACCATTATTTGCAAACTGTATGTTTTATCTGAACTGAATGTTTATTTATGCTAGATAACATTATTGCCATACTTAAAGTTTCTATATCATGAACTGTTAAGCACTATGCATAGTGAACACGAATACGGTGGTTAGATCCATTGGGATTAATGTAACCATTAAGTTGACTCAGCTAGAGCAAACAAACGCAATAAACACTAGGTACAACCACAAATTACCTACTAGGCTATGATTGAGACTACTATGCCAATTTCTATTGGTACGAGGTTAAATATTAACCAGAACGATTGGTGGCCCCCTACCGGGTAGATCTTCGAGGTTATCGACATCTACGAGAATGGGATAAGACAAACGATTGGTGGCCCCCTACCGGGTAGATCTTCGAGGTTATCGACATCTACGAGAATGGGATGAGACAAACGATTGGTGGCCCCCTACCGGGTAGATCTTCGAGATTATCGACATCTACGAGAATGGGATGAGACAAATGATTGGTGGCCCCCAACCGGGTAGATCTTTGAGGTTATCGACATCTACGAGAATGGGATGAGACAACTATGGGTGTATAACAATGTAACCCACGATTCAAACAGGACTTGATCCAATTAAGAGTAACAGAAACACTACCTACATATGATATTGTATTATATCTATTATACATTTATGGCGTGACCCACCCGAAATTTTTTTGCTACCCGCTTGAGCCCGGGTTTGGGTTATTATTCTTCCTCCGATACTATTCCACCTCCCTCACATAGTTAGGTTAACTTTGAGATCCGAGTTTGTGGGTTTCTCCCGACGGTGGTTGATCCGACCTTACGGGTTTGTTGTAACTACAGTGCTCTGTGAGGGGAGCTACAGTTACATGAATAGTGCGGTTATTATTTTTTTACGTTTGTGGTTGTTTTTAACACATCTGTTGTATCTACAGTCGTTAGGTTACTTATATCCACATTTTTGGATCTGATTTAGGTGTGCCGACTGCTTTTGCGATAAAATTCATTGTAGGTTTGGTTTTTTTATTGTGTTTTCTTCTTTTTGTTATTGTTGTTGTTGATTTAATCATGTGATGTTTAGCTTTGCCATTTGGAGTTCGCTTTAGATCATTTATTTGGAGTTGTTGATTGTGTCAGCTGATGAGAAATCGGAATAAACTTTCTTTGTATAAGCTGCGTTTTGATTTTTATTTATTTACATAACCAAACAAAACCCTTTAATTTGTTGGATTAATTTTGCTTTTTGCTATGTTAATTTTAATTTGTTTTTTTTTTTGTGCAGAAAAAAAGATAAAATTATGTCTTCTGATGATGAAAGAGGTGAAGAGAAGGAGCTTCATCTTTTTTCTCCTGAAGTTGTGACCAAACACAAATCACTGAAATTGTAAACAGTATAATTCTTTATCCTTTTTTTTATATAAATTATTATTTTTGTATATTATATGTGATTTTATTATATATTTGTTGTTGATTATGTGTTATATATATGTGGGTGTTTGGGTGAGCTTATGTTTTTGGGTTGAGGGCTTATTTGAATTTGGAAAAACCTCATAACCTCACTTTTTTGGCCTTTTGAGCTTATTTTGTAGGCTTATAGCTTATTTAAATAAGTGTTAAGCTCAAGTTGATAAGGTAATAAGGTGGAAAAAGTGGGCTTATGAGCTTTTGTGAATTCAAATAAGCCCTTGAACAGGTAGTGTAGGTGTTGCTTGATTGGTTATGAAGATTCGGTTGGTTGGTAGGTCTTAAGTTTTGAGTGGCAGAAAATCAGTTGGCGTTAAGTTTGCTTTATTGGTTGTTCTTTAAAATTTGGTTAGCATGTTGTATTTTTTTAGAGCTTATGGGTCATACGCGTGACTCTGTCTGTTATATCATTACAATTAGCTAAAAGAGTTTTGGGAGGTCTTAGGGTATTTGTTTGGTGTTCTTGCAGTCTATTTTGAATCACGGTTATATAGTTCAATTGTGTTGGTTGTGTGTTTAAGAGTATAATACTTATTTATTGTTGATTCTTAAAATTAGATGGCATATAATGTTGCTCTCTTTTGTAGCCAGTCTTGGTTTTGGGATGCCGAAAACCATGTGTAGTAAAATATAAACGTATTTTGTAACTGAATTGATATATGAGCCAATGTATTGGATGTGGGATTTTATTGATTATCAAATATTTTGTAAATCAATTTTGAACAGTACTTGCTTGGCTGTAGTGATTCAGTTATTTCGTGAGTCATGCTTTTGGTGTCGCAAAAACCAGTGGCGTAAACATAACTCTGCTTTGCAGCCAATTTGAAATTTGAGCATGGCCTCAAGCTGTTTTATAACTTGGCTAAAATAGGAAACTGAAATTTCTGTTTAGAATCAGTTGTATCGTTAATCTGCTTTTGCTGTTTTGAAAGTTTTGGGTCATGTTTTGAATCAGCCAAATTTCCAGACGCTGTGACAAACATCACCTCTAATGGTTTCACGGGTTCTATGACAGGCACATTACAAAGAACCGAAGGCAATGAATCCTTAAGGGTGGAACAGATGGACCTTGAGGACGTTTCAGTGGTGTAATAGGTTGATCACGCCTTACTGATCTGGTAAAAAAAATTAACCTATGTTGTGGTGGATTTAGGGCTCTGAAAAACGGCCCACGCAGTTGAAATTTGGGGATTTTTGCATATTGCTGTTTTGTGGAGATTGGACTATGTTAAGATAGTTTACTATAGATGAGTTGCGTTGAGTATTAACATAAATATGAATATCGGAAATTTCAGGCTGTTCACGATTGCCAATTCAGGCTGCTCACCTAAGGCCGAAATCAATTTAGGTACGTGGTTAAATTTACCTTCTTAATTAGGGAATATCTTACCTACTTACCTGTGGTTTAGAGCTAACATTGATGTTGTTTCCGTTGTGCCAGGGAGATATTTATATTGGCGTTGCAAATGATCATATTTGCAGCCATGGCAGGGCAAATTATTATATTTGCAGCCATGGCGGGGCAAATGATCAGATTTGCTACCGTGGATTGCATCTATGCTAAGGATCTGCTTTCTTTGTCGGGCCCGTTATGGTTTAACCCGATTGCTTTTTGGGTTATACGATATGCGATATTGGCCTCTTGGTGTTTCGCTTAGTGAATGGCCAACACATACATATAGGTAATAATGAAAATTGTCGTTTAGCAACACCGGTATCTTGGCAGCGCAACCGTACCTGAGTGGTGGTTGCAGCCATGGCTGGTGTTCAGTTTTGCTATTATCACCATGACTAATTTCCGGACGGCATTATCCTGGCGGGGCAGCTTTATCCAGCTGGTGGTTGCAGCCATGGGTGCTGTTGGCCTTTCTGAGCCAGTGCGTGATGATCATCTGGTTTTCGAATAGATGTGCACGTATGTATGTATCTGTAACGGGTTCTCAGTTTATTAAGTACTGTTGCAGGGACTCTAGAACTAATAAAATGTATGCAGCACCTTCTGAACCACGAGGTATGCTTTTAAGGTCTTCATCCTTCATATGCTAATTTTTGTGGTTTGTACTCAAAACTTAATGGGATTTCTGCAGTTTATATGATTTTATTATGTGGATGTTTATTTGTATTCAGTTTATATGAAGTAGGGGTGGTCTGCCTATGGACTCAGTGAATTGTTCAATCAGCTCAGAAGGTGAGTTCCCATACAAAATCCTACCTTCAATACTATCTCCATGTATTTGCACTTAGTCGTAATAATTTAGTTACTTTTCAAGATAATTAGTATGAAAATCATGATTATGGTAGATGCAAGAAAACTGATTATCAAAGGATATGAGTTATTACCTAAATTTTACGTCTCCTTTCAACCTAATTCGAGAGGCTTTACTCTCATCTCAAAAAAGGCTGTATTTTTTTATTTTTATTTTTTATATGTTTAACAATGTGCAATTTATATAAAAATCAGGATTTTTCAATCTCTTGACCAGCTGGTTTCTATTATTTTGCAAGGTGTAAATGAATCAATGCAAAACCAATACGGTGAATTGCAATGAAGCAACAGCGTCATAGAATCGTCACCTATAGGTATGTTAATTAATATCTTGAAATGCAAACTGATAATTGCATTGCTGTCTTTTAGTTCAAACAACATATCAGATGTGTGTCGTTACACGAATATACTAATGAATCCTATTGCCTTAGGTGCAAATGAAAGAGCATAAATGAACGGCAGCAGATTATACACGAATTATGCCCATCCTATTCATCCTGAATTGGGTTATATGATATGCGATATTGGCCGCTTGGTGTTTCGCCTGCTGAATGCCCAACACATACATACAGGCAATGATGAAAATTATTGTTGCTTATAAATTTTATGACTGTCGTTTAGCAACACCAGTATCTTGGCAGGGCAACCGTACCCGAGTGGTGGTTGCAGCCATGGCTGGTGTTCAATTTTGCTACTATCACCGTGACTAATTTTCTGACGGCATTATCCTGGCTGGGCACCTTTATCCAACTGGTGGTTGCAGCCATGGGTGCCGTTGGCCTTTCTGAGCCAGTGCGTGATGATCATCTGGTTTTCGAATAGATGTGAACGTATGTATGTATGTGTAACGGGTTCTCAGTTTATTCAGTACTGTCGCAGGGTCTCTAGAACTAAGAAAATGTATGCAACACCTTCTGAACCACAAGGTATGCTTTTTAGGATCTAAAATAATAAAAATTCTTGCTGAAGAATTTTACTTTTGTTTAGGTTTATATAGAAGTGACGATCGCGTAATGGATTGACCCTCAACAAGGCGTTTAATGATTGGCAAAGGTCAGGTTTAACATAATGCTCTTTTTTTTTTCTTTTTCTTTTTTTTTTTTTTTTTTTTTTTTTTTTTGTGTGTGTGTATTTTTCTTTACATGCGACGCCTTTTTCTACCCAGATCATGTATACTATAACACAACCCTTTTATGTAGTTCAATGCCTTATGTATTTGGTAACCTGCCGATGACCAACAAAGAGTATGATCATCTGAAAACGCAATCGAAGGTATGCTGAAAATAAGTCTTTGTTCTACAAATTTGTGTTTGTATTTTATTTCCTACGTTTTGTTTTGTGTGCTCACCCACTTACTATATTATCTCTTTTATAGATCTTTAGAAAGATGGAACTGGCACCATGGCTGAAGCTCATAGATCCACCCTTCGTAGTATAAAGGTATCTTCAGTATTCATGATTTTCATACCATTGATAGCTCAAGTATGATACTAAATTTATTGTAAAAAAATGTTAAAAAAAAAGCCTCAAACTTTGGATTATAAGAATGAAATAGTTGTCATATGGTCGCTTTTAGGCTTGGAATTTATAACTCACTTTAAATGCTGACTTTGCGATTTGAGACTGACTATTTGATTATTGCGATAGGGAAATACAAATAAGGATGTGTTTGTTTTACCTTATGCTTCCAGGTTATGGGCTCATTGAACTTTAGCAAAGCTGATAAGCTTAATTTGTGGGCTAATAAGGCTAAATAAACCATACGCAGGCCCTAGAAATAAGAGTTTATTAGCTTTCAAAAGTCTAATAAGCCCATAAGCCAGAAAAATAAGCTAACAGAAACACCCTAAATGGAAAATAGTGTTTAGAAATTCATCGGCAAGTAGTGTTTTTTTGCGTTTGCCTTAGTAGGTTGACACCCTTTTTTTAGAGCAGAGTTTGGCATTATGGCTATATGGGTAATGTGTCTGATGTTTGGCATGATGGCTATATGGGTAAGTGAGGTCAAATTTGTAACAATTCTTTGTAAACAAAGTCACTAAGTTTGTAGGAATCATACACGCATTTAAATCCTTTTGACAGGTGTATACCTTCAAATTTCAATAATTTTCTGTTGTCGCTATTTAATGTTGATTGTTTTCGTTGGCAGATACTTCTAAGGATGGCATCGATTCATGCTAATTTGACATTAGGTATGCGTAAAAATGTTAACCCTTCTGGCATGTCAAAGATTTCAAAGATTTCACTCTCACCTGTTTTTATGTGGCTCCTGATACTTTCAGGTTATGGAGAAAGGAAGCACATTAACCTTGCGTTATAGTGTCTCGAGCCACGTTGACATTTCATCTTCCCCTGATTTTCTTTCACTTTGATTCCCGCAAAGCATAAATAAATACAGGTAGTTTTCCTATTCACATAGTTTTCTGAAACGGATTCAGAAGCAAAATCGACGATAAATAGTTTGCGTTATGATGTTTATTTCTCAATTCAAATTTCACTTTCTATATAAAGTTGGCACACATCGTTATTCACCATCTCATTTAACTATTAAGGACAGTAAATCAGTATAATAAACTTTCTCCTTACCCATATCGTGCAACTCCAAATAAATTATCTAAAGCGAACTCCAAATGGCAGAGATGTGTGGATCTGTTTTTGGTTCTTCGGATTTCTTATCACGCCACACAAAGAAGATGTGGATATAACTAAGCTGCTTACTGTAGATACAACAGACGGCGTAAAAACAACCACAAAGTTATAAAAATAATAAACGAACTGTTCATACCACTGTAGTTCTCCTCACAAAGTCCTGTAGCTGCCACAAAACCCGGAATGTCGGATCGGAAAAGCTTGAATTTGGTGCCGGATTTGCACCTATCGGATCTCAAAATAAAGAAGACTTTGTGAGAGAGGATAAATAGGGTGGGTAACCCATTTATTATTCTGAGCGGGTTAGAAAAGAAAAGCGGGCGGGTCAATCATTTTTCATGATAAAAGATTTCGTTACTCTTTTGCTCAGAAAATTGAAACGGCACAGGTTGGAACGACAGCAATTGCAGACGGTATTCAGGTTTGCCTGATATGTGCAGTGGACACACTTCGCCTTAGCTATTTTTTTTGCCTGATTTGATTATATATTATTGTAGATACTTTTGATCCCAGTTAGTTGTAATTCGAAAATTGGTAAGCACATGTTCTATCCGCTGTTCAATGTTATTAGGACTCAATATTTGCTTCAAAAAATGATGTGCGTCTGGGTAATACTCTCAAATACGTTGTTATATAATTTTTTTGGATGCCGGCTACTGATCGAAAATCATATTAACGATCATAATTTACAGGATTACTTTTGTTTGTGGCTATGGGAATTTGGTCGGCGTTTTGACGATGCTTTCTTAGGGGCTACTGTCATTATTCGATAAAGGACAAGCAGCTGGTATGTTTTTATGTTATTTTTTTAAGGCTTCGGTCTCTTCTGATTTAAGCACCGAAGGTAATGAATCCTTAAGGGTGGAAGAGATGGACCTTGAGGCCGTTTCAGTGGTGTAATAGGTTAATTAGGCCTTACTGATGTTGTTATTACAGGCATATTTTCCATTACAGGTAATAAATGTTATATCCGAAGTCCAAATAATTGTATCAAGTAAAATACAATTCACATGATAAATATTGGATTGACTTACTGGTCGTTTGCATGTTAATGTTTTAACGTTGTGTGCAGGTTGCATTTTAGGTTCGTTTGAAGTTCGTTGCGTCATTGGATTATGTATTTGCAGAACATGTAGTTGCACCCCCATTTTAAGTGAGCTCTTTGTTTTTACTGACTTTGTGATTAATGTTTTGTTGTTGTTTTACAATAAAAAATCTGGTACTTTATTGGTCCGTGATCCAGATACTATGTGTATAGGATCAGCCGATCTCAAACTCAAGGTAAATGAAATTCTTCCATTTTTTTCCCTATTTTATTGTTTTCATTTTACTATACCTTTTCTTAGGAATGGTGGTATCATGTAGTAAATAAAAAAAAAACGTAATGCTGCTACCTTTTGTAAAAGAGACTGCAATCTTAAGAGTTGTTTACTATACCACGGGCTTCCACTTGGTGGGATAGAGTAAGTTTCAGTTGTCACTAAACAATGCCTTCGGTGTTTAATTTACAGTTTTACATGTTGATGACATGTTTTAGTATATGGTGTTTTGCAGAAGTGGCAACATAACCCGAGGTTTTAGAGGAGAGTTTAGCCAATTTCAAATCATCCCAGGTGCATGTGAGAATGCTCCTATGAAGGCCAATCGATGATCTCTGGTGCTTTCTGTCGCCTTTACCAGTCGTGTCTACACAACTGTGAGGTATCTTTTTTTGGTTTTATGTCCTTATCATTTCCTATAACCGACTATTTTGTTGGTCGTTATAATCTGGTCCCAAGAACCTGGACTTTTCTCAGGCCTGCAGATTCGTGGCTGCTGTTTGCGGTTTTGCAGTCTTCCACTGACGGGGTGCATAAATCTCTTATTTGTATTATTTAGTCTACGATAAACTTGGAGTTTATTACACTTTAATACAATAGATACGCAGTTTTTACGCCGTTATGATTTTTTTTTTACATGATTTGCTTATCTTAATATTTCCGTGTTTGGTGGTTGAATTTGTCAAACTCCATTCAAAGCTGTCACGATCAACTAATGAAACCCATTCATAGTTGACAAATTTACTCAATTCCGTGCACCTTTCACCTGAATGTTGCAAACTAGGCTCCAATGTTATGTACTGTTAACTAAATTAGTGCTTATATGAATCTTATTATCTTATATTGTGATTGCTTATGCATACATTTCATAACAAATTATAACACTCCAACGCAAAATACTCACTTTTTACCTCCTTTTTTAAACCTAACTTACATGTACAAACATCCCGCCGCAACGTGCGGGTACTCATCCTCGTTTAGTACAATAGTCATACACTTGGAATCCTAGAAACCGTCATTTAGTATTTATTTACTAGTATCGATGATTTGTACAAGGTTTTCACATTATTTCCTACAAACTCTATGAACTCACCAACCTTTGTATTGACACTTTAGCATGTTTATCTCAGGTCCATAATGAACGAGGCTGGCACGGAGGAGCACGAATATTCAAGAGGGCCATAAATTTTATTATCATTCGAAAACTCATTTGATGTATTTTGTAAACATGGAACCATCTGGGACCTCATTTTGTAAACTCTGATATTTATATAATTTGAATGATGATTCCTTTCAAAACGACTCAGTTAGAGATCGTTTTCTATTATTATGACTGTTGTGACGTCGAGTAACATCCAGTTTGAATTCCGTTGCGTATCACGAAATTGGGGGTGTTACAGATTGGTACCAGAGCCATGGTTGTAGAGAAATGGGTCTAAACGAGACCTAAACTATAACCACTTTTACAAGCAAAAACATTTTTATAGCCTTCCGTTCTTCGTGCCTTCCATCCTCCAGACGATTATGTAACTTTTAGGCATGTTATGCTACACGAATATCTAGTATATTGATATATATACACTCGACATATTTTCGATCATTCTATATAAACAATGGACTAAACATATCCGCGTATGCCTATTCTAAGGCATTACGGCACAATCATATTTTCCCAATCATGTATCTACTCGTGCATTTTAGGATTTCGAAATTTTCTCAAGACATTGTAACTGATTACAATGGTCTCGACTACTTCTCAGACATTGTGTGATACAATGGTCTTAATTATTTCTCAAGACATTGTGAGATACACAATGATCTCTCTATCATTTCTCAGACATTGTGAGTTGCACAATGGTCTATCCTAATCCTCAGACACTGTGAGTGATACAGTGGTCTCGATTACATCCATAGACACTGTAAATAAAACAGCGGTCTCATTTACTCCCAGACATTGTGAGTTGCACAATCGTCTCCTCTATTCTCAAACCATGTACTCACAACTACTTTAAACACCAAGGATCATAAAACTACTTGACTAAACCAAACATCACATTATCGGTCCTTAATTATACATAGCCTAATTACCTATGTCTAATTAGGGAGGGATCATGTTATGTTGGGAGCAGTCACTCGTATGTTTTATGAAAAACAAACTTTTCACTTACATCCTTATTGTAGACATCATGTTTGTACCTTCATCACCCGATCACATTCCCGCTATGCCCGCTCACTTACCATTTCTTCCCGAACTCTATGATGCCTATCTTGAAGCACTTGATTATGATAATGAGGAAGAACCTTATGAGGATATAGTCAGTAACCAAGAGGGCTAGATACATCAGAAATACCCACATCTTTTTACCAACAATGCTTCTACTCCTAACACAAATTGATCTCCGGGATGGAGCTCTCTTAAGGGGTGGAGACTGTAATAATTCGCATTTCAGGTTGATTTCTATTCCCGAAATTTTTACTATTCATTTCACTATTCATTTTTACTATTCACTTGCACTATTCATTTCCGAAATTTTTATTTCATATCGAAATTTTTATTTTATATTCTCGTGAGATAAATTATTTCCATGACAAAATAAAAGTTTGACGCATGTCAGGCCATTTTCGCAAAAGTTATTAAGAAATTATATGTTTGGGTTTAAACGTCGTTTAAACATCCTGCGCATAACGAAAACCAACTGCGACAATTTTCCTCGCATCAGAATAATGTTTAGTACATTCACAATCAATTAGAGAATTTTTGATAATTAAGTTAAAATGTTACCAAATAGACCCTGTGTCTTGCAGAACTAAACTTGCGTTTTAAGCACTTTTACTTACCCGCAACCTTAGCCTTCACCTGCACCACATTTTCTAAGACATTTAGAAGCTATTATATTGTTGAAAAAGTCAACATATTTTCCCTCCTCCATTGACCATAAAATCATTCTTTGATTTTATAAATCATTCCTTGATTTTTAGGCTTACGGTTTTAGGTTTAAAAGACGTTTAACACCAACCGACACTAGACTGAGCCAAGTCTAGACATTATAGGCCATTTTAATTCATTATCGTCATATTAGAAAAGTTACATTTTACTTTTCTCAATTTTACGCAACTTTCGTACGTTTTACGTATTACGCGTTTTAGACCCGCGTTTCCAGTTTTAACAGGGTTTAAGCAACCCGATGGAACTTACCACTCATTTTATATTTTATTATGAAGTATAATGATGAGTTAAATCATTCCTACAAGTTTCGTATTTTTACGATACCCGGTTTTACGTTTCGTGACTTAAAGACTTACGGTTAGCGATTAACGGAACCAAAACTCACTCCGTAAACAAGATAACACCAAAATTGACCAAGTCCTCCCATCCTACCTTATGAACCGCCAATAGGGAGGGGGATTCATCCCTTGGTGGCTTGATCCTAACCATTGATTCTTTAGATGTTTACACGTGTAAAAATTTATTTACTAAACTACCCTAATTTCTTCCTATAAATACTAGCCTAAAACCTTCATAATATCTTGCACCACACCTTCTTATATCTTCAAAGTCCTCAAACCAAAGGCAGTTCTCTTATAGTTCATAAGAAAGTTTATGAGTTCTTGAGAAGAAACTAGGTTTTGATCTTGTTTTCTTCAAGTTTTCAAGAAAGAGACGTTATAATCTTCAAATAATTTCAATTCTCCAAAAAGACTTGTTATTATCTTCAAATCACTTCGGGTTTCCAAAAAGGCGTCGTTATAATCTTCAAGTAGCCTCGGGTTTACGAAGATTAGAAATTCTACGTCAAAGCTCCGCTTATATTCTCTTTTCTATAATACTCAAGCATTCAATATTAAGGTAAGTATTTATGAACCTTAAATACTTATGAACTTTTATTTGATTATTTAGTGTTTTATAAACTCTTAATATGTCATATAATCAAGTAAGCAAAATATATGTTTCACATATTAAATACTATGTTAGTAGGGAGCTTCATGTGAGGGGTTTCATTTGGGTAAACGGATCGACGAGTTGCTGGATTTACGAATTAAAGTGTCCTAGCTCCTCGAACGTTTACTGCATGACCTCTGAATTATGATGGCCCGAACAGTAGTACGAGATATACAAACAAAACATGTTTCATAAACCATATGCAAGACATATACATGTACGTCTTTGTATTCTTAGACTTTATTCCAAACCAAAGTCGCAACGTTTTATTGTAGGTTGCACTTAGAGGTTTTTCGGCTTATCCATTGAACTCATTGAAGCACTAGAACACCATCCAACTCACGGTGAGTTTGTAGCCCCAGTTTTACTTTACTATTTATTAAACTCTTTGGGGGAGATACATGCTTAACTATTTTATGACAATCACCATTATTTGCAAACTGTATGTTTTATCTGAACTGAATGTTTTTTATGCTAGATAACATTATTGCCATACTTAAAGTTTCTATATCATGAACCGTTAAGCACTATGTGTAGTGAACACGAATACGATGGTTAGATCCATTGGGATTAATGTAACCATTAAGTTGACTCAGCTAGAGCAAACAAAAGCAATAAACACTAGGTACAACCACAAATTACCTACTAGGCTATGATTGAGACTACTATGCCAATTTCTATTGGTACGAGGTTAAAGATTAACCAGAACGATTGGTGGCCCCCTACCGGGTAGATCTTTGAGGTTATCGACATCTACGAGAATGGGATGAGACAAACGATTGGTGGCCCCCTACCGGGTAGATCTTCGAGGTTATCGACATCTACGAGAATGGGATGAGACAAACGATTGGTGGCCCCCTACCGGGTAGATCTTCGAGGTTATCGACATCTACGAGAATGGGATGAGACAAACGATTGGTGGCCCCCTACCGGGTAGATCTTCAAGGTTATCGACATCTATGAGAATGGGATGAGACAACTATGGGTGTATAACAATGTAACCCATGATTCAAATAGGACTTGATCCAATTAAGAGTAACAGAAACACTACCTACATGTGATATTGTATTTAGTACAATAGTCACACACTTGGAATCCTAGAAACCTTCATTTAGTATTTATTTACTAGTATCGATGATTTGGACAAGGTTTTCACCTTATTTCCTACAAACTCTATGAACTCACCAACCTTTGTGTTGACACTTTAGCATGTTTATCTTAGGTCCGTAATGAAAGAGGCTGGCACGGAGGAGCACGGATATTCAAGAGGGCTATAAATTTTATTATCATTCGAAAACTCATTTGATGTATTTTGTAAACATGGAATCATCTGGGACCTCATTTTATAAACTCTGATATTTATATAATTTGAATGATAATTCCTTTCAAAACGACTCAGTTAGAGATCGTTTTCTATTATTATGATTGTTGTGCTGTCGAGTAACACCCAGTTTGAATTCCGCTGCGTATCACGAAGTTGGGGGTGTTACAGTCAGTGGTCGAGTGGACTGAGCTACCACAGACTTTGCATTTGATTGCAGAGGTAGACTTAGTAGACTGAGAGGATGACTTGGTCACACCTCTTCTGGTCTGAATGTCCTTCTCATGTCCTGAGGTGTCATGAGTGGGATCTCCACAAATTTCACAACTGTTGTCCATTAGACAATCCTTAGGAAGGTGGTCATTGAATCCACAGTGAGGGCAAGGTGCAAAAGGCTTGGCCTTTTGTTTCTGTTTCTGTTTAGAATCAGAAGGATATTTTAAAGCATGTGCTTTAAAGTTTGCCATCTTTGATGTGGCTGTGTATGATTGGTGATCCGAGGTCCTGTGATCTTCCTTTTTGCATATCATGCAGTAAAGGATTCTATAGCAATCATCAGTGAAATAATTGGTATAGTGACATAGCTCACACCTTTTCAGGGGTTTGGAGGGTTTTGGTTTGGTGCTTGAGGAAGCTGAATTGGGTTCCTTCATCTTGGATTGAGAAGGTTTCTCAGAAGATTCAATCTTCTCACTCAGCTTCCTGACAAGTTCAGCCAACTGATCAATTTTTGAGTCAGGGCTTTCTGTTTTCACTTCAGAAGGGACTGAAGTTGATGAGTCATCAGTATAAACTGAGACTTCAGGGGTTTGCCTTTTCAGGATGGTTTTTCCCATTCCTGGCTTCTCCTTTGGAGAATGCTGAGAATAGACCAATGGTGTGAGGTCTGAGCTTGATGCAGCTCCCTTAAGGACTTTCAGAGGTGGGAGTGGTGTGAATAATTCTGATTCAGACTCATTGACTGACTCAGTACTACTGGGTTGGTCAGTGAGTCTAAGCATATTTTTCAGAGCCTGACTTTCAGGAAGCAAGATCTTTCCAGTCTCAAAGTTTTGTAGCTTACTGATTGGGTTGTCCCTGACAATCCAGTCATTTGACATGGGTTCCAGTTAGTGCAAATATTACGATATTTAAACTAAACGGTTTCTTCGGTTTTAATAATGACAAACATGTAACTTGTAATACATAACGTAAAATGTGCAAGTTACTTGTAAACACAAAACATCAATGCATACTTACATCAACACCTCCCGACGTCTCAAGTATGCTTCAACGAAGTCGTAGATTTCCATCCTGACATAAATCACTCAAGGTATGGACAAACAAATCTACTATTTAACAAATGATCAAAGGATTTTATTTTTCTAAACTTCACATTTTTAATTTGACAAAACATTTTTTCAAAAATATATTTCACAAATTATTTTTGAATTAAAAAGAAACGGTTTATTTTGAAAAATATGTTTGAAAATCCCAACAGTCAAATTTCCCCCCAAAACAGCTCCTAACTTCCCCAAATAAACCTTCCCTACAAAAGACAAAAAAGGGAGCGTCCACGGCACCGTTAAGTATGGACGGCTCCACTAAATTTAGTGGAGCCGTCGGGTATTTAGTGGAGCCGTAGGTCTGTAACGGTCAGATTTTCCCTTGCCTATAAATAGTGGACCATTCCACACTTCCAACTTGATTTTTTCCAGTCCTTTTTCTCTGGTCTAATCCCTCCTCACTTAGATGACTTTCTTTGATCATTTGGAGAGTATTAGGTTGTTAAAGAGTGATCCAATCATCCACTCAAGTGATCCTCTTCATTCCTCTTGATTAGCAAGAGAAGAACACAAAGTAATCAAGTAGATAACACAAGTGTGTGTCATCCCTCTTGATTAGCAAGAGAAGAACACAAAGTATCCAAGTAGATACAAAGTGTTATCATTCCTCTTCATTTACAAGAGAAGAACTCAAGGTATCCAAGAAGATACAAGAGTTGGAGTTGTTAGGTCTTGTAACATTTGTTAGACTCTTGATTGTATCATAGCATACATCAAGATTATTTTTCTTTTGTGAGAGAGTGAGTCAAGATCATTGTGATCTTAAGAGATAGTGAAGATCTCTTGAAGCCATTGGGCTTGTGTGATTGATCATGTGGATCAAGGGTAGATCGGGTAGATCGTAGTAGATTGGTGCTAGCTAAGATTAGCACTCGACATCTAGCTTAGTGTCAGAAATAGGATAAGCGACGTGTATGGTGTAGATCGGGTAGATCGTGGTAGATTGGTGCTAGCTAAGATTAGCACTCGACATCTAGCTTAGTGTCGGAAATAGGATAAGCGACGTGTATGGTGTAGATCGGTAGATCGTGTAGATTGGTGCTAGCTAAGATTAGCACTCGACATCTAGCTTAGTGTCGGAAAATAAGTTAAGCGACGTGTACGGTTTTCTCCGCCTGAAGGGAGTTTGTTGATTAGTGAAGTAACTCTCGAGTTGGGTACTCGGGGAGTGGAGTAGGGCGAAGAGGAGCTTCGTGACCGAACCACTATAAATCACCGTGTCCGGTTTGCGCCTTCTTACTTATCTCTTTACTTTCATTTCATTCTTTATTGCATTATATTTATATTTGCATTGCATTTATATTTGTGTGGCTAGTTGCTTATGTTATGTTGATTAAGTATGTGTCATGGTTTGATTGTGCTTGTGTCGTAGCTTACTATATTCATCTCTTGTTATATGACCACAGTTGACACTTTTCATATTGCGTCACACATGATTGAGTGTTTGATACAAAAAGATTTTAAGTTTTTAATAGAAACGTATTCACCCCCCCCCCCTCTACGGTTTCCACAATTGGTACCAGAGCCACGTCGCTCAAATTTTTAAAACAAATGGTTTTCAAAATTGAGTACGATCCATGTATCAAATTACCTATGAAGGTGATAAAATATGAAAAGTATTTAATTGTTTAATACTTACAAGTTTTGTTGTTAAGTATACTTTGTCATACTAGCTTGAAGGCTTTTTCAAACCAATAAAAGAATAGAGTCTTAAGTGTCTGGTCATGTTCTCCGTCGAGTCGCCGCACTAAAACTGTAGCTGAATCAGAAAAGAGAACACGGTACCACTAAATATAGGACGGTACCATTATATTTAACGGTACCGTGGGTTATTTAATGGTACCGTGCCTTGTCTGTCAGTTTTCAGTATTGAGTCATTTCCAGAAATTCTTATAAAATCAACCATAAGTTCGTAGAAGTCGTGTCACTCATCATTTTAAACGAAGTTGATTCTACTTTCATTTGAGAAATATTTTTATGAATTAGTTCTAAATGAAAGTATGTTAAAGTCCTTGATTTTCAACTAAAGGTCTTCTGGTCATGCAATTTGCGTAAATTTTTGGTCAAACTGAAAAAGGGCGATTCAACCTTTAAACCTTGACATGTTTTCAAAGTGCTCAGCAAAAATATTTGAAATGGGGAGGAAACCAATTCATTGTCAAATAAAATCAAGCTTAGTAGACATTGTTATACCTAATACACAAAATGATGATAAGTATTTTTGTGTGTTAAGCTAAATTGCTATTTGCTTATTATAGTTTTTCAATTTATGCATTTATAAGGCTCATGCTAAATCACTTGCACTATATTAAGTAATTAGTTTGCATTGCATATAGGCATCAACCATTTGTCTTGCATTTGTTGCAAGTTCTTAAAATGGTTTTGTAACTTTCTTAGGAATAGAAACTAAGTTGGTAGATCATGTATATCGAAAGATATTGTCTTACACAATTATTTTTCCAAAGGTTTAAGTGTAAAAAGTATATCACCCCAAAATACTTAACACTTTCATAAAATCCGTAACATGATCTTTAAAACATTACATCATTTTGTCTTGTTGACCATGGGTTGTCTAAACAAGATAAAAGGTCATTTTAATACATTAGTACTTAAGTAAAGGAAAATGTATTAAACTTGCATTGATCTAACACACATACAAAATGTTTTAAACATTTAGTATCTTACGTATGTTGTATAAAAATAGTTAAGATAATTATTTTTATACCAATGAGGTGTCGAAAAACTAAGAATATTATACTTAATAATATAAATAGTTTTTCTCAAATAAAAATAAATGACAATATCAAAGTAAGTAACTTAATATGTCATTAACCTCACACATACAACTAGTGTTAGAATAAATGGAACACACTCCTTAAATTTTTTTAAAAAGGATTGATCGTGAGGGTCAAGAAAGATTTCGAGTACATATCAATTCATTATTCAAATTATGATTGATATCATCATCGAATCTAATTGACAAGTTTCCGAGTGTGGACATGAAATTGGAGTCATTATTTGTTTAGCTTCAAGATAACATCAAAACATGATGAAACATATTATCTTGAATCTACATACTCAATCACACTCGATTGTTATGAAAATAATGACGTCCACTCAAGACGAATATAATATGCATCGGATCATAACTCACACTTGTGTTGAAGATGCCATATTAAGTCTTCTTGTCCAATGGTTGTGTTCCAAACTTTAAACTAACATGTTTAAAAGATGCATAAAATACACAACTAAGTAGGATTGACAACTTGGATGTTTCATCCGAAATATACAAGTAATTTACATTGCAATGCAATTGGTAAATGTGTCATTTCCGAAAAACCAAATACGAGCAAACAAACAACATATGTAAACTTTGCTCATGAACAACTCAACACTCAAAGCCACATGTCTAGTAAAAGTGTCACGCATAATATGATATTAACTATTATGTAAGTCATCAATCTTTGAGAATATCACATGTATTTCTCTTATCAAAAGATTGACAAAAGATAACCTATATCTCATGCATCTTATTTTCTTTGTGACATGAATGGTTATGTTACGAGAGAATACATTGCATCCTATTAACAAATATAAGATATTAGAGTTGAATAATAACCTAATACGACATGTGTCATTGCATAAACAAGTAAAATTGGTCATACACTAAAATACTTGTTTCACAAAGCATTCTTAAGAGTGATGAGTTTACTCTTAGAAAAGCATACTAGTTGAAATAAATAGTATGTCTCATTTCAAATAAAATGCTCACAAGATCTATTGAGGTAAATAACCTTTACTAGATTCTCACTCAAGATATGCAAAGGAGCATTCTTGAAACACACACGATGTAGTAGATTCTACGTTGTATCACATTAGAGTGTCTCTTGGTTCTAGGAAACCAAATCGTGTTAAAATAACATGGAACAACTCAACAAACAAAGATGTTGTCCAAGAGATCATAAAATACACCATCTCCATCAAATAACCTTTAAATCTCAAACACGAAATTAAAACATTTCGCTTGCCTTTGTTAGGAGTTGTGTAAGACATGTCATTTTCTTAACCAACTTTCAAAGTATGGTTAATTGAGTCATATTAGGCCATGTATAAGCAAAACAATATAACATCATCTTTGCTATACTTCGATAGGCAAATATAGAAATTTGAATTATTCTAACATGAGAATGACTACTGGAGAACCTATCGCACTAGAAATTCAATTTGACCTAACGGTTGGATTGCTTCCAGGAGAGAAGTTGGGTTCGTGTATAACCCGTAAAAATGGTCGTGTTTAGCCTTAATTGAGCACCACTAGTGATAGTCTCATACTCATTCTCTAACTTGAAAATTTTTCATTCCTACATTTGACTAGAGATAGTTTACATCGGTGAACTTTATCTCCCATTAGGATGTCATCTTAAACAAGTAGTAATTAGGATCTGCCTTAGCAAACCTAGAGTGCTTGCATCCCACATACGTGTTTCAAAATGATAACATGTTCTCATAAGACATGATTAAATGTCTTCATGATCTTAAATGCTAAATGATTATCATGTTTTGCATGATGGTTGCATTTATTCCTTATGTGCATTTTACATGATTTGCTTGTAAAGTTTGCACCCACACTATGCTCTTTTGACACATTAGGAATTAGGTATGCCCATCACTATGAACCCTTAGAAGTCATAGAGTCATACACTAGTGTCAAAACCTATAAGTTAGAGTAGTCGCGAAGTTGTCCTAATTCCCTAGTCATCACTTCGCCTTCTTCCAAGTAATATACCCGTTTGCCATGGGAAGGTTAGATACAAACCTAGTAGAACTCGGAGTAGGATTGACAACTTAAATATTTCGTCCAAAATATTTAAGTAAGTTTAACTTGCGATCGCAATTGTTAAATGTCATATCCGAAACATCATACTCAATCCTTTTAACAACGTATGTTAAAACGCTCATCCCAAAGCTTAAAGCTAACATCAACCCTCGGGTGACAAAGGACTCACGAGTTGCTATTTAAGTAATTAGAAGTTCCTTTCATCCTCGTGTGATTATACACGTCTTAAGATCCCAAAACCTGCAGCGAATCAGCACCATAGGCTTAGCTTTACGTCTTTCAAAACCCCATGAAACACTCGTGTGCGAAGCACATCAAAATCCGTAAATCAACCAAACCTCTCAACCGAGAATCCCCTAATCATCTTCGTCTAGGTCTAGGAATGATGGAACATTTTCCATAAATCTTATGACTATTTAAATATTTCACTGGAAATATTAAAGTCATCCCTCGTACCCCTCTTATGACTATTTAAATATTTCACTGGAAATATTAAGTCATCTTTCACATTGCTCTAATGACTACCTATGTATTTCCTCGGAAATATAAAAGTCATCTCTTCTCGTCCAGTACCGTTCAAAGAATTTATTAGGTATAAATTCTTTCCTCGTGTCGAAGAGTCTCACTAAATCAGCGAGATTTATTCGTGAAATCATCTTAAATTCCAATGAAAACTTAAATATTTCATCCGAAATATTTAAAGTATATTTAATTTGCGAAAGGCAATTAAATGTCATTTCTCGCTCTCGATAAACGTTCACCTAATCCCGTTGGATTCATTCATAAAGGAATTTATTTGGTATAAATTCTTTTAATCTAAGGTCCAGAAAAATCACAACATATGTGAAATTTCTTTGTCAGAAATCTAATTCTGGGTCAAAACTGACCTCAGCAGGTCACGGTACCCTTAAATAGGGGACAGTACCGCTAAATTTAGCGGTACCGTCGGACCGTTGTCTGCTGAGACAGTTTATTCTCACTGTTTCAAAAACACTATCGAAACCCACTCGATGTAGTCTTGAACCAGAACCGTATCCTATCAGAACAGATTGTATCTATCTTCTGATTCCTAAGCCTTCTTCCCTTTCACCTCCGCATGGTATTAAACACTACCAATGCTTCCGCATCCCACTCATCTTCCACACACTTCAAACTAAGAATCTCTAGGATAAGTTGAGATATCCCCACTAGAATCTTATCACCAACCTCACAACCCTGAAGATTTTATCTTCTTAACCCTTAGGATATCTCCAAGTAATCACATGCCTCATCATGTGAATATTCACAATGATTGAGAAGAGCTACGTGACTTCAAAGGTGAAGTTTGTCGCATGCTATCCACCACTTGTCATAACGTTACTAAGCTCATCGCTTTCGTTAACGTTTGTTTTTCCTTTTTATCTTTTACATCTTGTCCGGATGGTCATAGATTAAGGGGGAGCTAAAACACACTCCTATAGCCTTTCACCAAACACTCTCAAGAACACACAAATGTGATTCTTATTCCCTCGGAAACTTCCCTTTAGCTGCCCAGAACTAGGCTGTATAGGAAAATTCGTGACTTCCAGGTCACGGTACCGTTAAATAGGCCACGGTACCGTTAAATTTAATGGTACCGTGTGGTATTTAGTGGTACCGTGCCTATGTTTGACGAATTTTCACTGTTTCCTTTAGATCCCTGCATCCCTAACCTCAAACCTTCAAAATTTTGCAAACTCACATACACCCTAGGATTCCTTCACTACACCATAAGACTCTAACACCAACTTTAGTTCGAATCCCACAACTCTTGCCTATATAAGGCCTCACCATTGCAAGCTTATCTTGCATCTCACATTCAAACCTTTTTGCTACACTTCACTCTTGACAGTGATAGTTAGTCTAAGAACCATCAACCCATAGATCATCACACTCAAACCTTACAACCTTCAACTCGTGGATCATCACACTCAAACCTTACAACCTTCAACCCTTATATCAATCCCACTCAAACCTATTAGCTACACTTCACTCTTGACAGTGATAGTTAGTCTAAGAACCTTTAACCCATAGATCATCACACTCAAACCTTACAACCTTCAACTCATCAATCATCACACTCAAACCTTACAACTACTCCTCACTTTGGATAAGTGATAGTTAGTTAAACAACCTTCAACCCTCACAATCACACAAAACCTTTCATGCACCAAACTATCTCTAACACACAACTAGGATCATCCAAACTAGAAACCTAGAACCTCGTTAGCTCAACCCCGTTAGAGATATCCACCAACAATCCTGTTAGGATCACATGCGCCTTTTCTTTTTCCCTTTTGAAATATATCATGCATCTCATTGTCAGTGCAAACGATATATTAACCTAAACCATCTTTTCCCACCTTTCCTCAAAGGGCAAAACCAACATCTCCAACCACATCATCATCATCCTCCACCTTTAGGATTCCTACACCCTTACCTCCACCAAGTCCACCACAACCTTTAGCTATCACACTAACCCTATCACCATCAAACCTCTTTGGACTTGGCACCAACACATCATCCTTATCACCATCACCATCACCACAACTACTAATGGGTCATCCCATTATTTATCTCCTACAACCACATAACCCAAGTTGTCCTTGTTGTCATCACAACCAACACTCTCCCACCTTATGGAATCATTTAGGTATAACCTCTATCGAGTCTACTTTATGGCACGACTTGTCATAATAGTAGTCATTTAGAAGTATTTCCTATCAACAAACTATCCTTAACATCAATCATATTAGGTAGATGATTATGTTGTTCAAAAGGTTTGTTAGAACTTGCCTTCCCAATGACAACTTGGAAGAAGTCAATTTGTGTGTCAGTCAACGAACGAATCTCGTTCTTGTTAGTCTGATTGACTGAACAATTACACCTTAGGTTGTTGCTCTTCACCCTTTTGGCACCCTTTTAGGTTGTGTCACTCACATAGTTTAACCCTTGCATGTCCTGTTATGTGTATTCTATCCCTATATGCTCATATACTGTTATATATTATGTTGCACGAAGCTAACCCTTGATGTAGGAAAAGCCTTTGTATGAATTTGATCCATGGATCCGCTAGATACTAAGGTAAATAAACAAGGGGATTAAGTCACCATAGGGGAGCATTGAGCTAGGGGGAGCTCGGGAGTATTTAAATACATAGCATGGGGTCGTCTTCACAAGTGGTGACAGAAGACTTCACTGGGATGATGCAAACTCGCCTTTTTGGGGATAAAGGAAAGTAGTTCAATAAGGGGGAGTAGGGGATGAATTCAAGGGAGCGCTCATGACACTACCTTTTTGATTCGACAAAAGGGGGAGAAGGAAGTGTAAACAGGTAACTTTTACATTTTACTATGTCTTACGGTTTACATATTTGTCATCATCAAAAAGGGGGAGATTGTTAGTGAAAATATTACGATATTTAAACTAAACGGTTTCTTCGGTTTTAATAATAACAAACATGTAACTTGTAATACATAACGTAAAATGTGCAAGTTACTTGTAAACACAAAACATCAATGCATACTTACATCAACACCTCCCGACGTCTCAAGTATGCTTCAACGAAGTCATAGATTTCCATCCCGACATAAATCACTCAAGGTATGGACAAACAAATCTACTACTTGACAAATGATCAAAGGATTTTATTTTTCTAAATTTCACATTTTTAATGTGACAAAACATTTTTTCAAAAATATATTTCACAAATTATTTTTGAATTAAAAAGAAATGTTTTATTTTAAAAAATATGTTTGAAAATCCCAACAGTCAAATTTCCCCCCAAAACAGCTCCTAACTTCCCCAAATAAACCTTCCTCACAAAAGACAAAAAAAGGAGTGTCCACGGCACCGTTAAGTATGGACGGCTCCACTAAATTTAGTGGAGCCGTCGGGTATTTAGTGGAGCCGTAGGTCTGTAACGGTCAGATTTTCCCTTGCCTATAAATAGTGGACCATTCCACACTTCCAACTTGATTTTTCCAGTCCTTTTTCTTTGGTCTAATCCCTCCTCACTTAGATGACTTTCTTTGATCATTTGGAGAGTCTTAGGTTGTTTAAGAGTGATCCAATCATCCACTCAAGTGATCCTCTTCATTCCTCTTGATTAGCAAGAGAAGAACACAAAGTATCCAAGTAGATACAAAGTGTTGTCATCCCTCTTGATTAGCAAGAGAAGAACACAAAGTATCCAGGTAGATACAAAGTGTTGTCATCCCTCTTGATTAGCAAGAGAAGAACACAAAGTATCCAAGTAGATACAAAGTGTTATCATTCCTCTTCATTTACAAGAGAAGAACTCAAGGTATCCAAGAAGATACAATAGTTGGAGTTGTTAGGTCTTGTAACATTTGTTAGACTCTTGATTGTATCATAGCATACATCAAGATTATTTTTCTTTTGTGAGAGAGTGAGTTAAGATCATTGTGATCTTAAGAGATAGTGAAGATCTCTTGAAGCCATTGGGCTTGTGTGATTGATCATGTGGATCAAGGGTAGATCAGGTAGATCGTAGTAGATTGGTGCTAGCTAAGATTAGCACTCGACATCTAGCTTAGTGTCGGAAATAGGATAAGTGACGTGTATGGTGTAGATCGGGTAGATCGTGGTAGATTGGTGCTAGCTAAGATTAGCACTCGACATCTAGCTTAGTGTCAGAAATAGGATAAGCGACGTGTATGGTGTAGATCGGGTAGATCGTGGTAGATTGGTGCTAGCTAAGATTAGCACTCGACATCTAGCTTAGTGTCGGAAAATAAGTTAAGCGACGTGTACGGTTTTCTCCGCCTGAAGGGAGTTTGTTAATTAGTAAAGTAACTCTCGAGTTGGGTACTCGGGGAGTGGAGTAGGGCGAAGAGGAGCTTCGTGACCGAACCACTATAAATCACCGTGTCCGGTTTGCGCCTTCTTACTTATCTCTTTACTTTCATTTCATTCTTTATTGCATTATATTTATATTTGCATTGCATTTATATTTGTGTGGCTAGTTGCTTATGTTATGTTGATTAAGTATGTGTCATGGTTTGATTGTGCTTGTGTCGTAGCTTACTACATTCATCTCTAGATGTTATATGACCACAATTGACACTTTTCATATTGCGTCACACTTGATCGGGTGTTTGATACAAAAAGATTTTAAGTTTTTAATGGAAACGTATTCACCCCCCCTCTACGGTTTCCACAGTTCCATTTCCTGCTCAAAAGATATGCCAGCTGGAATAAAAGCCTTTTCTTTGTGACTTTCACTGGTGTTTTCAGTGAGTTGGTCAATTCCTATAATTTTCTTGTTTTCACTAGGAATTAGAGACACAGTTTCATAGACTTTGGGGTTCTTTTTAGTCCAGCCTTCAATGACAGCCTTTTCTTTGTTAAGTTCATTTTGAAGAGCTTGTTTCTGTTTCAAAATCTTAGTGTTTTGAATTTGTAGTGTAACAGTTTCTAACTTGTCCTATTTTAATACAAGCAGTTCATCTCTACACTTATTTAATTCTAACACAAGATTGTTATATTTTGAAAGCAAATTAAGCCTTTGTTCTTCTACAAACTTAAGATCTACACAAATGTAATTTATATAGGACTGCCAATCAGAATTATCATCCATTGAAAGTAAAATGTTTACCTTTCTCATGGTTATGTTGACCCATTCACCATTCCTTGCATGGCTTTTCTCAACAGCCAGCTGATCACCTTCTGAAAGTGCCATCAGTGCACTCACTCTAATTTCCTCATCTTCTGAGGAGACCTCTTCTTCATCCCAGTCATAAGCTTCTGCTATAAGAACCTTGTTTTTTGTTAGAACAGGTTTGGAAGTTTGAGTAGCCTGAGACATTAAGGGATTAGTTTCAAGGAGGGCAAGTTTAGCCTTAGCTTTCTTATACTTAGCCTCAAAATCTTTTTGACCCTTTTGAACATTATTTTGAAAATGTTGGGTCGACTGAAGCATTCTAGGTTGAAACTTGCTAGTTCTTGTAGAGGAATCGTTTTCAGAAAATTTATAAGAGGGTTCTGAAATGGTTTTTGAATAACAGTCTCTAGCAAAATGGCCCTTTTTGCCACATTTGAAACACTCAATGGTTTCATTTTCTTTAGCTTTTGAAAAGTTTGACTGATTTCTTTTGATAAAACGTTTTGAATTGGCAAAGAGTGCCCTTTCTTGGAATTCCAAGTTTAAGTCTTTTAGGTACTCATCACCAGTTCTTTCATCAATCTCATCATCAGAGTCCTCTTGAAAATCCTGTACAACACCATTAGAATAAAAGGCTGTTGATATGGGTGAGGAGGTCAAGGCCTTTTTGGTCTCAAGAGCTTTGTTTGAGTCAGGGTATCTCCTAGAGATTAAGTTTTCCTCATAAACAAACTTCCCGTAGATCTTAGAAAGCTCAAGGGTCTAAATGTGGTTAGCATTCCTGAGGCCTTGTGAGAAGTTTAGCCACTTCTCAGGGAGACTGTTGACAAAGCCAACATTGATCTCATGCTTAGACAAAACTACACCATCATTTGACAGTTCATTTATCAGGGTCTTGCATCTAGTATATGTCTGAGAGAGACTTTCAGAGTCCTTAGCCCTGAAAGTGTTGTACTCAATTTTCAGGTCCATGATCCTGTTTTCCTTGGTATCTGAGGGACCTTCAAAGCTGTTAATCAAGTCAACCCAAGTTTGCTTGGCTGTTGAACAGTTAATGACTGATTCCATTATATCGTCAGGAAGACAAGATATAATTATACTTTTCAGGCGTTGGTCTTGATTGACCACCCTTCTCTCATCAATTGTCCACTAAGCTTCAGGCTTGTTTAGCCCCTCAGCAGTCTTAGGGATAAAAGGACCATCCCTGATACAAGTGATGTAGTATGGTTCCATACCAGTCAAGTAGCAAAGCATTCGCTTTTTCCACTTGCTAAATTTTCCAGCTTCGAGTCTGGGAGCAACAGCTGAATAGCTGCCACCCTTTTTATCGATGAGCTGGGGTACATTAACATCAGCCATAGTAGGATCTTGGTTTTAAAAACCTTGAGCACTCTTGGTTTTAGAAAAGATTTTATAAACCAGATGCTCTGATACCACTTCTTGTTCCCTTTATACACTTAGAAGTAACTACAAAGTTAGTATAATTGTGTTTATGACTGAGATTAGCGTATTGATTAATTATAACTGATAAGTAAAACGTAAATATAAAAACACAAGTTTTTCAACGTTTAAATTCTTATTAGAAATCAGTCAAAGAATCTATTACCCTAGTGTTTGCGGAATAAACACTTTGGGATTGAATAAACAAGGTATGGTGTGTTCTCCTCACTAAACTCAAGTTATACTTGAGTGACAACAATAAAGACCCACTGAGCTATCTCAGGGATGCAGTTGCTCTTTGAAGAAGAAAAGTGGTTTTGTGAAAGTCTAAGCTTTTAATACACAAAACTTAACTCACTTTTCTCAATCTATTCCTATTTATACACAAGTATAAAAGAGCACTGATGATTAAAATACAAAAAGAATAAGCATGCATGTCTGACAACTACAACAATATTTTTCATTTCCAAGAACCAATAGGAATAGGCCAAAAGTTTTTCCGAGTGTCAGTTCTGACACTTCTTGACTTTTGCCGTTTTAGGGAAAGTTCGTTTCTGGCCCGATAAGACTTCTCCTTATCTCTTCAAACTCTTCCCGCCAAATCCCGCCTTTCTTTCAGACTTCAGGTTCTTCAGTCCACGCCTTCAGTCTTCAGTCTTCAATCACTTATTGTTGTTGAGGAGACTGGGGTTCAGTAAGTTCTTGTCCAACACTCACTGAACCCATCATCTTCTTCTTTGGCTTAAGTCCTACTCAGGGAGTTCCGCCTTCCTGAGAGGTGAATCCTTCTTCTTAGCCTCGTCTTAAGCATCCTGAAGATGACTCACTGAGTGACTGTTCACTCAGTGACTTGAGATTGTTTACGGTTGATTAACACTTGGCTAATTTGTGTCCAAATCCTGTTTTAAGGACTCTTGGGTACTGACGGACCCAACACTTTTATGCCACACAAACAACCCCTTTGGATAACAAACAATGGGAAACCTATCATCAATCTTATACCTCTTCTCAATTAACCACCAAGAACCATATTTACGAAGACTGAAAATTTGATGAAAAATAAGTAAATTAGTCCGGGTGTTCAACCCAGAAAAAGCCATAATGAGGGCATTCAACCTTTGATACCCCATTAGGTGCATTTGCGAGAAGGAAATGTCATAAAATTCAAAGACTTCAAGGTATAAGGGATGTAAAGGAATCCTAACATTGACATCTCGGGCATACTCCAAATAAAAGGCCATCACACGTAGCGACGACGGAGCATGGACCCTCTCATAACCTTCGGGAACACGAGAAATAAATTGAAGAATCCATTCATGCTCGGTGACAAAATTGTTATACGTTTTGTGCTTCACCCAACTAGGGTTATCTTGACAATGGTCGTTTCACGAGACATTGTGAAAACGAGGGACAAACAAAGGAATTAAAAAAGGTTTTTCTTGACACCAGAAAACAACAATAACTAACCTTCATTGGTCATTTTCTTGATTACACTTTAAACGGTAAGCCCCTCGGAGAATGGTTATGTCAACCGGAATAATATCGCGGGAGGAGTGAAAGAAAATGGGAGGTTTTGATAAGTTGAAAGGATAAAAAACAACTTCTCACTTTTTAACCCATATTTATAGCCATGGAAATAGACTTAGTGGGATACAGGTGGCAATAGCCCGTTGCCAACATATCCATGTCATGCACGTGGCATACACGTCCTGAAACACATGCATGCAGAGACGCACGATGATGTCAAGCACAGTTGAAACAACAGGTATGCGAGCCGCCTAAATGCCATTCAAATCATTTCTAATGATTTTACTTATATTTCCCTCGCAAAATATTTAATGTTGATGCGCCCTGGCATGACTCATCATAGTTTAAGTGGCACAATTTTCATTTGCGTTAATTACGAGCCAGGATCGGCCTGGAAGCTCATAGAGATGACTAGTTAATCTATATTATTAGTCCAACATCATATCATTAGCTTATAATATAATACTAGACTGGAGGGACTTGATAGTGTATAGATTTTAGTGGCCCAAGCCCACTAGATATACGCCAAAATAAGGCCCATTATCAACATTTGGATAAGCCAAATCCAATACACAAATCCAGGTCACAATGACCTAGGAAGGCCTCTTAGGGCGCGTTCACACATGTGTAGACAACTGTAACCCAACTGTCACCCAACAGTTAGGACACGACACATGACACATGACAGTAGGAGAGACACAACCATAATATGGAGTAAACATGTTATGTACGAACTGTACCAGTCTAAAGAAGGAATGACACCTGTCATCCTTGTTTGCCCATCATATGATCAACACGTGGTCTGCCCACAACCGTTGATCAACCACACATGTTCTTCCCAAAACCTGGATACCTCCTATAAATAAAGAGGTTTACACTTTACGCACAAGAAAAGGGTTCAACTTCTTATTCATTTCACACACTTATTCACACATAGTGAATAGACACACTAGGTTTGTATAAGTGTTACTCCGACTTTAGATACTCATTCTTATCTTGATGTCCTTACCATTCTTAACGGGAAACCAAACAACATAATCACCCCAATCCACTCTTAATCACATTTTACATACCATACGTAAACAGCTGTGCTCAATGCAAACTACAAGGACGAACAGTGTAATTTACTTAAAAAACCCATAAGAACCATTCATGGCTAACTAACAAGAAAAGACTTATAACTGAGGTGTCAAATTTAATTCGTGCTACGTGCAAACAACTCTGAAGTAGCCACATCAACCTTTTGGAAATGTAGGAAATGTAAGACTTAACCTGGTTCAATTTGTGTTATGCTAGGTTGAAAACTCGTAAATTATTCGGTCAAAAGATCAAAAACCCAAGTAATGAAAAAAATAGAAAATAAAACTCATTATGTGTTATATTTCCTCATCTTTACGCTACACTACACACAATCAATGAAAAAATTAACAAAAATTATAAAAAAAACTTCATAAAACAAAACAAAAAAAACATTTTGTAAGAAAATTTCAACTCTTTTTCATTGTAAATTAAAAGTCGCGTGTGGGTTGAAACATCTTCTCTTCTTCCTAGTAAATTATCAATCAAAATCTAAATTAAGGTACAATTTTCACACTACTCGATCTAATTTAGCCCTAATTTTCAATTTCCAATTTTACCCCTAATTCATCAATTGATTCATGTTCTTGATTGGTTTTTTTAGGGGTTTTCTTTTAAAGATTATAAAGGTTTGATTTTTATTGTTTTTGTGAATTGGGTTTTTGTTAATTTGATGTTTTGATGAATGCAATGTCATAAAGATTTGATTTTTAGTGTTTGTAATGATAAAAGATTAGGAATTTTAATAGTGATTGCATTTTGTTAAAAGAATTCATTTTCGATATTAGCATTCAGTTTATGTTGGAAGATTCAAAAGAAATTCTATGGTTATGTTGTTGTTTTAGTCATTTAGTAGCGAAAAATCGAAGCTTAACTGAGTATACGATAGGTGCTTGGTAATAGCCTAATTGGAAGTGTAAAGTTATCGCATTTTGTTAAACGACTCATTTTTAATATTAATGTTGGAATTTAGTTTATTTTTTATTGTAATGTTAAAAATTTAGGAACATGCAATAAAGTTAAGTATGTCAGTATAATGTGATAAAATGTATTGTTGTTGCCGTGGTTTAAGTCATTTAGTAGCGAAAACCAAAGCTGAATTGAGTATACGATAAGGGCTTAGTAATCACTTAGTTGGAAGTATAAAGTTGTCACATTTTGTTAAAAAGATCCATTTTTGATATGAGCAATGCTACACTCACACAATTTTTTCATAAAAGAATCAACACACACATGTGTCACTTAATTTTAGGGAGTAGGAAGAAGAAAAAAGAAAACTTAATACAATTTCATTGTTATAAATCACTTGCCAAGATTAGGAACATATAATAAAGTTAAGTACTGGTTATGTTGTGGTTTTAGTAGCGAAAACTGAAGCTGAATTGAATATACTATAAGCGCTTAGTAATCGCCTAATTGGCAGTGTAAAGTTGTCGCATTTTGTTAAAAGAACTCATTTTTAATATTAGCACTCATTTTATTTTGAATACACTGTTAAAAGATTAGGAATTTATAATAAAGTTAGTACTTTTTTTATATTTTGTGGTTTTAGTGAACTTTTCTATATTTTTGTTGGTATGAGTTTTACTTTAGGGAAAACTAAAGCTGAATAGACTACACCATTAGTGCGTAGTCATTGCCTAATTCGAAGTGTTTAGTTGTCACATTTTGTAGAAAGAAAACATTTTTAATATTAGTCTATGGGTTATTGGTGAATCAATTTTAAATAATTAGGAACAGGTTATAAAGCTGATAGCCTTTTATAATATAAATTTATTGTTATTGTGCTTGTAGTGGTTATTTTTTATGTTTTTGGTCTGGTTTTACTAGAAATTTGAAGGTGATTTGAGTATGCAATGAGTGGTTAGTAATCGGCAGTGTGAAGTGATCACATTTTGTTGAAAGAACTCATTTTAAATATTAGCATTCGGTTTATTTGTGAATACAACCGTAAAAGTTTAGGAACACATAATAAATATTAGTACTTTTTCATGTATAATGTAAAGAATCTAATTCTTGTTGTGGTTTAATTAGATCTCTGTTGTTGTGGTTTGCTAGGGATAGCTGAAGCTGAATCGAGTATACTATTAGGGTGAACCAGAAGTGTGAAGTAATTTATGAGATTTGTTTAATTAAGAAGACAAGAGGATAGAGATGAATTTACAGGCTCAAATGGCTGGTCAGTACGCGAGACAGGTTTCTAATCAAGGTGGGACTTCATTACAACAGCCACAAAATATGATGCAGCATTCTGAAGGTCATCATGCTTCAATAAGTATGGAGGCGCGGGCGTTTATACAGGAGAAAATGTAAGTTGTTCGTTTTCGCATGTGTTTATATGCCAAACGTGATATGTATATTTATGTGTTGTAAGTTGTTCGTTTTCGCATGTGTTTATATGCCAAACGTGATATGTATATTTATGTGTTTGCAAAAGTGTATTGATAATTCACAATTCTGTATGATTCCTTGGTTGTGTTGGATGTAAGACCAAATGACATTGAATTGTTAGATTAAAGGCCTCATCATTACTGTTCTCGTGTTTGTAGTTATTGCTAATTTAGAGAACTACCAGCAGGATTAAATCAGTATCTACGATATGTTCATTATGTTCTGCTGGCTCTATAAATTTTTTGTTTTGGCTCCATGCTGTACATTATAATGTTAAGGGTATCCCTTAGTCCCGAGAATAATTTTGAGAGATATAACTTTTATCGTTAAGATTACAAATAATTTATGTTCATATTATGTATGTGTGCACGTTTTCGCGCACAGGTGTTCTTCTGTGTGTACGTTTATTTATGCTTGTTTGTAGATGTAGTGTTGTGTTGTGTATGGCTTATGTGTTAGTGGTTGTCCAGTGGCATCCATTGTGCACTACCGATCCTTGCTGATATGAACAGTTTTTAATATTAAACTTCCTTTTTCCATCCTTTTTTTTTTTTTTTTTTAATCCACATAATGAAATATCAATAATATAATTTTATCAAGTACTGTCTCCGCGTCCTCTTACTTCTGCCAGTGATGGATATTGTTAGGTTCATCATCAACCTAATAAATAAATTGCTTCATGAACAGATGGTTATATCATGACTTATGCTTGATTTAAATTGTTCTAATTTCTGTATGTAGTTAATGTGGTCGTTTTGTGGCATGTCACAAATGATCTAGTGGTTGTGCAAGTGGTTGCTTGAGGTTAATGTGGTATTTCAGCCACATTCCATTGTACTTAAATGTTTTTTTGGTGTAATATATTTTACCGGGGAAACCCTTTATCCAAAAAATAAAATAGAAAATGCTTGATATAAATTAAATCTGGATGAAAATTCCTAAATCTTTATTTTTTTTTTCCAGCTACACGTTCTTTACGCAGCGACGACATAAGGAGATACCTCCAAAGAATTTGTCGGATATTGTTAAACGCTTGGAGTTAGCCTTGTGCAAAATCGCTACATCTCAGGTTTTTTATATTATTTAATCTAACATATAATATGTCTTCACTTTTATTATGTTTCTTTTAAATCAGATAAATACAAGTGTTTATCTCTCCTTTCCCCAAATATATGGAGGTCTTTTCCTGCATTGTTCATCATTTGGTGTAAAGGAAACAAGTATTTACTGAAATGGACTTACGACTAAACAAATAATATTTACTTCTGGAATAAGATATCGATAATTAACACTCAATCAGAAAAAGAAGACATAACAAAATCAGGGTAGCTAAACTGCGATTTAAAAGATGAACCATTTAGGGAGGTTATATTAACTGAAACACAACACTAATATACATTCTCTTTGTTAATTAATATTGTTATAATTTATCTTATATATAATTATATAAACATATTATGCATAAAAATATGATTTTTCTTTCTTTCTATTTAGGAGGAGTATATGAATTTAGAGACTTTTGAAGCTCGTTTGCATGCCGTGATCAAACGTTTTTCCATGAACAACCAGCAAAGATATCAGCAACAGCAAAATAATGCTAATGCTTCCATGGGAACAATGATTCCAACTCCTGGTGTGCCTCAAAGGGGAAACTCAAGTTCAATGGGTCCATCATCTACTGATAACTCATTGGTTGCTGCAAATGGTGGTAATAATAGCATGATGTCATCTGCTGTTGGTGCAGGAAACTATTCCATGAATACCCCCGGGCTTTCTAGGGGCATGCACAATGGCTCATTTGGTTCAACTGAAGGTATATTGTATATAACTTCTACTTAGAGGTGTCAAGATGGGCAGGTGGGTGGTTGGCCAGTCAAAGTGGGATAAAACTGGGCAGGTTGATTTGGTTTTCGTGCGTTGTATGCATATACTTTGTCTGTTTTAAGTAAGGCGTCAATAATTATTAGAAAGAGGAATAATCTGAAACTTTTGGAGTTCGTGCGTTGTATGCATTAACTTTGGGATGCTAAAGTATTATGTACACACCAAAAACTTCACTTTTGACAACCTAACCTGTACACTACATGCATGTTTCTTTTTGTCTTTTCTTTGGCGTGAATGTAAAGCTGTCGAATTAAAATGCGTCTGGTGTGCAAAGTAAGTGTATATATCTGGGCAACCTATTCCCTTTTTAGCTAAATTTTTTTGATCTGATTCATTTGATCAGTTTAAGTTAAACACAATCGGAATAGATCTATGCATAGGTAAACTGGCTGGAACTACCACCTCTTCTCTTGTTGCAACTTTTATACAATCTACTTATCTGTGTTTTATTAATTTTTTTTTTCTCTTTTTCAGGGTTAATAGATGGGTCACAACAACCGATGTCCAATTTTTCTGTAAGTTCAGGTGGGAACGGCTTAATGTCTTCTACGGGTGCACAAAGAATGGGCAGTCAAATGATGCCTACACCGGGAATGATGCCTACACCAGGATATAATAATAGTACCAGCGGCACAAGTAACCAGTCATTCATAAAATTGGAACCTTCTAGTAATGCTCCTGTAAATTCAAATGTTGACTCAACACTGGTGTCTCAACAGAAACAAGTTGGTGGTCAAAACAGCCGGATCTTGCATAGTCTAGGAAGTCATATGGGTGGGGGGATAAGGTCTACCTTGAATCAAAAATCTTATGGGTTTCCAAATGGGTCATTAGCTGGTAATAAAAGTACGCAGATGGGTAATAGTTTGGGAAACTCTGAGGGCTTTCTGACAGATTCTCATTATGGAAACTCTCTTAAACCCGGGCCGCAATATTTTGATCAACATCAAGGACAGATGTCTCAGGGTACCCTTTCTAATCTCACACATATCTATCTACACTCAATTATTATGATCATGGAGGTGGCTATTTTGACCCGTTTACTTAAAAATGGGTTCGATTTGATTTTGTTAACGCTGACAGGTCATATAAGTTCTTTTTTAGCTAAAAGGGGAACTGGTTGAAAGGTTCTAAAGTTTGATTTTCAATGCGTACAGCCACCTAAAATTCATTTTGTTAAATCAAGTTTTTGTTTTTTTTTTTTTTTTTTTTTTTTTTTTTGAATAATTATTTTCTGTCATTTTATTTATGTTCATATGTTTACCATTGCAGGTGATGGATATGGGAGTCGTACTGGTGACCCTGGCAGATCAGGAAATTTGTATGCCCCCACAACCTCTGCTACATCACTAATGAACATGAACCCTACTGCAAACATATCAACATCACAAAGAACAAACCCTTTAATGGTGGTTAATCAGTCGAATCTGCACAATACTGACCAGCCTGCGAATATGAAGCCTTCAATAAATCAATCAGACGATATGGACTTCCAGTCTCAGAATTTAATGAATTCTCAACCGTCTCTTCAATATCAGCAACAACTTGTTAGATCAAGACAAAAAAAGCAGCAGAATCAGGTATCACCATATGGACAGTCTCAGTCTCGGTCACAATTGGTATCTGATTTTGGCACTCAAATTAAATCTGAGCCTAATGAAACTTCCCAGACAAACATTTACGATAATTTGCAGTCATCCCAGCCGACCAATAGCTTCATGCAAATCAATTCAGGGTCTCAATTTGGTGTTGACAATCGAAATAATGTTACCAGCTCAATTGGAGGTCAATGGCAGTCAATATCACAAGAAACATCAAATCAGTTGGGTAGTCAGTCAAATGAGCTTAATATCCAAGCAGGTTTTCATCACGGAACAATGGGTCATGATAAAAACCATACAAACAATATTCTATCTACAGTGCCATCTGCTAATTTAGACCGTGAACGGTTCCGGATGCAAGCAAAATGGCTTCTGATTTTGATGCATGCCCGTTACTGTGGTTTCCCACGAGGAAATTGCCTAGATAAATATTGCATTCAAGTTCAAGACCTGGTGAACCATATGCTGTCATGTAATGATGGACCTCAATGTCAATACGCTCGTTGCGCTAAGTCAAAAGGTTTGCTGAACCATAAGAAGCACTGCAAGGATCAAAATTGTCCTGTTTGTGTTACTGTAAATCACTTTGTGCAAATAAAGGGGACCCGTCGTACAAATTTCCCACAGTCAAGCAATGGATTACATGATTATACTGTTACAGTGAGTCCGTCTGTAGTTGAAACTTCAGAAGATTTACATCCCTCTATGAAACGGATGAAAATCGAGGCGCCATCTCAGCCACCTACGTCTAAAATTGACAACCCACTTATACCAGCTCCCATCAGTAGTACATCTGAAGTTCTTCCAGATCGTGACCCTTGTCCCCCAATAAAATATGAAGTCACTGCAGTGAAAATGGAAGTTCCTAAAATCACTGAGGTTAGGAAGGATTATGTGGAAGATTGTACTCAAAATAATGGTGTTTCAGCTGTATCAAATGAGGCCACGGGTTTCCCTAAGCAGGAGTTTTTCAAGACTGAGACAGAGGTGGGCCCCGCTAAACAGGAAAATGTGGGACTTGTTGGTGAGACTTCTAGCGGAACAAAATCTGGGAAGCCAAAAATAAAGGGAGTATCAATGATAGAGTTGTTTACACCAGAGCAGGTTCAGGAGCATATCGATGGTCTCAGGCAGTGGGTCGGCCAGGTCAGATATTTAAGTATTAATTTTTTAGTTTAGATTTATCTACAAAAACATATAATAGTGATTATCCAGTTTTACTATTTAGCATATTGAAATGCATATTGGCAGCTAAGGCGTATAGACATTTGCATAACATTACATAGTAGCTAATTTTGCAGTAATTCAAATGGTATTATGCATAATTGCATATCATCATAAATGGCAATCTGGGTATCCTGTGCGGGCTGAGTAATGGTCAAAATAGTTCCGGGCTGAAACATTCACCTACAAGCAGAAAAGGGTGGGGGACGTGCTAACATTTTATGTTCATTTGTTTAAGTTTTTTGTGAATAACGAGTGTATGTTGTATTAGAAATAAACTTTGGGGGACTTTAAACCTGTTCAATCCATTTGACCCCTTTCCCTTTTAGGTTATTTCTTTGGTGACCCCTTTGTCGTTTGCGATAAAAGAGAGCCCAGACTGACCAAATTCATAATTTATGGGCCAGGATTTCCACCTTAGCTTGTTAACACTCTTTGTCAAAATCTTTTAACAAATAACGAAGGCGTTAATTATGATTAGCATAGCAATGTGGCTGTAATAATAATAATCAGTCTTTGAATTCTAAAGTGTACTTTCTTTGACTTTTAGTCTCTTTGAACACTATTAGCTAATTGTTTTTTATTTGACCCATTTGAGATGAAACTTAACCCAAATTGATCCAGTTATAAGTAAATGGGCCGAAATTGTCATCTATAGAGTTGATATAGTTTCTTTCCGCAGAATGTTAGACATATCGCTTCTTTGTTAATTCATTCATGCATGGTTAGAGTTTGCATTTTCTCTGTGTGACTAGTTATGTTATATTTATTATTCATTCTTGTACAGAGCAAAGCGAAGGTGGAAAAGATTCAAGCTATGGAGCAGTCAGCGAACGAGAATTCTTGTCAGTTATGTAAAGTTGAAAAGCTGAATTTTGAACCGCCACCGCTATATTGTTCACCCTGTGGCGTTCGTATAAAGAGGAATGCAATGTTTTACACCTTTGGGAGTGGTGATACACGCCATTATATCTGTTGTCCTTGTATTAACGCCGCACGTTCAGAGACCATAAATGTTGATGGAACTAATATACCAAAGGCAAGATTAGAGAAAAAGAAAAATGATGAAGAGACTGAAGAACCAGTAAGTTATATGATGGATCTAATGTATTGTGTGATGGTTATAACTTAATTGGTAAAGTAATCGGGCTGGGTAACCTTTAAAAATAGGAGATGTCGGGCTGGGTTGGCCACAAAAAAACCTTTATGTCCATTTTTTTCAAATTTTTTAACAAACAATAGTCGGCTGTGCTCCTTTAAAAATATATGTTAGGCACGTTCAGATAAAACAAAACCCATATCGACCCATCTATATGTGAATGGGTCAAAGTTACTACCTCTAGCTGTTATGAAGTATCTAATCCTTGAACCCATTTTCTTACAGTGGGTTCAATGTGACAAGTGTGAACAATGGCAACATCAAGTTTGTGCATTATTTAACGGTCGTAGAAATGATGGGGGACAAGCTGAGTACACTTGCCCAAATTGCTATGTGAAAGAGGTTAATAGAGGAGATCGGGCCCCCCTACCACAGAGTGCTCTTCTTGGAGCAAAGGATCTTCCAAAAACCATTCTTAGTGATCACATTGAAAACAGACTGTTTAAAAAACTAAAGCAAGAAAGACTAGAGAGGGCAAAGGCTCATCGCAAAAGCTATGACGAGGTAAAACTTTTTGCATATGTTTGACTTAAATACTAATTCCTCGTATCATGGCGGTTACATGATTGAAATGTGTGCGGATCATTATTATTATTATCATTAAATTTTTTTGGCAAAATTTTGTGATGTTTTTCTTGGCTTCTATGTTTTCAGGTTCCTGGAGCAGAATCGCTTGTTGTTAGAGTTGTTTCATCCGTGGATAAAAAATTGGAAGTCAAGCAGCGATTTCTTGAGATCTTTCAAGACGAAAATTACCCCCCAGAATTTGCATATAAATCTAAGGTATGGGGAGATTTGCGGAGCAAAATGTTGTTGACCTGCCTGCATTTTTTTTGCCATTATATAATTTTTTTATATACTATAAATGTGTTAATTATGATGACAAACTCAATATTATTACAATGCTAGTACATTATAGTTTTTGTTCTTGTGTTTGTCCCAAAATTACTGTTGTCCTCAAGCTAACCTAGTCATACGAGTCGTCCTGTAATGGTACGTTGCTTAACGTGTTAGTCCCTGGCACTTAACACTGTTAATCATGTCACATGAGGGTATTTTGGTCTTTTTACATTTGGGTAAACATTCGCTGATTCATGATATTCAAATGGGTTTAGTTTTGGTTTCTTTGATTTAGCGTTCGTGAAATAATTATCTACTGTATTTGATTCGATTATAAGGGAAGAAAATATAAGAAGATATGAGGTTGAAGATGAAAGAGAGTAAAATGACCAAAATTCCCTCTTGTGAGAGGCACATGGCACAGTTAAAGGAATGGAATAAATGGTCGTTAGTGTCACGAACTAAAACGTTAAGCACAGTGCCATTTAGGAGACTGATATAGTTTGGTTAGTTTGAAGACAGGATCAGTAATTTTTAGACAAATACGAGGATGGAATATGTAATTTACTTCTACAATAAAATGATTTGTAATATTGCATCAGTTCAACCTCTTTGACCCATTCGATCTGTTCCCCTCTTAACCATATTTTATTGTTTAACCTGTTTGAGATAAAACGCAAACCAAATTGACCTATTGGTAAGTAAACGGGTTGAAATGTCCATTTATGATTTTGAAGTGCTATTGTGCTGGCTTATTAGTAGTTCATGAAGTGGATTGATCTCAATTGTACTTGTTATCCTGTGGTTAACTTGCTTGACTACTAAATCTACTGTTGCTTTTTCCAGGTTGTTCTGTTGTTTCAAAAAATTGAAGGGGTAGAAGTATGTTTGTTTGGCATGTATGTTCAAGAGTTTGGAGCAGAATGTCAGCAGCCAAATCATCGTCGTGTTTATTTATCTTATTTGGATTCAGTTAAATACTTTAGGCCAGAGATAAGAACCGTGACAGGAGAAGCTCTTCGTACATTCGTATATCATGAAATTTTGGTAAGTTACTAGATCTGTCTTAATAATCAGCTTGAAATGCTTAAATGAACAGATTTTGCTTCTTGTAGTTTAGGGGTAAAATTATTAGATTTGGGCAGTCAGTTTCATACCAATTGCAACAAGGTTGGTCAATTCACCGGTAAAATAATAATCGAGATACCTTCCCCTACTTTATTCATTTCCACATTAATATCAATTTAATCTATTTATATTGTAAAGAATTAGAGGTTGCCTAACAATGATTTTTATGATTACAATAACTCTAAACAACAAAGAACATTTAAACAGTATTCCATACACCTATTGCTGCCACAACCGATTATTTTCTGATTATTATATATCACATAATCACATTCGAAGCACAAATCCCAAAACCCCGTTGTATCCCTTGTTTTGTTTACCTTGCTGTTCAATTCTTTTCTCAGATTGGTTATCTAGAATACTGCAAATTACGTGGGTTCACAAGTTGCTATATATGGGCCTGTCCTCCATTGAAGGGTGAAGATTATATCTTGTATTGCCATCCTGAAATTCAGAAGACACCGAAGTCAGATAAATTAAGGGAATGGTAAGTGGAATGTGAAGTGTGCATTACTTCACTATTGTTATTAGGGACCATTTGTTGAAATGTTGACCCATACTTTTACGAATGGGTCTATTTGGCTGTTTTAGTTGCAAATGAGTCGAATAAATTACTTTAGTTAAGTAAAAGTTGGAAAGTATGGATTAGTTTTTTATATGCACACAATCTGCGTACTCTTTGTATTCAAAGATGGAGATTGGAGTAAAAAGTTTTAAAATTTGGATTCAAGTATTTTTGAGTCAACCTGACCTGCTTTGAATTATGACCGGTGCATTATTTCTGACATGTATTTTTATTTTAATGTAAATCAGGTATTTGTCAATGCTGAGAAAGGCATCAGACGAAAATATTGTCGTGGATCTCACAAATTTATACGATCATTTTTTTGCATCTTCTGGTGAATGTAAAGCTAAGGTGACTGCTTCCCGATTGCCATATTTTGATGGAGACTATTGGCCTGGTGCTGCAGAGGATATTATCTATCAGCTTCGTCAAGAAGAAGATGGTAGAAAACACAATAGTAAAGGGTCAATGAAAAGGAGTATAACAAAAAGAGCTCTCAAAGCTTCTGGTCAAACTGATCTTTCTTCTAATGCTTCCAAAGATCTACTACTAATGCATCGGGTAATTGTCTGATCTACTTAAAGGTGTCAAACTGGACAGGCTTGCGGGTTGGATAATTCTTTAAAAAAGCAGTTTTTGGCATGGGCAAATGGGTCGGGCTGACCCGAAACACTATCCACTTCTAAAACCTTGTCAGTAGTAATTATTTTGATGTAAATGAGTTATTTTTATTGAGCCATTGGATTCTTTAGTATCATACATGATCCGAATTGACCCAAAATACTTATAAAATGGCTCACATTGACCCAAATACTTATGAAATTGAAATTGCCATGCCTACTCATCCCGATCACACTCTTCATTGTTCTTTTTCTTTGATGTTCACTGGTTTAAGATTTTAGTAGCCTGTGTCATCATAACGTTTAATTTTTTTCCTCAAGCTTTTAATTTATTTTCTCGAAAATGAGGATCCTAAGCCTCCATCAATTTAACGAGCTCAAAGAGTTGGAGCTTTATGTGAACTTTCAACACTAAGTAATAATAATAATAGTTTAATGAACTTTTTATTAAAATTGCTAATATAGCTCGTTTCCTTAGCTCAGTTTGTTAGCAAGTGATTTGTTTGATACTTTATGATCCATCCTACACCCTGTTTGACCAATCTTTATTTGTAATCTCTTTAATGACCCATATGACCCACAGTACGCATTACTAACACCCATTTTACAAAAGTTGATTTTTTGAATGGTCACCTTTTACCACGTCTAGAATTTAGAAATGAAATAAACCAAGTAACGGTGTTTTTTTGTATTGGATTTTATATATACTTCTCTTATTTTCTACGTGATTAAATCTTGTTCCTGTCAACTTTTTTTCAGCTTGGTGAAACAATATCTCCAATGAAGGAAGATTTCATCATGGTTCACTTGCAGCATGCATGCAAACATTGCTGTCTTCTAATGGTCTCGGGAAAACGCTGGGTCTGCAACAATTGCAAAAATTTTCAGCTTTGCAATCAGTAAGCACTATGACCTACTTTACAGCTGATGTACATTTTCTGGCTTAGAAATTCATTTCGAGCAATCAATGTACACATACTTGTTAAAATAGTTTAAATTGTCCCGAGGGGATAACATCTCATCCATATTTGCAGCATTATTAGTCTCATATTTAAATTCTCGATATGTAGTATGGATGAGATATCCATGCTAATGTGTCTTGCCAGCTCGATTATATGTGATGATAGTGGTTGTTAATGTGTGTTGCAGGTGTTACGAAATTGAACAAACACTTGAAGAGAGGGAAAGGCATCCTATTAACCAAAGGGTGAAACATCTACTTGAACCTGTAAGTTGTCTTCTTGCGCTGTTATGTTTGTGTTGGAGGATTTGTATAACTAAATTTGATGCTATTTACTGTGATTTGGGAAGGTGTTTGGATGTGCTTTTTGGAATTGATCATCTCATTATTGTGACTCGAACTTTAAAGTTTTAGTTTTGGATCACAAGCTATACTTCTGAATATCTAATTATATCTTGGTCAATGTTTCAGTTTTCGATAATCAGATTAAAGGGTAAAAAATGACTTATTTACTCCTGTAATCCTGTTTCACAATTTATATCTGTTAATGACTTTTTTGGTTATTTTATCTGTTAATTAAATAATCAAAATGTGCTCAACACAAACTACTTTCAACTATGTGATCATAACAACTTTAAACAACATAAGCACATCTACACACTATCTTCTACAACTAGTTATATTACAACTCGATTTTCGTATATAATTATCCAGTATAGGATAATATATTTCAAGACGCACATTCAGATACTATCTCCTAATAATATTTTGTTACAGTGGATTGTTTGATTTTGATTATCCAGTATCACATATATAATGTCAAAATATACATCCAAACACCCACCTTGACTTATAATGTGCACCTGTTGATTGAGATTTGAAATGGATCAACTATGCAGTATGAAATCAACGATGTGCCTACTGACACCAAAGATAAAGACGAGATTCTTGAAAGTGAATTCTTTGATACCAGACAAGCTTTTCTGAGCCTCTGTCAAGGAAATCATTATCAGTATGACACACTCAGACGTGCTAAACACTCATCAATGATGGCATTGTATCATCTCCACAATCCAACCGCGCCTGCATTTGTGATAAATTGCATTTTCTGTCGACTTGATATTGAAACGGGTCAAGGTTGGAGGTGTGAGATATGCCCCGATTATGATATATGCAATGCATGTTATCGAAATAATAGAGGAAGTGATCATCCTCATAGGTTGACTCAACATACGTCAATTGCTGAGCGTGATGCACAAAGCAAAGAAGCTCGTCAACAACGTGTTGTCCAGGTATACACATTTTGTTTTAAGGATGCAAAATGGGTAGGTCGGGCGGGTTGGGTTGACCTGCAAACACCGTTTGTTCATTTTATCTAATAACTTGTGCATAGTTTATGACTACACTTTTTTTTATTACCATAAGAATCTAAACTCTTGAATAGTAATTTATTCTGCAGATTGCGTGCTTTAAGTATAGCTCCCTTTAACCCTTTTGGCTTTAGCCTGATTTTTTTCATTTGACCCGTTTGAGATGTTACATTACACAAATTGCCACCTCTACTTTTTGTACCTTGTTTTACAATTCTCTCTACGGTGGCTTGAATCAGATTACATGTACAGCTTTTAAAAGGTCGACTAAAATCTTTACTAGAGGTGAAAAAATGAGCGGTTCAGGTAGGTTGGGTAATGGCTTAAAATGAGTATTGCAAGTCAAAATGGGGTTGGGGTGCAAACAAATCAACGTTTTTAAGTATACTATTTGTTTTGTTGAGTCAATGTAGAAGATTTTATGCAATTGAATGCACTTCAGATGATGCTTAACCCAACTGAATTGCTTCTTTTTTCGTCAAAAATTCTTAGCATAACCTATTTGAGATAAAAGGATAACAACCCAATCATCAGTAAAGGAGTTTCTTACATAATTTTCTTTGCTTTTTGGGCCTCTGCCCATAGCAATAAGTTATAGACGGTTGATTCTTTTTTGCAACTTGATAACATAAGATGGCTGAATATTTGTATTGCAGCTACGGAAAATGCTTGATCTTCTGGTACACGCATCTCAGTGTAGAGCAGGGCAATGCCCGTATCCCAATTGCCGCAAAGTGAAAGGACTATTTCGACATGGGATGCAATGCAAAGTTCGCGCTTCAGGTGGTTGTCCTCTTTGCAAGAAAATGTGGCATCTCCTTCAACTTCATTCTCGTGCATGTAAAGACAGTCCATGCAATGTCCCCCGCTGCAGGTTTGCTACCATTCATCTTTCTTCTACATTTTTCATGTTTGTATTGACGATAACTAAAATCCTTATATATATCCACAAAAATACAATCTTTGTGACATGGGCACATGGTCTAATTTTTATTATTTATTATTATTTTTTAATACTTCACTTTACAAATTACCTTAAAGTAGAAAGTTAAAACAAAACGGGAACGATACCTTTTGACTATTCAGAATTATCCCTAAATTATATGTTTCTGAAGGGATTACTTATTTCTTTTTTATCCTTATGATATACAGAGACCTTAGAGAACATTTAAGAAGACTAACACAACAAGCTGATAGCCGGAGGCGAGCAGCTGTTATGGAGATGATGAGGCAGCGTGCTGCAGAGGTTGGTGGCAGCAGTTGAAGATGGGGAGATCATACTGTAAATATACATCAGTCAATGTACAGTTTTGATTGCAGTGCTTTGATTGGATGAAAATATCCAAGTAAATTTTCAGCAGCAGCTCGCTTGGCAGCATATATCAAAAAGGTCAAAGCAGCTTAATTTACAACTCATGGACGCTGAACATCAAAGAGAAGAGAATTTTTGCTTTGTTTTTTTGTCTTCTTTTCTATTTTCTTGGTATGGTAGTAGCTACCTTAGGTTTTGCATATATGATACTTGCTTTTAAGTAGGCTACTATCCTTTTAAGTTATAGTGACTGTTTATTTTAGGGCTCACATGCAAACTGCTCAATTTTGGCCAATATGATTATCAAAATTAACATCAAACAGAAAAATCTCAATATGATACAATGCAAATTACAATCATAATTAGATCGGAAGGGCCATTAACCCTAATTAGTTTGACGCCTCTGCAACCACCTTTTTCGGCGTGGATTTTGGCTGGTGCTTCGAAGGATATTCGTACAACTAATCCTAACTGTAAAGCTCCATTTCGGGTCCGCTCCCACGAGTAATAAGTTGGGCACGTTTTTTTCTCAACATATGCATGGGGTTAGGAAGTGGTGAGGTTATATCGTCAAGTCTGGTTTGTAATGATTCAAGACGGTGGTGTCATGATTCAAATAGGTTGTGGTGCGGGGTGTCGTGGTTTAGTTTGTATGCGTTGTGATTTAAATTGATCGTGTTGTGGTTCACATGAGGGTATGGTGATTTAGATCAATCGTGTCAATGGTTTCATGGGTTATTCCGGTGAGCAATAAAACTGAAACTAAACCGAAAATCGAACTGAAATAACTGATCGAAAATAAGAACTGAATTGTGTCAATGGTTCAGTTTTTTCTTTTTCAAAGAAATTTTGTTTGGTTTTGGTTTTTGTCCAAAAATCGAAACGTAAAATTTGAATTGAACCAAACTGAACTGATTTTATTATACAATAATATATATGATATAATATTAAGTTATATAAATAAATAACTAAATAAATCAAATTTACAAATTCATATTTACTTGTGGAAGAATTTAAAATATATTTCTCTTAATGTTTATCCATGCTTGACGTGTATGTGTGTTTACAATTTTACATGACAATATATTGATACTTATTCGACAATAATAAGCATACTCTGTGTTTTTTACTAGCATTTGTGCTTTTTTTTTTTTTTTTTTTTCAATGTGCACGTGTTGAAATTTGAAATTTGAGATAACAGTATTAGGTTCAGATTAGCAAAAAACCTAAAAGGAAGAAGAACCCATTTTCTTACGTAAAACAAGTTTGTTAGCACAAATAACACCCAGATATAAACAGTTAAAAACTAAAATAACCGAAAAACCGAACCGACAAAAATGATCGGTTTCGGTTTTGGGTTTATTTTGAAAATCGAATATCTCGGTTAGGTTTTGGTTTTGACCAAAAACAGACCCAAACCTAGCGTGGTCACCCTAGTTATGCCGATGTTGTCGTGGTACACATGAGTGGTGTTGTGTTCGAAAATGGTGGTGTCGTGGTTCAGATCAGTGCTGATTGTTCTTAGTTGTGTTCTCCAACACCAAAGGTTGTCTTAGCAAGGGTCTTGGATTGACTAAGGTTATGGTTGTTCTAGCAAGGCTCAAATTGTTTGGTTAGTGGTTTCGACAGGTTTTATATTAGTTGTTTGGGTCATGGGCGGTTTTTCACCCGTTTCTGTACTTTCATATCGGGTGATTGACTTAACTCCTTAAGTGCGGATGTCGGTGCGATTATTAGATTTTTTTTTTTTTTTTTTCACATGTTTTTTTTAGATTTTTTTTTTTTTTTTTTCATTTGTAATACTAAGAATCCTTGCAGTCGTATTTTCTTTTGATCAAAATCATTGTTTTGTGTCATTGTAATCCCTAGATTTTCTCATTTGTAATATTATATTTTTCATTTGTAACGATTATAAGGATATGATTTTTAAGTTCTCGGCTATATACCGCTAAATCTTGCTAGAGTTGATTCTGATAGACTAGTTGAATTTAGGAGCAATTACATATATACCCACTAAAAAGTTGCATATTTGCATATATACCAAAAACATGCTTAAATATCATTGTATATTGTGCATTAAAAACTTGCATTTTAGGAAAATATGCAAATATTCATGTTTTAGTGAGTATATATGCAATTCTCCTTTGAATTTAAGGTGAAAAATAATAGGTAAATGCAAGGCAAGCATAAAACTATATTAAATTGAAGGTGTTTGGTGGGTTTAGCCAATACAAAAAGAAGCAACATATCTGTTTTGTTTTTGTATGAAATTTAAATAAGAAGCTTAACCTAATTAGTGGTATTAAAAAAAGTTGTGGGCTCAAATCACGTTGGAGACCATTTTCAGATATGTAAGAATATTAAAAAATTGTTTTTCTGAAAAAAAGGTATTAATGGTACTAAAACATTGGAATTAAAAGAACTAGCCTTAATCATTTTGAGTTCACTAACATAAGTGAGGGTGTTTCTTTTTACTTTTAGCTAAGGGATTGAGTCCACAAACACATTTAATAATATTTCTTTTTTAAGTAGAACCCATATATTTTTCTTACTTCCTCTATATCCCCAAGTGTAGAAATATTAACTCTTCCCCAATAAGTTGCTCATATAGATGTGGACCCCACATATATTTATAAGTCTTTTAGTCTAGAAAAAAAAAAAAAGAAGAAACACCCCCTTAGCTAAATGCGTATTGTAGCTTCATTGATTCTTATATACTTAACAATCTGAAACCTAAAAGTTCATGATTTTTCTCACTAAGGTAAGAAAATATACACATTCTGCGAAACGCATTATATACTTAACAATGCGAAACCTAACACTTTCTTCTTAATTTGATCATAACCGTAGTTTAATTAGTTAAATTTACTTTAATTATTTTAGTAGTTTAATTAATTAAAATCGTGCCAATCTCTTAGATTGAAAACCCCCATTTAAAACTGTAGGAAATCCATTAGGTTAGCTATAAAGTTTAACTACTCCTTACGAACGACCCGTACTTACCAAACTAGCTAGGATTGACCGGGTACATTGCCTAAGTGTTAGTATATTAGGTTAAGTTGACTATTATAAATTTAAAACTAAGTTTAACACATCAGCTGCACGAAGAGACTAAATATGCCCAATTGTTGTTGGAGTCTCAGCCCTAGGAGTTGTGATGAGTGCCTATTTACTCATCATTTTATGCCCATTTAATACATAAAAAATGCTAAAAACAACCAAATATACCAATTTATACTGCATATATCCTTGGTTTGTGTTTTTATGTATTTCACGTACAAATGATTGAAAATAGAGCGAAAACGGACATTGCCGGATCAACTCGACATCATTTGAGCATTTAATGAAGAAAAGAAAAGTCAAAGTCAGCCCTTGGAAAATCATTATGTGTCAAGATTGACCCTTGGAATAACTTTCCAGAGTTGGCAAAAACAGTCCCTCAAAGTTAAATCTAATTTCAAGTTTAATCCTAACCTAAACCAACCCCTTTTTATCCTAAAACTAATCAAATCCTAAAATCCAGCCCAATCCCACTATCCCAAATAAAACCCAACCCGTACATTTTAGCTAATAAAAAACCCAGTCAAATCACCCACCATCTTCCTTTGCCGCCAAAAGCAAACCCAGACACCATGTCCTCCCCTACAACCTCTGCCACAGCCACCTTCCTCCCCCATGCACATCCTCACAAAGTCAACCCTTCCCCTTTTCATGTTACCAATGCCACTACCCATATCCAAGTGTACTATTTTGGCGCCAAAAACAGAATCAATGGCTGAGATTGCTCAAGACCAATCCAAGGGTTTAGAAAAGGCACAGAAGACAAAGGAAACCCTAGTTTTTTTAGTATAAATAGTTTAGCATTGTAAGCCTTATGGCAGTTAGTCATTTAGTTAGTTCTTAGTTTTTTTTTTTTTTTTTTTTTTTTTTAGTGAAGTTTTAATTTTAATTTGAGTTTTTTAGTTGTACTTTATTTCCACGTTAATTAGTTTCAAATCATCTTTGTCTTTCAAGCATTGTACTAATTTCCAAGATTAATGAAATTCAAGTTTTTCATCATCTGTTAATTCGAATTAAAATTTAGTCACTGTTAAGATAATCTACAAGCTCTGTATTGTGTTTCCATAAGCTTATATAAGCTTATTATAGCTTTTTGTAAGCTTATACTAGTTCAAAACTGATTTAACTTCAAAAAGTCAAATAAAGTCAAAAACAGTCAACATGGTCAAAGAAGCTGGAGCATGGTGAATTGTGGATGGCCATGGGTTAGAGCTTCTTGGGAAGCATTAGGTTTGTTTAGAGAGTAATTTGGATGTCAAGAATTTGGCCTTGGTTTTGAGCACAAGGCTTTTGTAAGTTCCATTTTTACCATTTTAGCTTATTTTCTGCAACTTTACTGTTCATTAGCTTATTTAGTGCTTATTTGCCTTTTCTGTGCTTAATTGTTCTATTTGATGTTAATTGATGCTAGTTTGATAGTTAGTTCAAGCCTCATTTTCAATTTTGCTTGAAAACCTTAAAAAAGCCAAAAAAATAGCTTAACATAGGAATTGCTTATTTAATGCTTATTTCCAGTTGAAAATTATTCATTAGTGTTTAAGTTAGTTAGTGAAACTTCTTTCAATCAAAAGTTCATTTTATTCTGGTCTAATCACTTGAAAATAAAAAACAGTCCCTTATTAAGGGGTGTTTGGTTTTAGAGTTAAAATGGGTAAAATAAGCTTGCTACTGTTCATGTGCCATTAGGTTAAGTTTGATTCTGCTTAATTTAGCTCATATAAGTTGTTAGTAGGAGATTTTTAGCTCATGTGAAGGATTGTAAGATTCTGTGTGGATATTGGAAGTTGTAGGGTACAAACTCTCAAATGTGCTTATTATTAGAATAAGCAGTTTTAGGTTTGAATTTGCTTTTCTAAAGGTTCAATTTAGTGCTTTAAATGGGTCTGCAAGATTTGGTTTATGTTCATTAGGCTTTAGAGAAGTTATGGTCACATCAGTAGAAATCATGCATCAGTAGCCAATTCTCTCATTCAACCTATGTTTTTCATTTCCTCATTATAAGCACAATTAAGCTGAAACTTGGTACTGATAATCTTGGGTTGCTAGTGCACTTGTTGCATATTTTTTAGAATTTTTAGATTAGCTTATTAACAGCTTTTTCTTAGCTGCAAATTCTGCATTTTTTTTCCATAATTAGTGCCCAATTCAGCCTATGTTTTTCATTTCTTCATTATAAGCCCAATTAAGCTCAAATTTGGTACAATCACTCTTGGGTAGCTTATCTACTTATTCCACATTTTTCAGATTTTTTATATTAGCTTTTCAATAGATTTTCAGTAGCTTAAAAATCACTTCAGTGGGCTGTTTTTACCAATACTATTTTGTGCAGATCTGCTGTGTTTTTTTTTTATATTCTTCATTTGCTCATTATAAGCCAAAATAAGCTCAAATTTTGTACAATTACCATTGGGAAGCTTATCTAGTTGTTACATATTTTTCTGAATTTTTTAGAATAGCTTTTCATAGCTTATCAGTGGCTTAAAGTACCCATTTTTGCCCTGTGCACCACAGTCCCTCATTTGCTTATTTGATTTGATTCAGTGCTTATTTGCTTATATCTGTTGCTTATTCTGATTCCATTAGTGTATTTAGATTGTCTTTAGTCCATTTTATCTTGTTCAAGTTCTACTTTAGCTTTTAGATAGCTTTTAGCTTATTTTCATTTATCTTGGCATAATTTCACACTTTAAGCAATCTGATTCATTTCTGCTTAATTTCTGGCTTATTTTTAAGTTTCTAAAAATATTCCCTTTTCAAAAGTTGATTACTTTTAGCTTATTTATAAGTTTCAAAAAGAAAAATAAAAATAAAAAATAAAAAGGGGAAATTAGGAAGTCAGGGGTGAGTGGGGACTCGAACCCCTGACCTCAACTAATCTCAACCCTCAACACCTCCACACTTAACCAACTGCGCCCTTGGGACTTCTCTGCCAAGGGTTGCATGGTTAATCCTTTTAACCATTGTTTTCATCTTTTGCTTATCAGCCATACTTTGCTTATTCTCAGCTTATTTAAATAAGTTGGGATCTCTTTATTATTTTTCCCAGGATTGTTATATCATAAAGTTATTTCACAAAAAATTTCAGAATTTTCGGATTAGGTTTAGTATTTTTAATTTATTTTTCTTTTAAATTTAGTTTTTAATTCATAATAAAAAATATAAAAGTAAAAAAAATATAATTCTTTTTTCTAAAATTTTCTTTTATCATTTAGGACTTAGGAAAAATAAATTTGCACTTGTAGGGTTATAAAAACACAAAAATCCAAACTCCAGCCTTCAAGCACTTTAATTTCAAACCTTACACGAAATCCTTGATTCACACCTCGTCGGGAAACGACCCGGGTAACACTTCCCGGTATCTCATATCGTATTCACGGGTTTTGCAAGTTGGCCTTTTTCCTAAAAGGGTTGGCTAGTCAGTTCCCGCGTATCACGCGTATCCGATATTATTTTCATATATACTTTATAACGGATCAAGTTGTCTCAGGGAGGCAATTGGTGGTGGTAAAACACTGATGTGTTATATTCAGGTTTTAAATTTATAAAGGCGAACTAACCAATAGGCTAACACTAACGGGCAGTGTACCCGATTAGTTTTAGCTAGGATGGTAAGCACGGGTCATTCGCAAAGAGTGAACCGACTTAAGCTAAACCTAATGGTAATCTATTATCTAATCTAAATACTTAAAAGGGGGTTTAATATGAGAGAATGGCACGATTAGATTTATTTAAACTAATAATTAAACTAAAAACAACGAAAGTAAATATTTGGTTGTGGTCGATGGTAGAAGAAAGCGCTAGCCAAGTTCATCCTACTACGCTTTCTTGATTCGTCTACAAGTGCAATGTCCTAATTATGCTTCCGTCAGTGAATCAAATGCAGGCTATTGGTCACGGTTACCTAGTCCTATGAATATTAACCTGCAATCCTCAATGGTGATGGGGTTGCGTATACAATTTATCTCGATAGCCTAATGGTCACATTACTACCTATTCTCCCGCAATGGTCAGCTATAGGAGAACACGCACTAACTTACTTGTTTTAGTCATAATTCGCCTAACCTAGTGTTTGGTCCACCTCTAGTCCTAATGGTAAACTAGCACCAACCCTTAGTGTTCACCTACCATCACGATAAGGATCATAAATCATAGATTTAGCATCATATATATAATTCATAATCTAGCAATAGATGACATACAATAAACAAGTAAACGAACGAATCAAATCGATAAACATATAAAATATCCAACGAAAACAAATTAAGACGAAGTAAATGAATCAATCAAACATAGTATTCATAAACTTCGTTAACACCAAAAGGTGTTAGCCCATAATCTCAGTAGCAGTGAACAAAGAAATAATCAAAGTTATACGAATAGTATTCATAGTGAAAGCGATATGCTAAACCGAATGATTAAACAATGAAACAATGATACGAGATGTTCCCTTGGGGTGGAATGGTGTTTTCGGAATTTTCCTGCCTCTGAAAATCGTCTGGGAATCGTCAAGGGTGTAAAGAATTATGCCCTACGTCGTGGTAAGGGCTTCTATTCAGGGGCGCAGCTATTAAGGGGCCGGGGGGGGGGGGGGGGGGGGGGCGCCCCCCCGAAATTTTTTTTACGATGTAGGGGTATATAGTTTTCGTGTAGAAAAATTTCGGTATATTCGGTTTCGACCCCCATTTTAATTTCGGTATATACTAAGCATTATAGAATTTTAGATCCCGACCCTCCGAAATTTTTTCCCAAGCTTCGCCACTGCTTCTATTTATAGTTTTATGAAAACTGAGCCGATACGGCGTATTGGGTTCGAATAATGCGTATTCAAGATATACCAAAATGAATAAACAATAATGGTAAAAGATGTTACGTAATAAGTATAATTAGCAAATTAAGAAACTGAAAGTTCGCTCCTATTGTATGACATAAACCTAAAAAGTAATGTAAGAGATAATATTGTGAGTTTAGCCTAATAAAATTATCTAAAGTGGCCGTAGTTTCGATTTATAAGGCCCAATTTGTTCAACATTCTCAAAAGAAAAAAAAAAAAAAGGTCCATAAAATTGATAAAGTTAATATAAAAAGAAAAGATATCCTTAAACACGTTAGAAAGAAAAATAATAATAGTTAGGGTTTTGTGTTCACCTAAGACGTGCACTCCTCCATAATGGTATTGTATCGTCTTCACAATCCCACTGAATGTTATCGAAATAATAGAGGAAGTGATCATCCTCATAAGTTGACTCACCAACAACGTGTTGTTCAGGTATACCCAATTTGTATTAAGGTTGCAAAAAGCAAAGGTTGGGTTGACATGCAAACACTTTTTATTCTTTGTTGACTTGTTTCTAATAACTGGAAAGATTCTGAACTCTTAAATAATACTAATTTATTTTGCAGATTGCATTTATTAAATATAGCCCCCTTTAACCCTTTTGCCTCTAGCTAGCTTGATTTGTATCATTTGATCCGTTTGAGATGTTACATTACACAAATAACAAATTGCTACATACTTTGGTACCTTGTTTTACAACGTCAACTCGTCCATCTATGGTGGCATGAATCACATTACATGTACAGCTTCTAAAAAAAGTCTTCTAAAATTTGTACTACTAGAGGTGAAAAATAGGCTGTTCGGGTAGGTTGGGTAATGGCTCAAACAAGTCACCGGGTATTGCAAATCAAAACGGGGTTGGGCTGGCGTGCAAACAATTCTACATTTTAAAATATACTATGTGTTTATTTGTTGAGGCAATTTAGGAGGTTTTACGCAATTCAATGCATTTCGGATGACGTTTAACAAATCAGAATTGCTTCATTTTTTAGTTAAAATCACATATAACCTAATTGCGATAAAGGATAACAACCCATTCATTAGTAAAGGAGTTAAATACATAATTTACTTTGCTCTTTGGGCCTCTGCGCATAGCAATAAGTTATTGACCACTGATTCTTTTTTTTTTTTGCAACTTGATAGCATAAGATGGTTGAATATTTGTATTGCAGCTACTTCTGGTACACGCATCTCAGTGCAGATCAGCGCAATGCCCGTATGCTAATTGTCTCAAGGTGAAAGGACTATTTCGACATGGGATGCAATGCAAAGTTCGCGCTTCAGGTGGTTGTTCTCTTTGCAAGAAAATGTGGCATCTCCTTCGACTTCATTCCCGTGAATGTAAAGACAGTACTCCATGCAACGTCCCCCGCTGCAGGTTTGCTACCATATATCTTTCTTTTACGTTTTTCATGTTTGTATTGACGATAAATAATTATCCTTAATACATGTTTTGTTTTGTATATATATATATATATATATATATACACATATATATATAGGATAAAGATCAAATAAAAAAACAAATATCCGTACATTACGTAAAAAGATTTTTTTTTTCAAAAATTTTCTCGAAAAATTCCAAAAAAATTCCACAAGATCCGGTATGTTGGTGCATGAAAAAGTTGTGAAGGAATTTTTTCTAAAAGTGTACGGATATTTGTCTTTTTATTTTAACTTTACCCATATATATATATATATATATATATATATATATATATATATATATATATATATATTATTTTAGATTATGTCTTTGTATTAAGTATGGGAGGATTAAAAGAGACTCGACCACTTTTTAGCTAAGATATCACCTTTAGGACTAAGGGAGTACAAAAGTCTGGAAAAGAAAAGGATTTGGACGTTATGTGCATTAATAACAGACCTTGCACAAACACATTTGACATGCTACCCTTTTTCAGCTAAATTCTTTAATTTAATTCTTTTGAGATAAACCTCAAACTAAATACTTGACTGTTCATAAGTTAATTGATCGAATGCTCCACTTTATTTATTTATTTATCGGTAAAATATATTACTCCAAAAAAATAGTAAAGTACAATGGAATGTGATCATTTATGACTGGCAATAAACGATCAACTAGCTACAAACAACTAAACTACCAAACGTGAACTAGCATAAACAAGACACATCAAAATCTATGCAAAACAAAGAAGAACTACCAATCCAAGTCTAATGTCATGGATGCCAGCAGCCTTTAATTGGGCCGTAAAGAGACCACAATCATCAAAGTAACCATCTTCATAAGTATTGTAGTCATATGTATCCTCCCTCCATTGCTCCAAAAGACTCTTCGAGTTTCCTCCGCCACCAGAATAATTAGTCACGTTGGGATACTCCAACACCTCATCATCATCATCACTATCAGAGACGACCACATCGCCAACCTTTGAAAACGGATTACCCACCATTTTTCCATCTTTACCCATATTAGGAGTGTTATTCATATCGGAATGACCAGGGGTACAAGAAGAACTAGGAATATTATCAGACTTAACCACATTACCATCAGAAATAGTATTATCGGGAGCACATGTAGGATCAATCACACGTTCCAAAATAGAATCTTGCTCCTTAAGCACATCAAAACTATTTTTCAGATCAATAAGGCTAATATCATCCACCTTGTTATTGTTCTTACCTTGGAAATCACGTAAAGGAGATGAACTACTAGTAGGAATATCATTTACCACTTGAGTAGAGCTTCCATGCATATCATTACCTGATTTACCATTGTTAACACCAAATTTAGCACCCTTAGGATCCGAATCTTTTCGTTGAGCATTATCTGCCACCCGTTTAGGCCTCCAAAAAGACGGTTTAGGTTTATTAAGACGAATACCCATAATAGGCCGTGATTCAGCAACCTTCTTCCCTTTATTCTTTCGGTTCTTTGCCTCTACGAAACCATCGTCATTCTCTTCCAAAGTAGTAGAAGAATCCTTAGCTGCCACATTAAAGTCACTATGAACCGTCTCCTTAACACATTTTGGACAATTGATAAGATCATGTCCAAATAATTTACATACGCCACAATGAGGAGGCTTCCATTCATAATCCACCTTAATGATCTCCGTATTAAAACCGCTCCCATCCTCATTTGGAATGGCCATAGAAACTTCCTTCTTCAATTCAGAATCCGAGCTTATTTCAACTAAAGCACGCGCAAAGCTAATACGCCCCCAAGAATCTACACACATTGAACTCGTAAACGAATCCAACATAATAGGTTTCCCTACTTTGAGTAGCAATCAAGCTCAAACCGTCCTCCGAGTACGCAACTAAAGGGACCCTAAGTAGAAAGTTAAAACAAAATGGGAATGATAACTTTATTTGACAATTCAGAAAAGGGCTTTTTTATCTGTTTCTGAAAGGATTACTTACTTTTTTATATCCTTATAATATACAGAGACATTCGGGAACATTTTAGAAGACTAAGACAACAAGCTGAGAGCCGAGGCGAGCAGCTGTTAGGGAGAGATGATGAGGCAGCGTGCTTCAGAGGTTAGCTTTGATTGGATGAAATATTCAAGTAAAAGTTTCAACAGCAGCTAGCTTGGCACAGCTTATATCAAAAAGGTCTAAGCAACTTAATTTACAACTCATTGACACTGAACATCAAAGAAAAGAGATTTTTGTTTTGTTTTGTTTTTATGTTTGTTATATTTTTCTGTTGGTATGGTACTGCTGGTCATATTCTTCTGGCCTAAACATGTTATATTGTGGCTAAAGTATGGTTAAAAAACGTGTTTGGGGAAGACCCCTTTTTGGAATTCTATGACATATGACTGAGCTACCACTTCACCACAACATTTTCTACTTGTAGCGATGTTGACGGATGTGTCCGGACGGCCCATCTTGACTAGCCGTCTGAACGACGCGGAGCCATCCGGAAATACCGAAGGGCACGCGGAGCCATCCGGCTAATATCACTGTAAGTACTAGGACAGGTGGCGATATCCTTTGGACAGGTGGCAGCGCCAGACCATGCCACCTGGTCCGGATATTAAGGGATATTGTCTCACCTTCTCTCTCCCTATAAATACTACCCATTTATCTCATTATTATTATCTTACATTCTCTCACATAACATCTAATAATATTACACACACACAACATATACAGTAATACTAAATCCTCTCCATCGGAGGTTCTGACTTGACCGTCGGAGGGTGGTCCCCGGGGCTTCGGCCTCGGGACCACCTTCTAACGGGTTCTTTATGTTTGCAGCATGCCTCGAAGCTTGGGACAAGGACGACTGGACTTAGGAGCCGTCCGGCCTTGCCTAGCGGAAGGGCTTCATTTGTTTGTCTGAAGCGGTTGCAAGAAATTGCTTCAACAAATTGGCGCCATCCGTGGGACCTGGCCTTTCAGTCTACTAGAGCTGAGAAGGACGGGTTTCATCTCTATTTTCGTTTCTTGCATGTCAGATCTGGGTAGATGGGTTTGTATAGATCCGGTCTCGATTTCAGAACTGGGTTTGGATCAGTCGGCTTGTTTGAGTCAGTCCGGATGGATTTAAGGCATTTCATGGGTTTAAATCAGCCGGATTGTCCGCCCGGTGCAAACGTCCGGTAGGGAAGATAAGTATAAACGGGATGCCGCGACTGAGGGTCGTTCGGATGTGTTATGTTGGTTCGGTTATACTGCCGTTGTTCATCCCAACTAAAAGTGCCGTTGCAACTTCAATCTCGCCTTCAAGACGATTAAGCTAATGATCCTCTTTGACCAACTATTGGGCTTGGTGATTCACTTCATTTAAACTCCTTAGAGTAAGCTTCATTTTCCGTTATGTTTCTTGATTTGGTTCGAAGGGTTTTGACTTTTAGTCGAGGTCAAACTATTGATTAAGTTTAGGCTTCACATACATGGTTCTTGCTGCCGGGGTATGTCTAGGATTAACGGATTTATTCAAAGTTTTGTTTTGAGAAATATGGTGGACATTGATTCGGGAATACCTACTGACGTGGGTCAGGATGATTATTGTTTAAGGATTAAGAATAGTGAGCCTTTGGAGGGGCTTAAAATCACAAGTGTGAATGGCTTAAAAATGCCAGCTTTCTCGGTTTGGTTTCCGAGTCTTTGGACAGTCGATGTTAAGGTTTCGCTTTATGAATCGAGTGATGACTCGATGACGAATTTGCTCCCCTGTTGGTTCGGTTTCGAAAAGTTGTCTTTTGTTGGTTTGTTGAGGATTTAAATGATTGCATTAGGAAAATTTATGTTAGTATTTGCGGGAAGGCGTTAAGAAGCCTGGAGTTGGATTGATCGATTGATAATATGGGTGATTGTGATGCTATGGTTGTGATCGATGCATCTCGTTTAGAGTACCTTGGGCTTAAAGATGGGTCTTTAGCTTTGCGGTTGGTGAGAAACAAAGGATGGGTCATGTTCTCAGCCCGCTTATGGATGTTCGGCGCAAACCTCCCGGACAGACGTTTGATATAAATGTTGACCTGGTTGTTCGGATATTCAGTATCGTTCGGAGATACCATCTCATTCGGATGTAGTGGTGACACATCTTTCGTCCGCTTATAAGGACGTTCGGCATGAACTTCTGGTACGGAGGTCGAGTGTAGGCGACAACATGGACCAACGAAGGGCTGTCCGGTGTGGTCTCTTTCGGTCCGCCGTCCGAAAATGCCGCCTCACTCGGATGTGGCATTGTTCAGAGATACTTGATCGTTCGGTTATACTGGTAATGGGTTCCCACCATTAAACACACATGAAAAGCAAAAAGGCGAAAGGTTTTTTGGCTAAGGTCCAGCTCTTCGGTTTCGGTTCAAAGCAGGGAAGTAAACACTGGGTACCTTGCGTTTCTTTGTCAAGAACAAGAGGATAAGCAACGCATGGTGGCAGGTTTGTAACCTCAAACCCGGGTCTGTAAGTTATCCATCCCTATTTCCTCATTTTGATCTTAAAAGCTATGAAATACCCATATAACGGAAAAATCTTGCATAAGAAAGGAAGCAAAATTTGTAATATTGCTCCTCTAATAAAAATGTTAGTACATTTGCATAAGGCTAAAAATTTGGTTTAAATGTTTAGATTGGTTGTAGAAAACTTGTTATCTCGTGAATGACTAAACAATGATCTCTATATTCAAGTTGGCTCTAAAAAGTTGGTTATCTTGCAAAAGAATGAAAATCCAATTTATGTTAAAATTGGCTATAAAAAGATGTTATTTTTATGTCTATTTTGGGGTAACAGTTTGGATGGTAATTAACTGATGGAGAGGCCATACAGTGAGGAGATTATGTATTATATTTTTGCAAACAAGTTAACACATGCAATTCCTTTTAGTAAAACTAATGCTAAAGAGTAACGGGATAAATAGCTTAAAACAATCAAATGCGTGGTGGCATATATACGTGGTGGCATAAAAATCGTTGGTGTTTATGATCGGACGAAAAATGTTATTTTATGGTTGACTAAATGTGTTCAGCTTTATATTTGAATTAGACTCATATTATCGGCCTGACTTTGTGGTATAACTATACTTTGTTCAAGAATGTGTCAACATATTTATTCGGCATTTAACTGGTTAATATATTTTGAGAGAATTTGGTTGCTGGATTACTTCACTTCTGGTAGAAAGAACTTGCTATGTTGCGTGATTGTATGTTTATTATAGACCGCTGAGTTAAAAATGATGATATTATAAAATGGTGAATATAGATAGTCATAAATTTACAAGTTAGTATGTCGAAGTTAGAAAGGAACCAAGTGGAATCCAGTTTGTCATTTATAATGTGACGTTTATGCTATTTTACATGAGTCATAAGTACTTTTTATTATTTTGTGCTAATCTTCGGTAATATTTGATTAATTTCGATCCGATTCGACAATGCTCTCTTAATTTCGATCCTCTACCACGACTGCCCTATAGATTGGATCATCACAAGTTTCTTACAAACTTTAGCCTATTTATGTTACAAGTCTCAGTCAACTGATTTGCACAGAAAAATAGGTGATCACAAATTGGTTTCAAGGAAAATTAGTAGGATTTTGAGTGTGGATTAGATATTATACATGTGGCGTCTTTGAAACTGACATATGTTAAGTAGTTGATAGAATTGGATCAGTGGTTGAGTCACTCGGGTCTTGAGGATAGAGAGTGGGAGAATGGGGAGCTTAATGCTTTCAAGAAGCTGGAAGCAATTGATCTTGAAGGGAATTTGATTAGTGGGGATTTGAGATGTGGTTTTAATGGGTTGGGGACTGTTCGGATTCTGGAATGCGGGGTTTAATAGGATATCGGGTAAGATGCCAGAATTTTTATCAAGCTTAAGGAATATAGAAATTCCGAATTTGGCCGGGAATAAGGTAAATGGTTCGACCCCTAGTTGGTTTAATGAGCTTAGTGGCTGCTATTTCGGTGGATATAGGTCCTGTTCATATATCAAAGTCTGCTGCAAGGAGTCACGATGACAAGGGTGCTGCGATTTTCGTGTGGATTGACTCTTTATTTGTTTGTTAAAGCTGGTAACACGGGATCGCTTTTGGGTATTTCGATATGGTTTCGGCATGAGGCGGCTGTGTGTTTATTGTTAATTTGATTCCGTCGTATGTATTGATGTTGTTGATTACCGGGAGGCGTTCGATGAGATTGTATGTAGCGCATAATTGTATATAAATTGTGGGGATGCTACTCGCTATGCAGATTAGGTTGTGGGGTTTCAACATGTACAGCCGGTTGAACATAGGGCTGTAAGGGGGGGTGTCTTTCCTGGTTCAGTAGCCATGGGTGCTATTGCTCTGAGATGGGGCATAGCTTCTGGTTGTAACACCCCCAACTCGGAATATGGCAGCGGAACATAGTTAGGGGTATTACTCGAGGGGTAGTGAGTCAAAATCATAGATAAACGATCTCATAACGAGACGTTTTAATAAAATACCACATTCAAATACAAAGTTCAACCATTAGAGTTCAAAAGACTCTTAACACATTAAGCAGCGGATAATAAAATAGTTTGCAGCGGAAAAAAAATAAAGTAGTTTGCAGCGGAAAATTTAGATAGAAATAACAAAACACAACCTACAGATAGCCATCCGGAACCTTCAGCTCTTCCTCGTGCACACTTCATAAATCAAATACCTGAGATAACATGCTAAAAAGTCAACACAAAGGTTGAGTGCAATTCATAGGTTTAGTAAAATAATAGTTTGAGCACAAGAATTTTAATCTGGAAGCTTCACATATTCAATCAGGATATCTTTCGTTTGTTTCGCTAAGCTCATGACACACAATGCGTTAACCGAGGTACCAGTAACTCTGGCATAAGTCGACAATAACCGCGGAATTTCATAATCATAACATTTGCCCTCCAGTAGGTATCTTGCCAAATACCTAGGTATTCGATATACAGTACACCCGTGTTGCCTAACTGGTCAACAGGGATGTGACGGTCAATCCTATAGGCCTATAAACTATAATCGCGCTCACCCGCAGGTGATTAATGGTTCATGATCGAGGGTCTTGCTTTTGGCAAGGAAGGTACTTAGCATATATAGCGTCAATCAGGAATAGCATACAATAAACCATTGTGCTCAGAAAAATAGTAAGTAGCATGTATCTCCCCCATGGGTTTAAAAATAATTAAAAGTGCACAAGTGGGGCTATGAATCACACCTTAGTCACAGAGAAAACGAGATAACAATCAGATGGTACGGCACATCAAATGAACCTCAGCACAACCTAATCAATTAATGACATAACTCAGATATAATATCCAAAATGATTTAATAAATAATACTCGTATAAAAGGTTTTTAGTTTCAATGGCGTTTGAAAGAAAATACGTTTAAGTCTCGTGTGGAAGTCTAGAAAAGGGTAAAAAGATGACAAGTCGGCGGAAACGAACGAACACTCAAGAAGGACGAGGGAAGAGAAAAGAAGGAATACGAAAGAAAGAATTAATTCAGAAGAGAATAAATAACCAAACAAACGACCTCGATAGATAGTTTCGGCTTTTCCCCGTTTTTCCCAAAATAGATGTTATGATCGTTAAAACATAAGAGTTTTGAAAAGGTTTTGGAATATTTAATAAATCATAAATAGTTTAAGTTTTATAAAACATTTCACGAAATTTCGGCATGAATTGCCCGTTTATAAAACATTTCCAAGTCATACGACTTATTTGAATATTCCAATTGTTAACAAGTTTTACAAGTTTAAATATATAATTGGACATATCATTCGCGTGAATATTAGTTGTTTAGTTTTATCGACCATTTTGTATTGTTCGGGTCCAGGTAGGTTAAGCTCTTATGAGTCTAACGTACCCTTCCGTCTCATGTACCAAAGGGTCCATAATAGTCCAAATAACTAATACCGTAAATCCAATACGTCCAATCCTTGTCCACAACATTACAATATTATTCAAATCGAATCAATAAATATTAAGTATTTCATATGTTTTGCAAATTTATCCCGTAACGTTCAAATATTCCGAAACATCTCATATCGATCACAAACGAATAATAATAACGACTAACTAAATATACCCGACTCAATATCAAATAAATAAAACAAATAAATCATTAACGACTAAACTAATAATCACGACTTGACACATTTTAAATAAATAACAACGACGAATAAACAAACTTGGCCGTGACTCGCCATGAGTCACGGCTCGACTCCATCCGAGTCGTTGGGACTCTCGGTCGAACCAAATCCGAACACAATCCTAATCCACACTATCCTACTCCTAGCTCAATCTCTATATCAAAATAACATGAACAATTCAAAACCGCAAACACACATCCGAATTTATACACAACTTCATCACCACTAACTATTCCTAACCACTAATATTATATTAACTCTTTTAATCAACCCAAATGACACAAACAATTCAACTGGACCTCAAATATTAACAATATAACAATAACACAACAACAAAAGGTGAACACAAGGACATCAAAGTAACCAAAATACTCAAACCCAACACAACCTCATCACTAATACTAAAAGTCACGGCTGCCGAAACAGTGGTTAATCAAACGGACCAAAAAAATCATCAAACTCCAACAAATAATAATATCACAACACAATAAATAATAAAAGATCAATAAAACAATCAAAATATTCAAACCCTCACCGAGTCAACCGAGTTGACTCGGTGAGTTGACCGAGTGGCTGAGTCGACTGAGTCAACGAGAAGGGGGAGGGGAGGGTTTCCACACGAGGGTTTTACACAAATTATTACAACCATTTTATCAACAAAACAATAATATTAATTCGGATTTTAAAAAAATGAGATTAGGGTTTTATAAATTTTAAGAAAAATAAGAAATAGAGGCGCGTGAAGGTGTTTTACCGAGAGAGGAGGCGGCGGGGTGAGCTGTGGTGGTGGCGATGGTGTTGGCAGTGGTGGTAGTGGCGCGTGACGGTGGTTGTGGTGGGAGCCAAAAGCTCAAAATCTCCAGAAATGGTGTAGGTAGGCCGATCTAATGATTCGGCAAAGAAAAGGGTTCGCCGGAAAATTTTCCGGTGGTCGGAAAATATGAAGGTGGCCGGAGTTGAGATCGCCGGCGACCTAGAGAGAGAAGGAAGAGAGAGAGGAGTGAATAGTGTGTGTGAATTTTATTAATAAAGAGGTATTTATATTATTGAGATAAGGGGGTGAAATGAAAATTAAAAAGTGAGGGGAGTGTATTGAAAATAGGGGGCGGAGGGACCATATCTGCCAAGTTAGCTAAACTTTTGATAAAAACACCGCGGGACCCATTTGACATACCAAACGGACTCGAAAATTAACGAAACTTGCGCCATTGTTCACGAAATGATTTTTCCAATAAAAACGAGTATAAATTTGCAATACTTTCAAAAATAAATATTTTTGGCACATACGATACGTTTCGTGCTTCCTAGGTTGTGCTGGTTCACTAATAGGGACAATATTCTCGTTTCTCGCAATAATTCTCGTTTCTCAAGCCCAAACAAGTTCAATAAAAAGTTTAAGTTCTCAGGTAATGCAAAGTTTTAAAAATAATTGGCTAGAAAGGTTTTGGAAAATTACCGGGTGTTACACTGGTTGTATCTCACCATGGGCGACGGACGACTATGGGTTATCCGGCATGATTTCCTTTGGTCGTGTCGTCCGAAGGAACTAACCTGTTCAAATGTGTTGCTTCATTCAAACACAGTCTCGCTCGGCGGATGTTCGCTTTTGACGTCAAGTATATGGCCATCCGGTGTGGATCCGCTAAAAGTCTTTCGGCATGATTCTCTTCGGTCTGGTGGTTCAGGTGTACTGTGCCGCTCGGTGGGGCTGCCCCGTTCAGATGCATTCATTATGGGTTTCATCAGATTGGAGGGGAAAAGGCAAAATGGTGACAGGCTTGATGACTTAAATTCCGACCCGTGTATTCTTTCGGATCGATTATATGAATTGGTTCCTTGCATTTTCATAAGTATCCGACCTGTTTTTTGCTCTCTTAACTGCCGTAAGGGGAAACGATAAGCTAATAGTTGTGGGTATCAAACTCAAACTGGGGGTTAATTCATGTGTCTTGAAAACGAAGTTTCTGCCGTTGGTTAGAGTCTCCAAAATGGTAAAATGTTAATCTCATTTTTATTTTTTGTTGTTAGTAATCGAGCTTTGTGATGGTTTTTTACTTGAATATATGGTATGATATGATCTGTTTGCTTATGTGCCGTTGCTCATAATCTGTTGCGCTATGTAATAATGAACTCAGGATGCTGATAGACCTTTTTCACACATTTTAATGGGCTTTTTTTTATTATTATTGTTAGTGAAACTGTGTTGGCATTGATTTTGCCTATAAAAAAAATATTATGAAATGATGGAAATAAGATGAAATGTAGAGATTATTTGTTGGTTTGTGGTTTTTAAAACCATATTTTGTGAATATACATGTTGTATGTAATACATGACAAATAAAGGCTTTTAACCATAAATTTTATGATTTGATGTTATTGATACGCTATGTTGGGGGTGTGGGGTGAGCTTATGAGCTTACTGATAATTGGTTTAAGCGGATAGCGTAAGTAACGAAAGTCAAAGTTTTAATAAACCCCTAATCTCATCAATATGCTCATATTGATATTGCATTTGATATCACATGTTGAAGTGTTAACTGATATGCATCATTTGTGAAGCGGTGACTATATTATTTTGTATTATGTGTAACCTTTTTAAGCATGGTTTAGTTTGTATCACTCAATAACCGATGCATACAATCAAGAAGAACAAGATGTTTTATTTAATCACTTAGGCAACATGAATGCTAGTTATTTCCTCTCGTTTACATGTGCTGGTACTAATCAATCAATGTAGAGCCAATAAACATGGCGTTGTGACCCATTTATTAATTGGTACGAACGGAATATTTTGCTTCTCGTATTTAAATCTCCATTGGTTACGCTACGGTTCGGTTTAAATCTAACGTTTCCTATTGATGCATGAGAATAATTTGTTGGTCATATCTAACAAGAAAAGACAAGAGCTTTCATGTCTTACTTTGCAGGGATAGTTATACGAGGTTCCACATGTGTAGCAATTACAAGTAGCCCGAACATAAGTTTAATGTGGCTCGTCCGAGTGACTCGCGACATCCGGGCATAGTCAGTGTTCGGGGTTGGTTTTCCGAACATAAGTTTAAGGTGGCTCGTCCGGGTGACTCGCGACATCCGGGCGTAGTCAGTGTTCGAGGTTTGTTTTCTGGACATAATTAGAAAATGGCCCCCCGAGAGGTCCACGCCCTCCGGGGAGTGTGTGGTCAATGTCCAAAGATGGTTGATACCCAAAAAGGGGTTGCCATAATCCTGGCGGAAAGGCTGAACCACTTGTAATATCACGAACACAAGTAGAAAGTGATCCCTCCGAGAGGTTCGTGCCCTCCGGAGATTAGTGATCAGTGTTCATTGTTTTCTGAACATAATTAGAAAATGGCCCCTCCGAGAGGTTCGCGCCCTCCGGAGATTTTGTGGTCAATGTTCAAAGATGGTTGATATCCAAAAAGGGAAGGGGTTGCCATAATCCTGGCGGAAAGGCTGAATCATCTATCACACTTTGAACATAAGTATAAAGTGACCCTTCCGAGAGGCTGGCCCCCTCCGGAGTTTTTTGTGGTCAATGTTCAAAGGGGTTGCCGTGTAATCTTGGCGGAAAGGTCGAATGGCGTGTGTCACCCAAAAACGCATAAGCTTGTACCTCCGGAACTATGCAAATAGTGAAGGTAATAACAAACAAGTATTATACGTTCATAACCCGAGCGTAGCTCGAACGTCAACAAGTGTTCGGTATACGTTTGGGGTCGATGTTTTACTTGTGCAGGGAACAAAGGGATGATGGGAAAAATATGTCTCGCTTCGGATTCAACAATGTTTAAGTATAGTATCATTAACCGCTGGTCAACAATACTATACTGGGGGGACATGTTAATGTATATATCTGAAAGACGCGCACCGGGAGGCAAATACAACACTGGTCCGAATGATTCAGGCCGAAAGGCCATAAGGTACTCTCTAAAGTATTACGTTAGTATTTTACTAATAATGCAATATGGGTGTTACATGTGGGCATGATGTTTTTGTTACTGAAAGGAAATTCTATATGAATCATTAAATTATTTGTTGTTAAAGAGGATCAGTTTAATCTGTCATCTTCGTGTTAAGGATGTTGGATGATGTGGAATAGGGTGTTGCGCAATTGCTTAAGTGAAAATTAAGGTAAAGAAATAATAGATTAACTATAGTAACATTAATAACCAACCAACTATTAGAAGCTTGAAATAGCTAAATTTCATAAAATAGGCATAAGTTTTTAATAAGAACCAACTGTCTTTGAGTAAAAATATATTTTGCAATGCAAACTTGAGCCATGTGACTGGAATACTTATTATGATGAGATTTTGAGCCTTAACTTCTTTGACAATGCGTGTTTGTAAATCTTAGTTTTAATCCCTACAGTACTGACAACAGTAGCAATGCTCTTTAGCACGGTGCGATGTATACATAAGTTAAAGAAACCAATACTCTAAAATCTGTAGTTGCGCTAAAACAGCTTACAAAACACGAGAAAGATATAGGTGAATATGGCTAGAAAACAAATCCCATCTTCTGGATGTTTTGCAGACAAGATTGGGCGGTTAGTTCTGTTTTCGCTGCTTAGGCCCTTGCTTTCATGGTTTACTGCCGGTAGATTGTTGATTTTGTGCTGGCTGTTGTATATATTCTATGGAATGAATTCTGCACTTCAATAAAGTATAGTTGGCGACGTTCGTTTTAAAGTTATATGATTGTTTGCAAGTATTATCTTGGTTTGGACTTTTAACATTTTGACTATTATTATGTGTATATGTCCGAACGACGCATGCCGAAAGGCATAGAGGTATTATGTAAATATTGCAGGTATATGTGTCCGAAGGACGTTGCTGAAAGGCACCAAGGTATTATTTAAATATTACATGTGTATATGTCCGAATGATGTTTGCCGAAAGGTACAAAGGTATTATTTAAGAATTGCAGGTATGTGTCCGAGCGACGTGCGCCGAAAGGCACAAAGGCATTCTTTAAGTATTACATCATCGGTCTTCAACCGATAATGCAATACTGGGGGGACATGTTGACGGATGTGTCCGGACGGCCCATCTTGACTAGCCGTCCGAACGACGCGGAGCCATCCAGAAATACCGAAGGGCACGCGGAGCCATCCGGCTAATATCACTGTAAGTACTAGGATAGGTGGCGATATCCTTTGGACAGGTGGCAGCGCCAGACCATGCCACCTGGTCCGGATATTAAGGGATATTGTCTCACCTTCTCTCTCCCTATAAATACTACCCATTTATCTCATTATTATTATCTTACATTCTCTCACATAACATCTAATAATATTACACACACACAACATATACAGTAATACTAAATCCTCTCCATCGGAGGTTCTGACTTGACCGTCGGAGGGTGGTCCCCGGGGCTTCGGCCTCGGGACCACCTTCTAACGGGTTCTTTATGTTTGCAGCATGCCTCGAAGCTTGGGACAAGGACGACTGGACTTAGGAGCCGTCCGGCCTTGCCTAGCGGAAGGGCTTCATTTGTTTGTCTGAAGCGGTTGCAAGAAATTGCTTCAACAAGCGACGACATCTATAGCGGCGACCTGTTACACCCGTACCCCGATAAGGTACCATTTATGTAAATATATTGCTAGGTAAATATAGATTTTGTATTGTAAGTTAAGTAATAACTAATGGGTGGCCAAAATAAGAAGAATAGAACTAGAAGGACCATAAATGCCAAAAGACCAAAGTTGCAACTAACTCCCAATAAATATCTACTCTTTAGAAAAGTCTGGAAAATTAGAGTGTGTTCATCATATGTGTCGACCTTTAGAGGAGAAATAGGAGGGAAGATCAAAATTGGAAATTGAGCTTGAATCCATCATCAAGAATTGATCAAGAAGCCTTAGAGAAGCTTTAATTGTAATCTCTTCATCTTGTAAGTAACTTTCCCCAATTGTGAAAATTAGGGTTCATATGGTGGGTTTTGATGATTATGGTAAAAAGTGGTAAAATGATGATCTTCCTAGTTTATTAGTCACTAATTGTAGTTAACCTTGTGATAGGAAGGATTTGTAGAGCCTCATCAAGACCAAGTAGCGAGCTATTAGGAAATCAAGGTAAGTATATAGGATTAACTTGTTTAACGTTATTATGCTAATGTAATGTTGTGTAATGTGTTCTTGTTATGGAGCTTGTGAATGAATGTAGCTTGGATCCAATGCTAGTAATGATAATGTTATGTATTTACTTTCTTGATCAAGGTGAGTAAAATATTATGTTATGCTCCATGGTAATGTAATGATAGTTATATCTTATATCCTTACTAAGCGTTCTCGCTTACGTTTGAAGCTAATGTCACCTTTGTAGGTTCAAGCGGTGGGAGTAAAGGTAAGGATTTGGCGTAGTGGTAGCTTGGGAGTAAGTAGGAAGGTATATAGAAGCTAGCCTAGAAGATCGGATCTCTTTTGGACCAAGCGTATGTGAAGTTGGAAGCCCCCAACGTGTCTTTTCGTGTTTTGGGTATATTTCATCTCATATGGTCATTTTGCTATCCACGGTCTTGTCGTCGTTTATGGTCATTGTTTATGTTAGTTCATGAGTCAAGTTTTATGTACATGTCAATAAGTCCTCATGTTATGTGGTTATGGTGATTTTTAGAAGGGTGTTTGGCATTTAGCCAAATCAACCCATTTTGGGAAGTTATGGGTCATGACGTAGTACCAACACTTTTTCAATGTATTAAAAATGTTAAGTAATGTATGAGTCCAAGAGGATATGTGGTAGTTGTGTGTTTTGCATGAAAAGTGTGTTTTGCAAGTTAGTTTAAGAGAGTGTTTGGCATAAGCCAGTTTCTACCCATTTTGGGATTGGAATGGGTCATGGATGGTTGAGACAGTTTTGGTATGTTAAAATATAGAGGTTAGTTGAGTATGGTGAGTCAATGAAGTGGTTTAAGTGGTTTGGGGTGTCAACGGGTCAAAATGGGTTTTATGCATAACCCGTCCATTTTTAAAAAGTACTATACCGAAGTGTCTAACGGTGAATGTTTTTTAGATGAAACTGAGCCCGAAGAAGTATTAATAAATCCTGGAAGTTTTAGTGTCTTTTCGAGTAAAAGAAGTCGTTTTCCGGAAAACGGGTAAAAAGTGTACAAAAAGGGATATGCAGGAAACGGAGTGTTTGGGACAAGGCTATTTTAACCCATTTTGGGTCGAATGGGTCAAGAAATTTAGAAAAACATTAAATATGATATATTTTAGCCTAATGTGGATTATATGTGTTTGAACATAGGTCTAAAGTGTCAGTTTTATGGACATAAGGTAGCACGGGTCTTATTGTAGACTACTTTTGTATTTGGTAGACTACTTTGGTCTCTTTGGTCTTGTGTAGACTACTTTGGTCTCTTTGGTCTTGTGTAGACTACTTTGGTCTCTTTGTGTCTTGTGTAGACTACTTTTGGTATGTGTAGACTACTTTTAGTCTGAGTAGACTACTTATGGTATTATCGATATTTAAAGTCTTTTGTTCATGTATGAGTCATAGTTCAAGCGTTTCCGCGTAGAAAGTCAAAAAGTTTTAAAATTTTCACGTTTTTGATTGTTTTTGGTCACGGGGTGTTACAACTTGGTATCAGAGCTTCGGTCTAAGAGATTTAGGATTTCATTTTAGGATTTCCTAGACTTAGGCCTTGTTTAGATGCGGTTAGAGTTAGTATTTGTTGTTTGTGTATGGTTTGGATGATTTTGAGGACCCATATGTTCAATATTTTCATGACTACGCTTGGCCACCGTAGTGATGAAAATACGGGACATATGTGAAAATTGAAATCATTTAGGTCATACATGAGTGACAAGCTAGGATGCTAGAATAAGATAGAGATGTCATTCATGCATGGGCTAAGTATTTATAATTGTGTTTAATGTTCTGAACTGCTAATTTTCAGTAAGAAGAAATGGAGATCCCTCACCCGAAAGAAGTCGCGAAATCTACGGCTTCCAAGCATGCCGAAACTTCGGCAAGTGATCCGGGTAATGCTAGTAAGGATGATGAAAGTTCTTCCTCAAACTCCGAAGGCCCTGAATTTAGAGGCTTCACGGGAGATGAAATGAAAGCTCTAGACCAAATATTAGCAAAAAGGGTGGGTAAGGCTATTAAGCGAGCAATGCCTTACTATGTTCAACAAACGACGAAAAATCTTAAGGAATTAATGAAGGAAGAGTTTGATGGATTTAAGAAAGAATGTGGTCCGACAAAAGAACCTAAGAATGATAGAGCTACTTACCGGGATTTCACGGCTTGTGATGTGCCACAATTTACCGGTGTTCTTGATCCCATTGTTAGTAATAGATGGATTACGGCGGTGGAAGGCGCTTTTCGTACAAGTGGTTGTGAAGAAAGGAAGAAGGTTATTTACGCTACTAACTTTCTTCGTGATAGTGCTAAAACTTGGTGGGAAGGAAAGATATGTGAGAAAGGTGAACCTTGGGTAGAAACTTGTACATGGAGAGAATTCAAGGAGTTATTTAGTGCCGAGTATGCTCCGGCGGAAGAGGTGGACAAAATTCGAGAGAAATTCCAATCTCTCACTCAAACTAACGAGACGGTAAATGAGTTGTGGAGGATGTTTAATGACATGATTCCTTATTGTCCCGAATATCTTGGGAATGACAAGCTTAAGGTGGACAAGTTCCAAAGGATGCTTAAGGATGATATTCGTGATGTGATCTCTCCATTCAAATGTACTACTTTGGAGGACCTTTTGAGTAGAGCACGTGTGAGGGAAGCGGACTTATTGAGGAGGAAGGAGAAGGAAGCTAAGGAAATAAAAAGGAAGCAAGAGTTTGGGGATCGTGATGGAAAGAAAGCCAAGTTTGATCATGGCAAGGAAGATGTGGAAACCAAGAATAAGGTGGCTTGTCCGGAATGTAATAAGTTTCATGTTGGAGAGTGTAGGCGTAATACGCCGGGTTGTTACAGGTGTGGAGCTCTTGACCATAAAAGTAAAGATTGTACCAAGTCGATGATAGTATGCTATGGGTGTAACGAGATAGGGCATAGGTTGAGGGATTGCCCGAAATCGAAGGCGATTGAAGCAAAGCCTTTGAGAACTGTCAAGAATGAGAAAATGGAAGTTCCGAAACCAATGGCTCGAGTTTATCAAATGAGTGTTGAAGAAGCTAGGTTGGAGTCCGATATTACTTCAGGTATTCATCTTGTAAATTCCGTACCCGCTCAGGTTTTGTATGATTCGGGTGCTAGTCTTTCCTTCGTGTCTTATGATTATAGCAGCAACTAACCTCCCCACTAGCTAAACTTCCGATACCTCTAGAAGTCGAAATAGCCGATAGTAAAATCGTTATTGTATCCAATGTATATCGAAGCGTAGGGATAGATATTGATGATAGTGCCTTTAGGGTTGACTTATTCCTATAATATTAGGATAGTTGATAATATCATTGAAATGTATTGGTTTGACAAATATAATGTGGCCATCCTTGTAGCCATAAGATCATTCGAGTTGTAAATCTTAGCAGTAGTGGGATGATTTGTTATTGTGATAAAAGGAAGGGTGAATTGGGGTTATGTTTCACGATAGAGGCTAGGAGATATTATCACACGGTTGTTATACCTTGTGGCTCACGTAATAGATATGAGACTTGAAAAGAAAAACATTGACGATGTCCGGTTGTAAGTGAATTTTGGGACGATCATTGCCTCTAGTTAAATAGCTATCACGCGAGTATAAATATGTCACTCTAGGAAATGCTTATGGTAGGAGGTGTAGAACACCCGTGTTTGGGAAGAAGTCGGAAGAAGGGAACTGGCAAGCACAGACGTAGTATTAGCGACCACGGAAAAACATTGAAAGGATTCTAGTAAAACTTAGGCGGCACAAGATAGACGGAAAAGTTAAGCCGATAGCCGAAGAAGACCAATCGAAATTGAGGTAGGTGACTTAGTTATGTTAAAAGTTTCCCTGTAAGAAAGGCGTTTCAGGTGCAAAAATAAAGAGAAATTAAGTTCACGGTTTATAGGACCATTCCAAAATCTTGGGGCGAGTAGGTGAAGTAGCATAAGTGTTGGAAATTCTCGGAGAAATGAAAGGTATTCGCAATACCTTTCACGTGTCATACTTAAGAAAGTAATTGGCAGGCGAAACAAGTGTGGTTACCTTAAGCAATATTAGGAAAGAAGCAAGACAACTTAGAAACAAAGAAATTCCGCTAGTGGAAGTGTATTGGAGACATTATGGGAGCCGGAAGTAAAGATGAGGACGAAGTATCCCCATTTATTTCACGAGCAGAGTTCGAGGACGAACTCTCATTTTAAGGAGGGGAGAATTGTTACACCCGTACCCCGATAAGGTACCATTTATGTAAATATATTGCTAGGTAAATATAGATTTTGTATTGTAAGTTAAGTAATAACTAATGGGTGACCAAAATAAGAAGAATAGAACTAGAAGGACCATAAATGCCAAAAGACCAAAGTTGCAACTAACTCCCAATAAATATCTACTCTTTAGAAAAGTCTGGAAAATTAGAGTGTGTTCATCATATGTGTCGACCTTTAGAGGAGAAATAGGAGGGAAGATCAAAATTGGAAATTGAGCTTGAATCCATCATCAAGAATTGATCAAGAAGCCTTAGAGAAGCTTTAATTGTAATCTCTTCATCTTGTAAGTAACTTTCCCCAATTGTGAAAATTAGGGTTCATATGGTGGGTTTTGATGATTATGGTAAAAAGTGGTAAAATGATGATCTTCCTAGTTTATTAGTCACTAATTGTAGTTAACCTTGTGATAGGAAGGATTTGTAGAGCCTCATCAAGACCAAGTAGCGAGCTATTAGGAAATCAAGGTAAGTATATAGGATTAACTTGTTTAACGTTATTATGCTAATGTAATGTTGTGTAATGTGTTCTTGTTATGGAGCTTGTGAATGAATGTAGCTTGGATCCAATGCTAGTAATGATAATGTTATGTATTTACTTGCTTGATCAAGGTGAGTAAAATATTATGTTATGCTCCATGGTAATGTAATGATAGTTATATCTTATATCCTTACTAAGCGTTCTCGCTTACGTTTGAAGCTAATGTCACCTTTGTAGGTTCAAGCGGTGGGAGTAAAGGTAAGGATTTGGCGTAGTGGTAGCTTGGGAGTAAGTAGGAAGGTATATAGAAGCTAGCCTAGAAGATCGGATCTCTTTTGGACCAAGCGTATGTGAAGTTGGAAGCCCCCAACGTGTCTTTTCGTGTTTTGGGTATATTTCATCTCATATGGTCATTTTGCTATCCACGGTCTTGTCGTCGTTTATGGTCATTGTTTATGTTAGTTCATGAGTCAAGTTTTATGTACATGTCAATAAGTCCTCATGTTATGTGGTTATGGTGATTTTTAGAAGGGTGTTTGGCATTTAGCCAAATCAACCCATTTTGGGAAGTTATGGGTCATGACGTAGTACCAACACTTTTTCAATGTATTAAAAATGTTAAGTAATGTATGAGTCCAAGAGGATATGTGGTAGTTGTGTGTTTTGCATGAAAAGTGTGTTTTGCAAGTTAGTTTAAGAGAGTGTTTGGCATAAGCCAGTTTCTACCCATTTTGGGATTGGAACGGGTCATGGATGGTTGAGACAGTTTTGGTATGTTAAAATATAGAGGTTAGTTGAGTATGGTGAGTCAATGAAGTGGTTTAAGTGGTTTGGGGTGTCAACGGGTCAAAATGGGTTTTATGCATAACCCGTCCATTTTTAAAAAGTACTATACCGAAGTGTCTAACGGTGAATGTTTTTTAGATGAAACTGAGCCCGAAGAAGTATTAATAAATCCTGGAAGTTTTAGTGTCTTTTAGAGTAAAAGAAGTCGTTTTCCGGAAAACGGGTAAAAAGTGTACAAAAAGGGATATGCAGGAAACGGAGTGTTTGGGACAAGGCTATTTTAACCCATTTTGGGTCGAATGGGTCAAGAAATTTAGAAAAACATTAAATATGATATATTTTAGCCTAATGTGGATTATATGTGTTTGAACATAGGTCTAAAGTGTCAGTTTTATGGACATAAGGTAGCACGGGTCTTATTGTAGACTACTTTTGTATTTGGTAGACTACTTTGGTCTCTTTGGTCTTGTGTAGACTACTTTGGTCTCTTTGGTCTTGTGTAAACTACTTTGGTCTCTTTGTGTCTTGTGTAGACTACTTTTGGTATGTGTAGACTACTTTTAGTCTGAGTAGACTACTTATGGTATTATCGATATTTAAAGTCTTTTGTTCATGTATGAGTCATAGTTCAAGCGTTTCCGCGTAGAAAGTCAAAAAGTTTTTAAAATTTTCACGTTTTTGATTGTTTTTGGTCACGGGGTGTTACACGACCCGTGGTCCTTTGGGAAAAGTTGGTGCTTTAGTTGTTCAAGTTTGGCATGAAAAACTCTAGCAACCAGGTCGGCTATATATGTTGTGTCTCTTCTTGCCTCATTAAGTTTTCTTTTATTTCTGGCCACTTAGAATTACATGTCCTGGTAAAAATATGTCTGGTTTTCGTATTTTTGCACTAATGTCATGGCGTCTATATATTTTTGGCGCATGTTTCTTGAGCCACCTATAAAGCTTGAAGGAAGAACTATTCGCTGACCTACATCTGAAGCATGTGTTTCACCGCCATCTGCCGTGGCATATATCTATAAGTCCCTGAATGATTTCTTTTTCTGATGTCTTGTTATTGTAATCTAAAATAGTCTAAGCGTTGTGTTTCAAGCTTAACATAATTATCTACATTGTATTGTTGTAATAACCGACCAAAATTAACAAGTATGACATTTTCATGGAAATGAGAGAATTTAGTGAGAGAAAGTGTGTTTAGTAGGATCAAGGGTGGCCATTTAGGAAAAGGGTTTAAGGAAAACTTAGGGTACTGACAACATCAACGTCACTTCCACCACAACAAATCGATCTCATTCATGTTCTTTAACTTCCCAGTCTGGTGGGAAGTGAAGAATATGTGGGACATATTTAGAAAGTATGGTAACTTGGAAGATATTTACATAGCAACCAGTAGACTAAAAAATGGGTCAAGATTTGGATTCTTAAGATACAAAAACACCATCGATGATGCAAGATTGGAGAAGATGATTAATGATACGTGGGTAAGATCTTTTAAGATCAGAGGGTTCTTAGAATGGGGGGGATCGTGAAAGAAAAGAAACTGATAACAGGGGGGCAAGGAGATGGGAAGCTCGACCACATCAGACATGGGGAAAAAAAGACACAAGATTGTATAGTGAAGTTGCTGGGGGTAATACTAACGAAAGGAAACATGGTGACCACAGAGGTAACGAAACGAAGGACAAGCAAACTAAAGCAGTCAAGTTTAAAGTAGTAAACTTCCAAGTTAACAAAGAAAAAGAAGAGTATTTAGGGTCGTCCATAGTGGGTTACTTGATTCTATCGGAGACTTATGTGAAGCAGAAGGGATGGAAGAGTTTGAAACAAAGTTAATAGGTGGTCTTGATGTTCTTTTCAAATGTAGCTCAAGAAAGACTGCTCAAAAGATAGTATTTGATGCCAATCATGGTCTACACCAATGGGTTGATAATTTAAGATTATGGACTCGAGAATGGAAGCAAACAAAAAGACTTTGTTGGATTAATATCCAAGGTGTACCGATACACGGTTGGTCGGAAAGCACTTTCCGACAAGTCGCAGACGAGTGGGGGACACCAACTGAATTTGCAAACTGTGATTTCGATAGTACATCTGACGTTCGGGCAGAAAGAGTCTTGTTACTAATGTTGGCGTATGTGTCCGGAGGTCCGGACCATGCTTGCGTGTCCGGACGTCATATTTCGTCCGGTCTAACATCTCACCTCCGGACATGCCTATTGACAGGACCACCGCCATTTACACTGAGCAATCCCATCAACCGCCGCCAACGCCGCCATCCCAGATTTCCCGGGATTGTGTTCCCCACGTGATCTGACACCTACCTACTAGACTAGGCCTAGGGTGGCTCGCTTAGTCCCAAGGTAAACAGGTACGGCAGGTGTGAAGATGGGAATAACATTATGACGGATCAACGAATCCGAATGATTATCTCACCAGGTTCACAGGAGCCGCCAACCAAGGAGAATGGCCGATGCCGATTTGGTGTCGCATGTTTCAGCAAACTCTGGATGGAGCAACGGGAGGATGGTTTGAACGGTTGGAGCCAGGAAGTATTGATAGCTGGAATGAATTGAGGGAGCAATTCTCAACAAGATTTGCCCTTCGGAAGAAATGTACGAAAGACCCAACGGAGATTACGAAAATCGTCCGGCGAGCTCACGAATCCCTTCTGGATTTTAAGGAAAGATGGACAGACGAGGCTAGCTACATCAGCGAGGTGCCAAAAATCATGAGGATTTTCGCCTTCATGAGTGCACACAAATGTCCGGCCCTTGCCAAAAAAATTTCCGATAGGGTGCCACGCACAGTTACGGAGATGTTTACCTGAGTGGACGATTTCATAAGGTCGGAGGAAGTATATCGTAGTACGGAATTACCAAAAGGCGAGGGTTTTGATTCAAACAGGAAGGGAAGTCAGGGTTTCAGAAATGATAAGCCGCGAGGGGAACGCCGGAGTGATTACCGCCAGAGGGATGTGTACCACCCTTATGTCGCTCCTAAAAAAAACTACAACCGCAACGACCACCCCCTTCCGGAGTACCGCCGAAACGACGCTCCTAGACAGGGTAATCATCGCGCAGGTCTAGGGTCGTTGATAAAACCCCCCAGGGAGATCCTTGCCACGGAACATCATCTGAACCTACCCGCCCCTCCCCCAACAGGAGGTAGGCCGAGAAAGGAGAATCTGGATAAGTACTGTGAATACCATAGGGCAAAAGGGTATCTCACTGACGATTGCTTCCAGCTAAAGAAGCAACTTGCGATTGCATTAGAATCCGAAAAACTAGACCATCTTCTGAAAGATTTCCGGAAGCGGGACGGGGGAAAAGGTAGAGACCAACAGAAAAGAAATGATACAGGAAAAGCCAAAGTAATCAACATGATAAGGAGTGGGCCGGAGAGTAGAAAGAGAAGGTACGGAGGATATGATGAAAAATGGATGAATGTCCCGATAGTTTTCCCCCCCGTCATGACGGGTGATCTGTCGGAAGAACCGCTCATTATTGAAGGTGACATTGAAGGATATTTGGTCCGAAGGGTATATGTTGACGAGGGATCCTCCGTGAATGTAATGTATGAACATTGCTTCAACAACCTCAGTTCGGCCATAAAAGCCAGGCTCAAAGAAACGAGTACTTCTCTAGTAGGCTTTTCCGGAGAAACAAGTAGTCCGTTGGGTAAAATTGAGCTAGACGTATGTTTTGGCGACCACGGTATGTTCCGAAAGACGACTATGAAATTCTGTGTGATACAATCTCTATCGCCCTACAATGTTATATTGGGTCGAACCGGGTTGAAGGAACTAAGAGCCATCCCTTCGACGATTCATTCTATGATTAAGTTTCCCACACCGAGGGGAGTGGCAACTTTGGCCGCACGATCGGCTATGGTGTTGGAGTGCAGAAGGCTAGAGGAAAAAAAGATGGTAGACGTACCGCAGGAGGCGGGAATTGTCGATCCAGAAATGGATTGAACGGAAGAAATCTTGGTGAATCCTGCGTATCCCGAACAGTTGGTCACAATAGGAACAGGGTTCTCCAGGCAATGCCGGAAACACCTGGTTGAGCTATTAAGGAAAAATAAGGACGTGTTCGCATGGCAGCCTTCGGATATGACCGGAGTGCCATGGCGTCTGATCAGGCATCATCTGAATGTTAACGTTTCAGACACACCGGTAGCTCAAAAGAAGCTTAACCTGTCCGCAGAAAAGAATCAGGTAGTATTGGAAGAAGTGGACGAATGGCTGAAGGCCGGAATTGTCAGGCCAGTTCGTTACCCCACTTGGATCTCCAACCCTGTGCTGGTAAATAAGTGTGATGGAAGTTGGCACATGTGCATCGACTTCAAGAATTTAAACTCTTCCTGTCCGAAGGACTACTACCCGCTTCCGAAAATCGACTGGAAGATTGAATCAGTGGTGGGATTCAGATATAAATGCTTCCTGGACGCATATAAAGGTTACCATCAAGTCCAGATGGCGGAGGAGGACGAAGAGAAGACGGCGTTTTACACAGAACAGGGAACTTACTGTTACACCAAAATGCCATTCGGCCTAAAGAATGCCGGAGCAACCTACCAACGACTTGTTGATTCGGCCTTCCAGAATCAGATCAGAAGAAATCTAGAAGCTTATGTGGACGATATGGTAATCAAGAGTAAGGGAGAAAAGGAGATGTTAGCTGACATTGCTGAAACCTTCTATAACCTAAGGAGGATCAACATGAAGTTAAATCCGAAGAAATGCTCTTTCGGCGTGGAAGAGGGGAAATTCCTGGGTTACATGGTGACATCCGAAGGCATAAGGGCAAATCCAAATAAGACGAAGGTAATCGCACAAATTAAATCCCCAGCGACTCTGAAGGAGATGCAAAGTCTGAGCGGCAAGTTAGCGGCCCTCAATAGGATTTTGGCAAGGTCAACCGAAAGATCCCTTCTGTTCTTCGAGATGTTGAAGAATATTACCAAAGAAAATAAGGAGGAATACAAATGGACCGAGGAAGCTGAAGAGGCATTCCAATCCCTCAAGAAGCTAATACTAGATCTCCCATCCTTATCTATCCCTAAGTCGAAAGAAGTTTTGTATGTATATCTCGCAACAGCGAAGGATGCTATCAGTGCGGTTCTTTTAACCGAAATGGAAGGAAAACAATTGCATATTCATTATGTGAGCCGAACATTGCAAGAGGCCAAAAGAAATTATGCTTCGGTAGAAAAGCTAGCGTTGTCTCTATTACACATGTCTCGAAGGTTGAGAAGATACTTCGAAGCTCACCCTATCCAGGTCATAACGGACTAATCGATAAAGCAAATTTTGAATAAGCCAGAAGCATCTAGCAGGCTAGCAAAGTTTTCCGTGGAGTTGGGGGCTTATAATATAACCTATGTACCAAGAAACACAGTCAAGGGACAAGTTCTGGCGGATTTCATCTCAGAAATTCCTGTCGGAGCGGAAGAACCACATCTAGGAAAACCGAGGAAGGAAATCATTGACATCTCCGATCCGGAGGATTGGATTTTGTACACGGATGGGGCGTCAAACAAGAAAGGTTCCGGAGCGAGCCTTGTATTGATCGGACCCTGTCAAACCGAACACACATATGCTCTCCGCCTAAATTTTAAAAGCACCAATAACGAAGCTGAATACGAGGCACTTCTGGCTGGCCTGCAGCTCGCCAGGAAGATGAACGTGGAAGCTGTAGTGGTCAGAGTAGACTCTAAACTGGTGGCAAGTCAGATTAACGGAGACTTCACAGCAACTAAGGAAAGTATGATATAGTACTTGGCAAAGGCAAAAGAATATATTTGCAGCTTCAAAAAGTTCAAAATTCATAACATACCGAGGGCACAAAATCAAAAGGCGGATGTATTAAGCAAGTTAGCCTCGGTAGCTTTTAATCATCTAACCAAAGAGATTCTTGTCGAGGTGTTGCAGAAGCCTTCGACCGAAGAAAAGAAAGTAGGGGCAATTGTAGAAGAGGAGGAAGATAACTGGATCACACCAATCATCCGGTGTCTAGAAGAAGGTGTATGGCCGGAAGATCCCAATGAAGCAAGGGCGCTGAGGATGAAAATTCCCCAATATGTGATGGAGGAAGGTGTGTTATTCAAAAAGTCATACCTAAGTCCAATGTTAAGGTGCATAGGCCCGCTGCAGGCGAATTATATCATCCGGGAGGTCCACGAAAGGGCATGCGAAATGCATCCCGGACCAAAGTCGGTGGTGGCAAAATTGATGAGGCAAGGTTATTATTGGCCGACGATGCACAGAGATGCTATGGAGGAGATTGACAAATGTGACTCCTGTCAGATTCATGCTTCGGTCCCAAAATTACCAAAAACTATAATGACATCCATCATGGCACCGTGGCCCTTTTACCAGTGGGGAATGGACGTGTTGGGTCCTCTACCGGAGGCTCCGGGGAAAGTAAAGTTCGTTATTATGGCTGTTGACTACTTCACAAAATGGATAGAGGCGAAACCCCTCGCCAAAACCACAGGCAAAGATGTAAAGAAATTTGTATGGGAGAACATCGTTTGTAGGTTCGGACTTCAGGGTATAATAGTCACAGACAACGGAACGAATTTCGTCAACGACCCGTTCAAGAGTTGGTGCGAGAAGTTGAAAATTAAACAGATAAACACAGCGGTAGCACATGCGGAAGCCAACAACCTGGTTGAAAGAGCCAACAAGAGCTTGATGCACGGTATTAAAACTCGGCTAGGGAGGGAAAGAGCCGGATGGGTTGACGAATTGCTGAACGTTCTATGGGCCTTCCAAACTTCACTGAAAACAAGTAATGGAGAGACCCCCTTCAGTCTGACGTACGGAAGCGAAGCAGTCATTCCGGCCGAAATTGGAATGCCCACACACCGCACTATGCTTTACAACCCGGAAGACAACGAAGAACAACAACGTTTAAACCTTGACTTGTTACAAGAAAGGCGAGAGATGTCAGCTATTCGGGAAGCCAAGTATAAAGCTAAAGTCGAGCAGTATTACAACCAAAGGGTACGACCGGTAGCGTTCAAAGTGGGAGACTTTGTGACCGAAGGAACGAAGCCAACAGGGTCGAGAACCAGGGAAAGTTGGGACCTAACTGGGAAGGTCCATACCGAGTAGTCGAGGCTTACCACAACGGTTCATACAAGCTTTGGACAATGGATGACCGAGAAGTACCCCGGACTTGGAATGCAATGAATCTACGAAATTGTTTTTTGTGAAAATTGTAAACCAAAGCTCATTAATATTTATGGCAATCTATAGTTCCCCAGCATCCGGGGGAACAATTTTCCAATTTAATTGTGTTACATGTTCTATGATTACACTACGAATAAAATTAAACTGATAGTGGAAAACACTCCGTCTCCAAGGAGCGGATCGTGGAAAACACTCCGTCAGTAAAAATTAAACGGATAGTGGAAAACACTCCGCCTCCAAGGAGCGGATCGTGGAAAACACTCCGTCAGTAAAAATTAAACGGATAGTGGAAAACACTCCAGCTCCAATGAGCGGATCGTGAAAAACACTCCGTCGACAAAATCAAACGGATGGTGGAAAACACTCCAGCTCCAATGAGCGGATAGTGAGAAACACTCCGTCGACAAAATCAAACGGATGGTGGAAAACACTCCGGCTCCAATGAGCGGATCGTTAAAACACTCCGTCGACAAAATCAAACGGATGGTGGAAAACACTCCGGCTCCAATGAGCGGATCGTGAAAACACTTCGTCGACAAAAAGCAAATTAAACAACATTTGTGCGGAAAATATAAACAGCAAATTATCATTCTACTAAATTATCTGACGATACAAAAACGTGACAACACTGGTCACAAACAGATTAGTATACACAAAATATTCAATTACAATATTGTTCTGGTTACATTCATCCGACAGGAAAAGCAAAAGAAAATCAAGGGGCTTTATCCATAGTGTCCTTCACACCGAAAGAAGTTTCGGCCTGCTGAGGGGGAGGTACTACCACAGTCTTTGGTTTAGGAGCAGGTATGTCGAGGAAGAGGTTCATAAGATCACCCAGCGGAAGACGGCAGGAGTCCGCAAGTTTCTGAATATACGGATACTGGGCTTCGAACAACTTCCGATACTCCGCCTTCCATAAGGCTGGAGCTTTCATATTAAGGTTCTTGAATTTGCCCAGAAGTCTTTGAAGGTCATCTTCTTTGCGCTCGTACTTAATGTCGTCCAGAAATCCAGCGGTGTAGGTCAAACTATAAACCTTCCCCATGCTCTTCTTGTACTCAGCACTGTTGAACAACCTATGGCAAGTGGCCGGAAGCAAATCCTTTACAGTATTATGACGGACAACTTCCGACTGAGCTACCTCCGTTAGCAATTGTTTCTTCTCCCCCTCCAACCCCTCAACAGCCTTGTTTTTCTCCCTTAGCTCCCGTTCCAACTGCCTAATCCTTTCGGCCTGAGAAGCGGATGTTGCCCTCCAATCATTCCTATCTTTTTCCATCTCTTCCAACTCGTCGGCCAAACCTTGCTCCCGTACCGAGATGGCAAAACGCGCACTATTCAAGTTCTTCTCCAAAACCCTAAACTCCCCCAGCAATCGCTCATACTTACCAGCTTCTGCATTTCGCTCCTGTTCGGTAATCTTACGAGCGTGCTCCAGCTCTCTGTATTCAGTGATCAGTTGGGTAAATCGGCGCAACAGCTCAGCCTGCATGGCAATCCCACCTCCGGCTTGCACATAAGCCGCTCGAACCAGTTGGCTGGTTGTTAGTCCTTCAAGAGCAGCCTGCTCGGCAGGCGGAGCGATATGCGTTAACATCTCGCGGCAGGCTCTGTAGGAGTCCAACCGAACGTCATCGGTAAGAGACCAGCACGGAACAAAACGCTCCCTTTTAGACAAATTTTCATTTGCAACAAACTTAACTAAGTTAACACAAGAAGGATAGTAGCAACGGATGCCGCAAGAATGAGTTTATACCTTCTCCAGTCGAATGATGCTCGTCGAAAGGTCCTCGGGAGTCATGCGAAGGATGCTGGGAAAGAAAAGAAACTGATAACAGGGGGGCGAGGAGATGGGAAGCTCGACCACAGCAGACATGGGGAAAAAAAGACACAAGATTGTATAGTGAAGTTGCTGGGGGTAATACTAACGAAAGGAAACATGGTGACCACAAAGGTAACGAAACGAAGGACAAGCAAACTAAAGCAGTCAAGTTTAAAGTAGTAAACTTCCAAGTTAACAAAGAAAAAGAAGAGTATTTAGGGTCGTCCATAGTGGGTTACTTGATTCTATCGGAGACTTATGTGAAGCAGAAGGGATGGAAGAGTTTGAAACAAAGTTAATAGGTGGTCTTGATGTTCTTTTCAAATGTAGCTCAAGAAAAACTGCTCAAAAGATAGTATTTGATGCCAATCATGGTCTACACCAATGGGTTGATAATTTAAGATTATGGACTCGAGAATGGAAGCAAACAAAAAGACTTTGTTGGATTAATATCCAAGGTGTACCGATACACGGTTGGTCGGAAAGCACTTTTCGACAAGTCGCAGACGAGTGGGGGACACCAACTGAATTTGCAAACTGTGATTTCGATAGTACATCTGACGTTCGGGCAGGAAGAGTCTTGTTACTAACAAAGTGTATGGAAAAAATCAACACAACAAAAATGTTTGTCTTTAATGGGGAAACAAGAATGGTCCGTATCAACGAACATTTGGCTAAAGATGGATGGATGGCTAGAAAGCGAGAAAATGATGACGATAGTCGATACTCTTCAGAAATCTCATTACCGAAATTTTCTGACGCCGGTGACGGAGAAGATGAAGATGGCGGTCCTGTTGGTTCTCGAGATATGGACAAAGTACAACAAGAGGGTACAGTAAAGTTGAATGATAAAAGTGGTGACATTGATGGGTCAACGGTTGGGGATAACGAGGTACACATGGAAATGGATATTGAGACACAAAAGGAAGATGTGAGAGATTGCCTATCGCCGTCGGATAAAAGCAAATTTCAGAAAAGTGTTGAAAGTACCAAAAGGTCAAATAAAGATATTACTATATATATATTAAGTATGGTCGATTCGGTGCGATTTCATTGGTTCCCCATATTTAAATCTGATAGTCCAAACGTTTGAGCCCACTGCGTCCCCATTTTGGGCCCATGATTCCGGCCCCGTCCTTTTCCTTGATTTTTTTTACTTGCTGGATAACTACGACTCATAAATCTCCCACCGCCCAAAAGCCGATCTCAGCTTTACGCCATTCACATTTCCAGATGCATCTACACCGACCTCCTGCTTTAACCCGCCAACGATAGACATTTCGAATGGTAATTCGTAGTTGTTTTGTTCAGGTTTGTTGTGTCGGAAGAAGAATAAAAAAGGTATTCCTTTTGTTCAGCCTTTTTTTTTTCTTCGTTAAATTAAACACAGGTTTGTGAAAGGGTTTTTTTTTTTTTTTTTTTTTTTTTTTTTTTTTTTTTTTTTTTTTTTTTTTGTTAAAGATGATGGGTGTTACTTATTTTTGAGAGTTTCAAGATGTTTAAAGTGCATTTTTTGTGTGGATAAATGTTTGATCTTACTAATTTTATGTCTTTGGGGTTGTTTGATAGCCTCTTAATTGGTCATTAAGAGGCATCCAGTGAATCGGTCAGAGGTGAGTGCATGTTTGTTGAATTTTCTTGAGCCACTGGATCATTCTAATTGCCTTTTAATGGAACAGCATCGAAAGCCATGCAAATTCATTCAGTAGCAACAAATGTCGTGCCCTCTTGCTGCCTTTTTATATTATTAACTATTGTTAATATATTAATTTATAAAAGGACAATCAACTACCTTCTAGGTTGATATGTATAAATTTTTTCATCTGTTCTTTTCTTTACTTTAATCGAAGTGATAAGGCATATTGATATTTTCAAACATTATGCATGGCATACATATGAGCAAATAGCAATTTTAATACACTGGAAATTCACAAAAATAAACATCTTGAGTAATAGTTTAATTTAACAAACATATATTAATATTAAAAATAACTAATAATGGAAAAAAAATGATATTTGTACAAAAGGTTAATATGGTAATTTTATATGGGTGAGTCACCGGTTTAGGAAACTTGTCAAACGTCATATTTTTATTCAGAACTAGTTAATTCAGAGTCACTAAATCATTCAGGGTTTTGAATCATTTAGTGCTAAATCAATATGTTTTTATCAAACAGCCCCTTTGTAATTTTGTTGTATTCAGATGAGGATGAAGATTATTAGGTTCATATACACAGGACGTTTGTTAATTCAAATGGTATGGTTTTAATTATCATTTTCATATAGTACTACTTTTGTTTCAGGTTTGCGCTTACTTTTTTTAAATATTGTGTTAAGGCTGTAAGCTTAATTTATCCGACTTTCCATACGGCTATTGTATATGGAAGTGAGAATACAACAAGTTGTTAATGGAATTTTAATTCGGTTTTGCAGCTTTAAAAAATAACTTACCTTCAAATCTTGAATTGTCCTAGGTGACTTTCTTTCTTGGACTCGACGTAAGTCGTGAATTTTTTGGGCTTTGTCAGTTTTCTCATTATAAATAATGCAATATCATTGGATTAACTGAAAGTTGTTGCTTGTAATGGTTCTACATGCTTTTCAGCTGTATATATTTTGGACCTAAGATGCAATACGGAGGACTTCAAAAAGGATCTTCGTAGTGACTGGGAACTTCCTAATTGTATTTTAGGATCAATCAAACTTTCCTAATTTCATATGTAATGCACCTGGATATAATTTTGTAGTTTGTTGAATACAATTTACAATTGATAGTTAAATTTGTACAACTTATTTACAATCTGTTTTTTGAATAGGTGTCACAGGATCCCGATAGATTGCCACTGCTGATGTCCAAAGGGATGCTACTTTATATGGACGAGTGATGGAAGAGCAAACAAAAATGTTTATATCTTAAGGGGTTTCGCTCAGGAGCAAAACATCAAACATTTTTGCAGTATCACTGATCACGTTGGTTTCAAGGTACAACGGGTTTCTGATGAGTTTGTGTAGATAATACACCATCTATTTTCCTTTGACAAAGTAGTCAAGATGTATATGAAATTCTCTTATGTGGTTGTCGTAGTTAGTCATTTAGAGGTGCTAATGTAATGCTTATAATGAATATAGGTTCACACTAAAGTAAAAGTCGTTGCGAAATCTCCACTCGGATCAATATGGCTATTGTAGCAACAGAAAGGAATACCTTTTTTCTAAAGTGGGTTGCTTTCAAGATGAATTACAAACTGGGGTTGTGGAGGATGTTCTGGATTGATTATATTTTTGAGTTAATGAATTTGGTTCAATTGCCGTAATTGTTGTTGAAGCCTCAAGTTTTAATAATCTGTATGTTCCTGTGAAACCATGATTTTCCTAATGGTAATATCTTTTTCAATTAGTATTTCTTTTGTTTTAGGGAATCCAGCATCTAATCTTTCTACAATGATAGGTCAATCAGGGCACACGTTCATCGTACACGATAGTTGTTTCCCTTAATTTAATTCATACGTTAACAAAATTTGTTTTGACTCAACGTTCATATTCTGTCTTTCATACCTTATTCTACAGACATCTCATATCTCTTCCTTCTGTCTCTTATGTCGCTGGCACATAGAAGATGGGGAATCGGTTTGGTGAAAGACATCCAGAAACAAAAAAAAAAAAAAAAAAAAAAAAAAAAAAAAAGGTGCCGAATTCTTTATACAAAATTCATTCGTATTTTTTTTTCAGGTTTAATAGTTGTTATAGCTTATACATATTGAAAATGTGTTACAGCTCAACTGGGATGAGTGCCTGAGAAATTATGAGAAGGATTGAGCAAGAGGCTAGGCGTTCGGCTACTATTTTGAGGTTCGTTTTTAGTTTTTTTATAAAAAAAATATATGGGGGTTTTTGAAATTGTGGTGTGAAGTAAAAATTTCGTGTCGATTAAATTGTTGGGTTTTCATTTTTGAACTAAATAGGCTGGTAGTGTGTCCATTATTTACCATTTTGAGTGATGAATTAAGAGTGTTTAAAGTGTAGAATTATGAAAACATATAGCTGACGGTTCACCTGATACTGATACGGCGACGGTTGTTGTCACAGGTATCAATTAAGGAAAATCACAGGGTTGTAGTAGTTTACACGGGAACAAAGCTTCTGTGTTGGTAGGTCATTTGGTTGCTTTTGATATTGGTAAGAATCACTACAACATATGTACATGTGAGTAGGCCGTTCTTTATGTTTTTGGTTTTTAGATACGTTTTTGAATATGTCAATTATTTCTATTATATACATATTGCAGAGCATAGCTACTGCAGCGTAGAAAGTTTAAACAGTGGATACGATCGTTGGCCAAAGTCGAACAGGACCGAACGTATTGGAACAACAACAGGTTATACACATAACATATATAATAGTCCTCGGTCACATCGTCCCATAACAACTTCATTCTTGGGCACCTTATATACACCATGGATAGTGATACCCCCAACAAGCTGTTGGTATAATGGCATGAATTTAACAAACTGAAAGAAGAATTACGTGCATGTGACTGTTAGAATTCGATATACTTTTTAGGCCTAATAACTCAATCATGATGCTTTTATGTACATCAAAAACCATTCATTTTTACGTCCCCAAGATCATAGGTATTTCTGCTGTAATTTGTTTATTTACAGTTGTATAATTCAGTGATTAAAGTTAGGTGCAAAAAGTTTGGATCTTTAAGTCAAAGTAGGATCTTGAATGGTGCAAGTTTTAGGACTAATGGTAATTCCTTTATGTTGGTATTTGATACAGATTGCGTCTTGACTGTTGTTATGATGTGAAGTAGGTGTTGTGTTGAGGAATTGGCCGATTCTTGGATCGGTTAATGTAAATTATGGGTCGGCGGTGTCTATTCAGGGCTCAGATAAATTTAATGATTTAGTTTCCTATGAATTATGATCGGTTTTATAAAGTCTTAGTCTTTATATCAGGTTTATAAAGTTTTAGTATATATATGCCTAGAGATGAAAAAAATAGTTATTGGTAGGATTAGAGGGTGTTTGGGGTTGCATTTGCAAACATATTATGCATTTTTTCCTAGCGATTTGCGAATGTAAATAATCAGGTAATCAATCCCAAACTGCATTCCCAAACACCTTCTTAGAGATTAAAATAAATTATTCTCTACGAGTTGAATATTTTACAAGAAACGTTAAGATTGTAATTGGAAGCAACGAATCGTCCCGTTATAAATTTATATTTTTTTTTCTTTATGTATCTTAGTATACTTCTGTCGTAAATTTTGAAATCAAAGATTCGCTTTATTTACCATTGACATTTTTTTCATATTTTCACCAGCATTCAAGGCTTCAAAAGATTATTATGAAACTCTTGGAGTGAGTAAGAGTGCCTCTTCTTCATAAATTAAGAAAGCTTATAATGCGGTTTGTATCTTTCTCGAGATTAGTATATTTTCCTTTTTTTATTTCTCTGTTTTGAAGCCATATATTGATCAAAGTCAACAACGAAGTGTCAAATGCAACTGCTTATATCTATGCGACCACAAGCTGAGTTTTATGGTCCTTATTTTTCAGGTATATGGGCCATAATAGAGGTGGGGAGGATGCAGCGTCTGCACTTTCCAGTGCGTTTATAGAAATGAAGCATCTGCAATGCAGCGTTGCCTGAAGCCGCTGACAAATCTTAGAAAAAGGCAACTTTTTTTATGTTTTCGGTCTTCTATTTTTTTTAACATTAGTTATACAATTAAATGGGTTAAACACGTCGTGTTTGGGTTATTAGTAAACCCGGAGTTTAGGGTCGACTCACCAAGCTGAACCTAACCTCAATGGACACCCTCCATACGGCATTTGGATATAATTGCTACTGAAAACATTCTGTACTCATTGTCAAGGCTATTGTGTCTAGGATATTAGTTTCATTTCCATGTAAAAGAGTGTGAACTTTGATATAAATAGTTTGTTGCTCCCATTACCTCAAGCTATCGATGCCATACTAATCTTCTTTTTATTTTTTGGCAATATTATAAACAGGCCCAACATGTACATAAAATATCCGGCGGCCGGGGCCCTTTCCTTGTTGTAGAAGATTTAGTGGCTGGTGTAAATAAAAGCGTTCCAAAGTTAAATTTGAATGCTTGTGGACCTGTTCCTTTAGGGCCTGATGGAGCCACTGTTAGCCCAATACAAGATGATGCATACTTTGACAAGAATAATGAAAAACAGCCCATTAATGAAGCGTTCAATTGGCAGGTCATGGAGATACCAAGTAACGGATCAGAATCAAGAGAAGTTGAGAGTGAAGACTCATGTAATTTACAAGCTACTTTAATTAGTATTGCCAAAAGAAACAAAAAACACTTGAATGAAGGCACATCTTCCAAACCAAAAAATGAAGTGATGAAGAAGAAAGGGGCAATCAACGAAAGAAACAAAGGGTGTGGGGAAGATTGAGTTTCAATATCCTAAAGAAACGGGCAAAGATGAATAATCTTAATCAGTCAGTGGAGGCGAGATCGAGATCGAATAAAGGGTCATCTGATGATAATGAAGCCAATACAAATGGTATACCGCGGACAGTCCCAATCGATAATACAAACAACAACAATAACGAACAAGATGGGGGAGATGCACAAACAGTACCTCAGCCGAACAGGAGTGAATCAGTTGGTACGATAGTTGCGGATGTGGACTCGGTCCGTGACTCGCAGAGAACTCATGTATCTTCTTCTTCTCGTGAAACAATCAAGGTAAGATTGGTTGGTGGAAAACTTGGATTTGTATGGGGAGATAATATAGGAGGAATGGGAATAGAAAAGTCTGATAAGGGTGGGGATATAAATGGGGGGAGACACTAAACACGTTTTTTTATGGTAGAAAGGGTGATTGGGTGTAGCAGTAGTTGTTCATTTTTAAATTGCTACTTTTTTATGAAGATCTTATCTCAAAATATTAGGGGTTTGGGTACGGAAGGAAAAGCTAAATGGGTTAAGGAACTTGTGGGAATTGAAAAACCTGTAGTTGTAGGCTTACAAGAAACAAAAATGGATCAATTAAATGAGCCTTTAGTTCAATACATGTGGGGGTCGGAAGATTTTGGATATGCAAAAGTTGATGCTATAGGAAGTGCGGGTGGGATATTGTTGATGTGGGATAACACGTGTTTTGTTGAAACAAAGGCGATGGGTGAAGAGGGGTATCTTGCAGTCGTGGGAAATTGGAAAGGGAAAAATGGTTTGGTAGGTTTCATAAATGTCTATGGCTCTCATGATATACAACTAAAGGCAAATCTTTGGTTGAAATTATCTAGGATCATTAATTCGATTGATGCGGCTTGGTGTATTTTTGGAGATTTTAATGAGGTAAGAAACATGGAAGAAAGAAGGAATTCGGGCTTTAATAAAAGAGGAGCGTTAAACTTTAATAACTTTATAAATGGTGAATGTTTGATTGACATTCCAATGGGCGGGAAAAAGTTCACGAGAATAAGTGATGATGGTTCAAAGTTTAGTAAGATTGATAGGTTCTTAATAAACTCACTTTTTTGTCAAAGTTGGTTGTCTCTTGTGGTTATTGCAAAGGAAATAAAGCTCTCGGATCATTGCCCGCTAGTTCTCATGGATAAAACTATTGATTTTGGTCCTAAACCATTTCGTTGTTTTGATGTGTGGATGGAAGAAAAAGAATGCGAAGATATAGTTAAAGATTGTTGGGAAAAAATGGTATTTTTAGTGAATCCTGATTCAAGATTTAGAGATAAGTTGAAAAATGTGAAAGAAGGTCTGAAAACTTGGAGTAAAATCAAGTTCGGTGGTGATTTGCATGAAATAGAAAGTCTTAAGAATGAAGCTACAAGATGGGAGTTAATTGCCGAATCAAGAGATCTTGATGAAGTTGAATTGGAGAGATGGAAAGAGGCACGTAAAGGGTGGGTTGAAAAAGATAACTGTAAGAATGATATGATCAAACAAAAAGCAAGATCAAAGTGGGCATTGGAAGGTGACGAAAAATCAAAGTTTCTCCATGCATGCATGAGAAATAACGCAAGAAAGACTAGTTTAAAGGGGTTGTTGGTAGATGGAAGGTGGTGTGAAGACCCGACGACTTTAAAGTCAGAAGTATATAATTTTTTCAAAGATACTTATAAGGAAACAAATGAAGTAAGACCGCGTCTGATCAATAGCAATTTTAATAAAATTTCAATTAGTGAAAAGGATGATTTAGAAAGACATGTCGATGAAGAAGAGATATGGGAAGCCGCTAAACAATGTGGAAGTAAAAAAGCCCCGGGTCCCGACAGTTTCAATTTCGGGTTTTTGAAAAAATATTGGGGTATTATTAAGATTGATTTGGTGAATGCTATTAAATGGTTTTGGAGTACGGGAAACATCTCAAATGGGTATAACTCGTCTTTTATAACATTAATTCCCAAAGTTCAAGACCCATTGAGTTTAAGTGATTATAGACCGATAAGTTTAATTGGCTGCTACTATAAGATAATTTCAAAGATTCTTGCTGAAAGGATGAAAAAGGTGATCGGTAAAGTCATTGGAGAAGAAAAAAATGTCTTCATTCAAGGAAGGTATATTCTTGACGGTGGATTAATTGCAAACGAAACTTGTGATTATCTAAAGAAAGAAAAGAAGAAAGCATTCCTGTTGAAAATTGACTTTGAAAAAGCTTATGATAGCGTTAATTGGAACTTTATTCAAAATACGCTTTTACAAATGGGCTTTGGAGAAAGATGGTGCAAGTGGGTTCGAACATGCCAAAAATCGGCTTCCGTTTTGGTACTTGTTAATGGATCCCCCACTTTGGAATTCAAGATGGAGAGGGGGGTTAGGCAAGGCGATCCTCTCTCACCATTTCTTTACCTTGTGGTGGCGGAAGGCCTTAATGTGACTCTAAAAGATGCGGTAGCAAATGATCTTTTTAAAAGGGTTAAAGTTGGTAGGAATGATATTCCAATTTCTCACCTCCAATATGCCAATGATACACTAATATTTGGAGAGTGGAAAGAATCAAATGCAAGAAACCTTATGAGAATCATGGAGTGTGTCAAACAAGCATCCGGTTTGAAAATTAATTCAAATAAGACAAAATTATATGGAATTGGGGTTCATAGCGAGGAAGTTGAGGGTCTTGCTAACAGAATGGGGTGTTTGGCAGGAAATATGCCATTTACTTATCTTGGTATTCCAATTGGCTTAAATATGAAAAAGAGTGATAGTTGGAAGGTTATCGTGGAAAAGTTCAAGAAAAGATTAGGAAATTGGAAGACAAAGATGATCTTGTATGGTGGAAGATTAACGTTGATAAAGTCGGTACTTGGTAGTTTAGCCCTATATTTCTCTTCCTTATTTTGTGCCCCGAATAGTGTTCTTAAATCTTTAGAAAGTGTAAGACAACATTTTTTTTGGGGGGGAAATGATGAAGTAAGAAAAACATCTTGGGTAAAATGGGAAGTGACTCTTAACAAATTTTCTTTGGGTGGTTTAAATATTGGTAGCTTAAAAACCTCCAATTGGGCTTTGATAGGTAAATGGTGGTGGCGATTTAGAGTAGAAGGTAGTAGACTTTGGGTTAGAGTTATTAAAAGTATTTATGGTAATGATGGAGGTTTAAAGGATGAAGAGGGTGTTCATAGAATGTCGAGAGGTTCTAAGTGGGGGGTCATAGTAAAGACGGGTAGAGATATTCAAACTTTGGGCTTTAATTTTTGTGGCTCCTTTGAAAAAAAACTTGGTAACGGGAATAATACTCTCTTTTGGCAGGATAGTTGGATTGGGGATGGGGTGGTTCTTAGTGAGAAGTTTCCTAGATTATATAGACTATAAGTCAATAAATATATTACGGTTGGTGATAAGAGGGTGTGGAGAAATGATACATGGGATTGGAGGTGGGATTGGCCTAGAGAATTAAGAGGTAGAGGGTTGGGAGATTTTGAGGAATTGACGGTTCTAACTATTTTTTTTTTGTTCCAAATGTGATGCAAGAAGATTCATGGAGATGGATACATGACGACAATGGTGCTTTCACAGTTAAAAGACTTAGGGAAATGGTAGATGACATGATCCTAAATCCAACAGATGGGGCTCAAGAGACAAAATGGTGCAAGATCATCCCAAGAAAAGTTTGTATTTTTATTTGGCGTCTACAAAAAAGAAGATTACGTGTTTACACATGGCTTGAACATCTTGGTATCGATCTTAACTCAACTCTTTGTCCACATTGTGGAAATGATATTGAAACAGTGGATCATTGCTTCTTAGGGTGCTCTCGGGTAATAGATTCTTGGGGTAAACTCTTTAAGTGGTGGAATATGGGTAGTGTTAATATTGGGTCGATTCAAGATATTGTTGAACACAAAGGCTTGCCAAATTTTCATAAAAAACAAAGAACGGTTTGGCAAGCGGTTTGTTAGGTGATGTTATATATGATTTGGAATGCTAGAAATAAGAGAGTTTTTGAAAATAAAGCTTCTAATATGTCGACAATTTGTGATGAGGTACAAGTTCTCTGTAAGGAATTAAATATTCCATAGATTTGATGATCAAAAACAAGAAGAATGAAACATATAGAATACTGAATGATAAGAAAAATACATGGTACTGCCAGTTCAAGAAAGGTACTATTAGTGTATTTTATGGTACTGCTGGTCTAAGAGCAAGGTACTGCTAGACCAACAAGGTACTGCTGATTCACAAGCAAGGTACTGCCAGTGCAAACTCAAAGGTACTGCTAGTTCAACACAAAGGTACTGCTAGTACAAAATGAGACTGCTGCTAGTGTAACAACCTGCTGCTAGTTCAAATGAAGGTGCTGCTGAATCAATGAGTCACTCTGCTGCTACAAAGATAAGAACGAAGAAGATATTATTTTGTATGAGTCATGTTTATACAAATATAATATCTAGATATTTTATCAAGTTATCAAAGTTGAACACTCAAGATACAAGTTGTATCTTATTGACTTGACACATGTAAAAGCAAGTGGATGACTAAAGACTTATCAAGTTTGTAATGATCTCCTTATGTTATAAAAGGAAGATCATACCCCTTAGATAAATGTGTGTCTTGGTTGTGATTGAAACAATCAACACAAAAGTGCTTCGTACTCTCAAATTACAACAACACAAAGTTGTGTTAAAATGTAAGAGCACTTAAAGAGTGTGTGTGGGAACATTAGACATGGGGTCTAATGTTGTTTATTTTTGTTAAGCCTCAATGATCATTGATCCCTGTTAGAGTGTAACCGTATTACTAATGATCAAGTAGTATTGGGGCTGAGTTTAATAATAAAGAGAAAGTTTGGCAAAACCTTGTTGTGATAGTATTGTTTCTTTCATAGAATATTCCGTCAATATTATCATCATGCTTTTCATAATTAAAATCCTAGACCAAAGGTGTAACAACCTAGAGTCCATAAACGATCACGTAACTTGTTTTAGTAGATGCAAGCAGGTCTAAAACAAGTTTTCACATTCTCTCATTTCATTGGATCTCTAATAGAGCAAAGGAAACTATTTCATCATGGATAGAGTGGTGGCGGAGATGAGAAGCAGAAGCAGAAGAGATGAGTTTTTTTTTTGGCTAAGTGTTAGCAGATCTGATAATATGGAGGCTAGGTTTTAGCTATTACTTTCGGCGGGGACACGTCCCCGCCGAATGTAAATTTGTATTTTAGCCAGACTTTTTGGCAATGACATGTCCCCGCTAAAAGATGTAATTATTCGCCAAAACCTTTGGCGGGATAAAGTAAATGCTACGAGGAAAATTAATTTTTTGGTGAAATCTTTCGGCGGGGACATGTCCCCGCGGAAAGTATTTTAATTAAAAAAAAAAAAAAAAAAAAACTCTTTTGTATAATTGTAACTAACTAAAATCAATATTAATTCTTTTAAATTTAACTAAAATTTTTCTAACTCATATTTTATTAATTTAAAACTTTTTAAAATTATTTACATCACTTTTACATAATAAAATTAAATCATTTATACTTAATTTAAATCATTTAAAATTATTTCTAAAACATTTTCATTAAGTTAAATCACTATTAAATCATTTAAATTCAATTTAAATATTTTGTAAATTATCTTTATTAATTTAAAACTTTTAAAAAATATTTACATCATTTTTAACTAAGTTAAGTTATTTATACTTAATTTACATCATTTTTAACTCAATTTAAATAATTTGTAAATTATCTTTATTAATTTAAAACTTTTTAAAAATATTTACATCATTTTTAACTAAGTTAAGTTATTTATACTTAATTTACATCATTTTTAACTAAGTTTAACGAATGAGTCGAGATGATATGGTTGTACATGAGATGTTTAACGAATGAGCCGAGATGATATGGTTGTATACGAGATGTTTAACGAATGAGCCGAGATGATATGGTTGTACAAGAGATGTTTAACGAATGAGCCGAGATGATATGTTTGTACATGAGATGTTTAACGAATGAGCCGAAATGATATGGTTTGTACATGAGATGTTTAACGAATGAGCCGAGATGATATGGTTATACATGAGATGTTTAACGAATGAGCCGAGATGATATGGTTGTACATGAGATGTTTAACGAATGAGCCGAGATGATATGGTTATACACGAGATGTTTAACGAATGAGCCGAGATGATATGGTTGTATACGAGATGTTTAACGAATGAGCCGAGATGATATGTTTGTACACGAGATGTTTAACAAATGAGCCGAGATGATATGGTTGTACATGAGATGTTTAACGAATGAGCCGAGATTATATGGTTCTACACGAGATGTTTAACGAATGAGCCGAGATGATATGGTTGTATACGAGATGTTTAACGAATGAGCCGAGATGATATGTTTGTACATGATATGTTTAACGAATGAGCCGAGATGGTATGGTTGTACATGAGATGTTTAACGAATGAGCCGAGATGATATGGTTGTATACGAGATATTTAACGAATGAGCCGAGATGATATGGTTGTACACGAGATGTTTAACGAATAAGCCGAGATGATATGGTTGTACACGAGATGTTTAATGAATGAGCCGACAAATTTATGATGTGTTTCAGAGTTGTAAAAATGAGAAGTTACCTGTACATATCCCCGCCAAAAAATGTAATATACTGTTTTCGTAAATCTGTCCCCGCCAATAAATGATAAACCTTATCCTCTTTAATATCCAAAAAATCTTATCCAAAATCTATATAAAATCCAAAAACTCTTATCCACAACAACAAATAAATGATAAACCCTCTCTCTCATTTGCAGACCCAATCTATATCTTATATTCCCTCACTCTCTCTCACAACAACAACATCACCTCCTTCATCCCCCATCACAGCCTGATAACACCAAACCTCTTATCTTCACACCAATTTCAAAATCTGAGATGCAGCGATATAATCCTTTTATGTGTAATTGTGGAGCAGGAAATATAAAAAAAAGAAAATCACATCAACCAGATACATTTGGATGGGAATATTATGCATGTCCTCTTTCGAAGGTGAACAATTATACATTTCTTATTTATGTAAATATACAAACAATCATATAATTATATTATTTATGTGACAGCCAAGAGAAAAAGATCATGGATGTGGTTATTTTATGTGGAAGAGTGAGTTTGATGAGCAGTTACGAGTAACCTCTTCTGCTTCAACATCTCACAGTTCTGGATCTGCACCAACAGGGTGCTCAAACTGTAATGAAAAAGATCTTAGGATAAACATGCTGGAGGCACAAAAGCAGGTGCTAGAGACAAGAGTAAGGATGCTGGAGGCAAGACTTGAAATGACAACGAATCCCGACGACCCCGACCACGCATGTCAGTCGGCTGCAATACTTCGTGAGCTGTTAGGTGACATGGACAGTCTTCATATGTAATGTTGTTGTTGTTGTTTGTTTAATAAAATGTTGTTGTCCAAACAGGGCCATGAAAACTTAAGTATCCATCAAGATTCAACCATAAGGGGCTGTTTGGTTTATGCTGTCCAAACAGGGCCGTTTGGTTTATGCTGTTTGGTTAACAGCATCCCACAAGGGCCGTTTGGTTTATGCTGTCCAAACAGGGGTGTTTGGGATTGCTTATTTCTGCACCAAAAGGGTGTTTGGGTTTATGACCTTATTTGAAGAAACAATATCAAAATTAACAAACACGAAGGCAAACATTTTATTTAAAACACGCAAGAGTTCTCAACCACATACATTTCATACAAACTCAAACGAAACAACTTGACAAGCAAACGAAACAGATCAAACAAAACAACTCGACAAGCAAACGAAACAACTCAAACGAAACAACACACGACATATACCATAACAAACATCGCCCATTCATTTTTTTTGCTGCTACTTCCCGCTTTGCTAGAAATTGCACCATCTTTTCCCTTCCTTGCTTTCCTTTGCTTGATATATTCAAACGTATCTTCGAGATTTGTTACCCTCTTTCCCAGATCATCAAGTTTGGTGTCCAACGTGCTTTCAGCTTCATCATCAGCAACAGCCTCCAAATACTCTCTGTAGTACGGCTTTTGCCTCAGCCATTCCAGAATCTGGTCTCTCATCCACGATGCACAGTTCTTATAAGAACCATATTCATCATAAATTTCGTAGCCGTATTCATTAAGAACTTCATTAAAGAGGAGCATCGACGATAAAACCTTTGACCACTCCTCTTCCGGCATGTAACCATCCATTGTTATGTGTGTTTTGTATTTTGCTGGTTATTTGTATCCACGGTTAGGTTATATATAAGTAAAACCTTGGCGGGAAAAATTGGCGCCAGTACTTTTGGCGGGGACAAGAAAATATTGGCGGGATACAGTTACCTTGTAGGAGGGAAAATGCTTAATACTTTCGGCGGGGACAGGTCCCCGCCAAAAACCCCGAACTATGCATCTTAACTTTCGGCGGGGATAAGTCACCGCCAAAAAAGAGAGCGGGAAAAAAATGCGGGAACAATTAAGCGCTCCAAGTTTGGTCAAAGTTTGTCAAATATGTGAAACACTTTCGGCGGGGACTTGTCCCCGCCAAAAAGTCGCGTTGAAAATTTAGTAAATGGTTAGCGAGACTTTGTGCCAGCTCAGCAAGGTTTTTGTCGTTTAGTGACTTTTGGCGGGGACAATGGCGTCCCCGCCGAAACGTTCCTCGCCCGTCCTCTCTTTTGTTGTAGTGACACCTTTTGAATATTTTATCTTATATGTGTATATGTTCTAGCGGTTGACTATTTAAGAAAAATTTCCCCTCAACTCCCCAAGTATGCGTATAAAACGCAAACTCGTAGGAGTAAGGAGAAATGTATACCTATTTTTTCCTAAAATTTCAACCCGTTAAAACGTATACACATCTTAAATGAGACAAAATATTCAAAAGGCATTCCCAAACGGGTACTGCCCGAAACTAATCTCTATTAGATTAGTTTCGGACAGGTACTAACTAATTTCATATCATGATTTACTAATAACTTGTAGATGCACATGCTATATATACAAAAATAAACGTATCAACTATATACGTATATATAAGTTTTTTTGAAAAGCATATACGTATATATAAGTATTTAGAACTAATAATAAAAACATAAATAATGTTACAAATAACAAAAATTTATAAACTCACCTTATGATCCGATTTTTTTTTTTTTTTTTTTTGACTGAGTGGAAAAGCACTAGTACGGATACATGATGAAGAAGTTTATACATATACAAATATCAAAAATATATTAGTTAAGTATAAAAGAATTACAATGAGTAAAAGTAAATAAAAATATCCACAAAATGTAACTATTACCTTTTATGTAATTTTGTGAGGTTTAAGTTCAATTTATTATGGTTGTTGATGGGGTGTTTATTGTAATGGTTTTGAAAGATTTCAGTTGAGAAGGAGTAAATGTGGTACATGAAATGAGAAGAAGAAAATGTGGTGAATAGGTAGCAGGTTTAAGTTGGCGGAGCAGGGGTGAATTTTTGGATTTTTTTTTTTTTTTTGGTGCTGTTCTATAAAAAATGTATCAAAAAATAAAACATTTAGCGCAGTTATTATAAGAACCGTACAAAAAAATATATATATATATATATATATATATATATATATATATATATATATATATATATATATATATATATATATATATATATATATATATATATATATATATATATATATATATATATATATGTATATTATTTGGTGCGAAACTGTATCAAATAACAAAGAAAATATAGAAACCGTATCAAATGGGTTTTAGTTAGTACGTTTTTTTTTTTTTAAAACCATACCAAAAGATTTTTTTTTTTTTTTTTTTTTTTTATACGTTTTTTTTAACCGTATCTAATTGCCGTCTCAAATAACACTTTGTGTAGTAGTGGAAACATATATATTTGAACAAGGAACATAAGAAATAGCTGTAATATCGAAGTTATGTAGTTATACACGTTGAACTCTAAAATGATGATTTGGGCGATTGAACTCTTTTCGACTTCAACTTTCAATTCATTGGGTGGTCGTTAGTATGTATCTTGTGATTTGTGAACCTCAATTATTTAAGCTCATAATTAGAGTTTGGAATTGTAACCGTCTATTTTCACGTCAATCTATCATAAAGATTTTGTTTATCAGAAAGAATAGAGTGACTAGTTGCTAAAAATTACGTTGATTTTGAGCCACATGCATTGTTTTGAATTTTGACCACTTGATTTTACCTATTGAGAAGTTATTAAAAATGTTGGCGAGTCGTTGGACTTTATGGAATTATAGTTTGGCCATACTTTCAAACTGTTGGTAGTGTAATCAACGTTTGGCCGAAAGTGTTGTACACCTTACATTTTAGGCACGTTTATAAGTACTTTTAGCCGTGACATTTTTGTAAGACAAATGATAAGGATCCCTAAAAACATGCTTAATTATATGTCTAAAACTGTGTGTCAACAGTTTATTGGTTGTAGCCGCCGGACCTACTCTTTCACACACCAATAAATTGTTGTCACACAGTTTTAGACATATAATTAGGCATGTTTTTTGATTTTCACCGTGCTATATCATTTCTATAAAATATTTTGGATTTTGACCTCTTTAAACAATTTACATGTTTTTTATGCAATTTAAGTTTCAAAATTTTTGTATATGTGTTGCATAATAAAATAACAAAAGAGACATAGTACTAGTCCATATCTAGTTATGAGGCACACATCTAAGCTATAATTACACATAACAGACTGATGAAAATGAGTATGCAGTATACTTAAGGTGTATCAAATTCTTAGCAAGGTTATGATCGAACATAATGATCATCATTAACCAAACATGAGATTCAATGCAGGTTGTGATTTATGAAATAACGAAAACCCTCTCGATTTCCAAATTCCAGCTTATATAGTTCAGTCTAATATACATGGTTTTGTGTTGAACTCAATTAACACTTATCACATCAAATCATTCTTTCTTAACACAGAAATTCTTCAAATATGGTTGTGTTGAACTCAAATAACCAAAACCTTCCGATTTCCGAATTCCAAACAAGTGGCAATGAACCAAAATGTATAGATAATGTCACATCAAATCATTCTTTCTTAACACAAAATCTTCTTGTTATTAAGAACGTCAAAATGTAAACACGATGCCAAGCATATATATAGACATAAAACATTTAGTTTCAAACAACTCCACACAATTACATATGACAGAAAGTCTCTTAAACTATAATTTTTAGAAAAAAGAGAAGTAAATAATACAACTTGACCCGTAGGCGCTGTAGTCTTTTTACTTGGACTTGTAACTCGAAATAAAGGCTTGGGCTTCAGATGTCGATGGTAGTGCTGGAATGGCTCCTTTCTTGGTTGTACAAATCGCTCCACAAGCATTTGCTAGTTTTAGTGCCTCCTTCAGTTTCCCTTCGTCCTGCCATAGCACGAACTAAATGTTAGATCAAGGGTGAGAGGATCTTGATCCAAAAAGAAAACATATTAAACGGGTCAAGTCAAGTCATCCAAATTTTAAGAAGATACTTACAGACTCGTTGCCCTTTATTACACAATGTGCTTGACCCAAAGAATTATATTGCCACCTATTAATTACTTCGAAGATGAGAACTATCTAACTTTGCACTTACTACTAATTCATGGGTTGTAAACCGTGTTTCTTTTTTTTCTTTTTTTTTTTTTATTATTATTATTATTATTATTTTTTTAAATTTTAATATAAAGATCATGGGTTCAAAGGTCATTCTATCAAAGAAAGGACAACAAATATTTCACATTTTAGCCATGATCTTATGTAAGAAATATTATCTAAATCAATAAAAAATGATGGGCATGCATAACTGTAAACTAGCCGATGTTTAGTAATTAGATTTACCGTAAAAATGGAATTGTCTTTTGCAATAGAACATAAAATCGAGCCAACAAATGAGTCTCCAGCTCCTGTTGTGTCAATTGGTTTCACTGAGAATCCAGGTACTTTCCCCTTGAAGGTCTACACTCGCAAAAACGATCTCCATCAAGAATTCAACTCATAAAGAGTGATAAGATTTCAAATTTACTAAGTTAATTAATAATCCCTTGATAAATACATAAATCATATATACCTTAGTATAATAACGACAACCCTTCTCACCATCAGTAACAACCATAAGCTTGAGTTTATCATGCCACAAAGACTTCACTGCATCCTCATTAGTGGAATCTTTCTGTGTCAAGAAACCTACTTCTTCGTCGCTCACCTACAACATGGATGAACAAGGGCAATCTTGTCATACTCCAAAAGTTGATATTGGTTTTGTTAGGTGTTGTGTGAATGTATGTTTATGCTGATATAACACAACTTTATGTTGCAATAATCAGTTTCGAGTGTTTGACAAACATATATTGATAAACCCTGACAAGGGAATATTTGTACGTCTTTTGCTCCAAAAATAGCAATTACATTTGGAATCGGAGTGTTTGAATGTGTATTTAAAACTAATTTTCCCGACTCAAAGTAGTACTCCGATTAGATAGTTTGACAAACCCAACTTGTGATGACAATTTTCTGATTATTTGATGTCGAAATAACAATACTAATACAACCAATGCCGTTGTAAAGTATTATTATTATTATTATTATTATTATTATTTATTTTTTTTTTTTAAACATCACTTTATTAGAAATTCATAGGATTTACAAGAAGTTAGTAGGGAGCCGAGATACTAACCGGGCCCCCACTCCTCTAACTGAGCCGAGACACTTTATTATTATTATTATTATTATTATTATTATTATTATTATTATTATTATTATTATTTTTATATATGGCCAATTACATAACTATTTATAAATCAATGATCACTGTTCCTACCTTAAGCCATAGGGAGGACGTACCTTGATGAAATCGGCTTCATTCCAGATACTTTTAATCCCATGCCTAGCAGCCTCAGCAGATGGCCAAAGAGCAAGGCGAACATTAGGGTCATAAGAGAGCAACACCCCAGCCTGCTTAGCTGCCTTCATGGCGGCCATGTGCGCAGACCTACAAGGCTCGGTAATGAGGCTAATGGAGCCATAATGGAAGATCTTAGCCTTGTTTATTATGTCCATGTTCAACTCAGACTCTTTCAAGAGCATATCAGCACTCGGGTTCCTATAGAACATGAACTCCCTTTCGCCATTATTTTTAAGGGTCACAAATGCAAGAGCGGTCCTTGCATGCTCATCAAATAAAACGCCATCGGCGTTCACTCCATTCTTCTTTAATATATCTGCCAGCATGAATCCAAACTCATCTTTCCCAACCTGTTAAATAATGTCATACGATTATCACAAGATACACATCGGATAATTAAACACCTTAAATCATGCTAATAAAATTAAATAAAAATAATGATCTGAATAATAATCGAGAGAAAAAGGGGTACGTTACCTTTCCAATGAATGAGGATGTGCCACCAAGCTTGGTGATGGCACAAGCGACGTTTGCAGGTGCACCACCAGGGGCTTTGAGGAATCCTTGAGACTCAGCCAAGGAGACGCCAGATGTATCTGGGACGAAATCGATCAACATCTCTCCAAAGCACACAATGGACGCCATAATTAGTAATGTCAAATGAAAAGGTGTTTGAAATCGAACTTGATTCACATGTAGGTGTTTGAATATATATAGAAAGAGAGAAGGATGGAGATCTAAATATGGAAGGATGAGAGAAAATGGAGTTTAGCCTCTAATTATGTTTTATTTGGCCAATTATTATTCATTTATTCTTACCAACAATAAAGTTGCATGGGAACATCAAAAAATAAAAGCTACAAGAAAAGGTGGCCAAAATAAAGAAATAACCAGAGAGTTTAATTTTAAAAGTTTTTTTTTGGGTGCCTAATTCTTGTGACAATAGGATTAATTGATTGATTATAGGAAAGTATCTTGTTGAATCAATGTTGGCATGATGCTAACAAGTCCTAGTTTTAAAAGTTGTCATGAAGTGAAATGCTATGCAACAATACACTGATACCATCATCACATTCAGTTTTACTATTCAATAATTTGCTCAAATTAGTTTCCCAACCAGTGCTTATATAACAAAAACTAAAAAAATTACTTGTGAAATCAAATAGGGTTCAACAAGAATCTCATGCATTTAGTTGTCAACTTATGGAGAGCAATATACATGGAGACAAAGATCAAGAACAATTTTCCATGTAACGCCCAACACAACATATGACGAGTAACACGAGTCCAATCAAACTGCAAACTAAACAATATGATCCCAAGGTCTGATGTTAACTTTAACTGATAAAAGGGCTCATTTATTGTCAATCTCTCACTTTATCAAGAATGATAAAGCTACAAGCACCAAGGACTTCTATAAGTTCCAGCTCCTAGATTATATTTTAAAGGTACACCAAAATGATTTTCACAGTATTAAAAGGAGAGAATCCAAGGAACTCCTCACATTTCATTACTCTAAAAAATAAATTAGTGGCCATATTACCCCGTTTTGTTTAGTTTATTCGAGTTTAGGCAATATGATTAACTCAACTTAGGTCATTCGAGATTGGGCATATGATCAACTTTGCGAGAGTTCAAAGACAAATTGAACCAAATCACCTGATAAAAAGTATAAAAGTACCAGTCAATTTGTTGGGCTTTCATGTTATTCAAACCTCTTTATTGTCAAACAAACCATATTTGAGAAACTTGAAATGGATGAGATAGAAACTCGTTAGTACTGACTGAACTTTTTGCTCCAAGTGGGGTTATGTCTAATCATGCAGATTTCCTCACTTATACCAGACTCTATGTTCTAGACAAGAGAGTTACAAATGCTATTATAACATGTTAAAAGTATGTGATGAGAACTGAGATGAAGATGTCAAACTGAACTTCAAGAATACACCTCAACAAAAGATGTATAATATCTAATTTTTTATATCAAGTTTGTGTCGCACTGTGCGCTCATGCCCATGGATTAGTCGGCCAAATAATTATTCAGCAATGAGTGCAAGTGCTTGAAAACCAGATAAAACTTATATCACAAAGAATATACGTTTCTTACAACCCGAGTGCATGATCTCAATGACGGATAAATTTTAAATGAACAAAGGACATACTTCAGCTTACAAAGAAAAATATAATACAGGAAAAAAAAAAAAAAAAAAAAAAAAAAAAAAAAAAAAAAAAAAAAAAAAAAAGCAGTAGTCCACCAACGCTCCAAATGGAAGAAAAAGGAACCCAGCATGATTTGACCCGATTAACCCATTACGCAGCTATAACTTGATTACTACAACCGTATTGATACTTTCTGAACAGTATAACTGAAATACTAATTATCTGGGATCAACACTTATACACTACAAAAGCGTTAGACAGGAGATACAATATTATTTAATCACCAAGATGCTACCCATATGGGCACACCGAGGCATTCTGCGTCCAAAAAGCTCATTTCACATACAGATCGACAACATACAAAATCCTTTCAAAATCGTTAAATGTTACCATTATTGAAGCTCTTCTAGAACGTCCTCGAATATTTTTTGATCTCATACATTATCGATGATATGGAAACGAGGTCCTTATTGAGTGCAGATCCACCCGCAATTCTTTTCATGCAATCTGAGAGTCTCGTATAGTAAAGTAGAAGTTGGGTCAAAGCTGCTCTTAATATCTCCATTCCACAAAGAAAGTTACTGAATGAAGTGATGACATCACCGTGCATTAGCTCTATCGCTGCTTTCCATCTGCTTGCAAAGTCCTTCACAAGCGGTTCAACTTCAGCCACAGTGATCGCTTTCTCAGACCCAGAACTCTGGTCCTCAGCTGCACAAATTTCATTAAAGTTTTAGTCAATCTATTTTAATTAGAGTGGCAGTTCCAACCCAATAACTTATGAATGGGTCAATACAGGTTAAGGTTAATCTATAATGAACAAAAATGGTAGTATAACAAACAGAAATTGTTTCGATGGAAATGGCTCAGATGAGATGAAAGGTGCCCACAAAGTGTCTTTTCTTAATAAAATTTGTCGTTAAAAAAAAGGTTAAAATTCCCAAAATTATTATATTTTAGAGGATTTAATATTCATACCCCTATATTGAACACTGATTATTTTATCAAAAAGGTCGACAAAAAGTGCTCCTGTCAACGCGAACTCAACCGGTTCAATCACACAAAAATTGCCCACTTTGACCCATTACCCAAACCGCCAATTAATCTAATTTCATCCAACATAATATCAAGCAAAGCATCTACAAGTCTAGAAAGATCAGACACTCACAGGCACGGGTTTTGACGAACTTGATCAGATTGCCAAAATGTTCTAACAGCAACTCTTCCTGTGAGAAGTAGAAGAAAGTCATTATATAAATATATTGCCAAATTATGATAGTAACCAATTGCTAACTGTCACATATGACAATAATTACATAATTGCATTTTTTATGACAAAGCTGCAGGGTACCTTTATATGAGTATTATCAAGTTAATAACTCACCACATAAATGGATGTGTTGTTCCTAAGAAGTTCTTCAAAATGGACCTGAATTTTGCCACCTTCTGGGCCCGCTTCCTGAAAACCAGATCACATTATAGACAATACATTAATAATTACACAAACGGATTATTAAGCCTAGATAAATTCTAAGTACAAGCTTCCTCTTGAATGTAAAAATTAAGTTTTAAGAAAGTGACCTCGACATTCTTAAGGGTACACAAATTCTATGTTTCCCCATGCTTGAAAGGGCAAACATTACAAGCATAAATGCAACAAAAATTATGAGTTTTTATTATATTTTTGTCATGCATAAAAATGTAGTCAGTTTTTATAATTTCATATGTGTGAACAACTTAATAGATAGTTACATATTTTTCTAAGCCATGATGAAAATGTTCAGAGTTTGCATTGTTGTAGCAGCAACTGAGAAAGGAATAAATAACAATACATACAATTGTTAAGTTCCCCGACAGATAAAAGATAGGAACCATACCTTTAAAACTGCAATTGTCATGTCATAGTTGTTAATAAGAAAAACTGTCTGCAGTTTCGGTTTCGTGAATGTTTTGGCAAGCTTGATAAGCAAGTCATCAATAGCCATTTTCAGTCTTTCCATGTTCAAATCAAGCTGTAAATGGAGAAAATCATTAATACCTATGGGAATAACAAAAACAATTCATTATATGCATGAGTTTGTGTGTCTTAACCTGGCCATCCCCATAGTCAACGTTAAGTTGAATAAGCGAAGCTGTAAACTCAGCATAGCGCCTCATGACATAATGTGGATGCACATCATCCTCCCATAATGTCTTCACATTGGCGTTCCGTAGACTGTTGATGTGCATGTCAAATACCATCTTGAAACGTGGCCACAATGAAATGTTCACCTAACCACAGCCGTATCTAGTAAATTAGATGTGCAGGCATATCATGCCATGTAATGGACAGCAGGACCACGTACACAAAAAGTGACTGAGAACATGTGTGCGGGCGTGCAACAGTATAAATCCACAAATAGCATACCTTGTCTAAATAAGAACTCTGATTTACAAAACAATAACAAAATACCCTGCAACAGCCTACCATGTACATACCTTGTCTAAATAAGAATCAAGGCATGGAATCCGTCGCCTAGACATTATGAGCTGAAAAGAGTATAAAAATATGACTTTGTCATCAAACAGGATACAAGTGATTGCTCATCCAAGAAAGATAAATGCAGTAGAGATCTGTCTTATAGTTTTCTATAAATATGAAGAATGAAATCCATCGGAGAGATAAATATATAAAGAAAATAAAACATTTTATGTTATATCAAATGCATAGAATATATGAGCTATTGAGTTAATCCAAGTTATGCTCCAAACATAAAAAGTTATTCTGCCCTTGTGGTCCAGTTGTCAAATGAAGTTCAAAGTGTCTCAAGTTTCAATCGTTTCTCATGCCTATTTATCAAGAATATATATATCTCACCACACTGCCAGATAAAAGGAAATGGAACAGTGCAACATTGGGAAAACTTCAGATGAAAAAGCTATTAATTATGAAAAGAAAAAGAAAACTGGACCTATTCGAAGAATTTTATTATTGTAATAAATAGTCAATACCTGGTGTTGGTGTGTAATCCGGATCATAAGCAGTATACCAATTGCATCAAAGGAATTTGGAAGAACTGTACCAAAGTGCTCATCCATTACAGCAAATGGCCCTGGCAAAGTAAAACTTACACGTCAGCCTAAAACTAGCAAAATAGTCTATTGATACGAGTGTAGTTTTATTAAAGGTGGCAACGTTAACCCATTTACTTGAAACCAAGTTTAATAGGGTTACCTTTCAAGTCTAATGGGTTAAACACCGGTAAACCTTGAAAAAAAATTGAAAAAGAAACATGTCAAGTGGGACGAATGTGATTCGATGTTTGTCTACATGCTTGCAAGTTGCAACCTCTTAGATATCTTTATTCGAAAAATTAGATTAATGAATATATATCTTTCTAATTTATTTAATTAATCATATTTTACTACATTAGTTATTTATAATATTCAAGGATATAGGAACAAAAGTAGTTGGTGGGTCGACATGAGCCACATTAAACGATAATCCCGTTCTAAACTGAGCCTGTTACAACCACCCACCCCACCAGCCTACTCTTACACCACTGGTTACACCAAATTTCGGAATCTTGCAGAATGGCTCATACCGAAATACCATTGAACACAGAATTTTCAAAAAAATCGCACAGAAATATCGCGTATGACGAAATATGAAGAAAATGGCGATTTTGGAGTGCGATGAAATACGGGGTAACTGTTGTGTTTTGTTTTTGTTTCTTTGGGAAAATTAAAAAAAAACTTTATGATATATTATATAAAATACATAAAATATTATATGCAAACTTCTATATATTAAAAAACTATAGATATATTATATAAAATATATAAAATATTAATATTTAAAATTACCGAAATACCACCGAAATACCAAAAATTTCGTATCTCGGTCCTTGACCGAAACACCGAAATTTTTGTCCTTAACTACTCACCCCACCAGCCTACTCTACCACCACTAGGTTAGACATAAATTCTGAATCTGCAGAATGAGCATCAATACCTGAAAATATCTCATTGAAAACAGAATCTTCTCCAAAGAAATCGCCACAGAAGACATACCTGTGCAGCAACATAGAAGTTAAAATGGGATGTTGAGAGTGCAGATGAAACTACTGTAATTGTGTGTGTGTGTGTGTGTGTGTGTGTGGTGGGGGTGGGGGTGTTCTGAGAGAGAGATTAAAAAAAAGTACTCTGAAGTGGCGGTATCCATAAGCAGCTTGTGCATGCTCCGGAAGAGGACTTCATAAGGATATTTTTTTGAGTTTGCCTCAGCGATATGTGGAATTAATGAAGGCTCATCAATTTCCTAAACCAGTAGAAATTAAATAATATAAATTATATGCCCGGTGACAGGAAAGCAAACAATAATACTTATAATTAAATTAGAATTCAGATATAATAACTTATTTAGGTAGCAAAATTAGACCTTGAGAACACTTATCCTGTCTCCAAGAGCAAAGATAGCAGATCGGTTTTTCAAAGGTTCTCTTCCTCTTGAAAAAAGGCTTGTGCTTCTGGTGTCAACACCGATCAGATCAGTGGGACCCGCTATATCTAGTTGTAGTTTTTCCAATGCTTGAATATAAGCACGGAAATGAGCACTTAGAACCTGTCAATCATAAAAATATCACTTTCACGCCAAATGAAGCCGTGTAATAACCTGACTGAATAACTATATAACCGATAACTAGAATTACTTAGATTAATCTACCTTGTTCATTGTATCGGTGTATGCTGCCCGAACTTCACTATAGACCTCCTTCCCATGCTCCTTGAGGAACGAAATAACATACCTGCATCAGCATGTGCATTTTTTATAATATATTAGAATAATAATAATGCTGAAGTTCTAATCAGATAAAAGTTAACATAATACAATAATGAAAATAGCTTATGTCTGCCTTCATTAACCTCAGTTAAAGCTCTTAACGTTCTCGAGAAAAAATAATCACTGAAATGATGTTGTCATAAATAAATAATACGAGTATGTCATTTCATTCCACCTTTCCAGTCTATCAGCGAACTACTAAAGTGATCATATTCAACAGATACCATAATTACTGGATATACTATACTGAACATTATTAGAAGACAAAACTCACTTGTATTTTAACAGAATACTCTGCTGAAGAATCTGGATATTTGTTTTAGGTTTCCTCAATGCATAAAGCTTCTGAATCATGAATTCGTATACCTATAAAACGGAAAGAAATTTAGAAACTAAATAGAGGAAACATAGGAATGTCAAGAGATGAATACATACGAAGAATACAGAAATAACCAGTCTACTTTACCTTTGAAATTGCTTTTTGTCTAAGTTTGTCTAGCTCGGGCTGAACATCTTTTAGAGCATTTGACGTTTTTACCATGGAATCTACTTCGACAAACTTCAGCTTCTTACTCAAAATCTCAAGAGTCCTCAAGTATTCTTCATTTACCTATAAGGAAGTTTAAAATGAAATAATAAGAAAACAAACAAATATTTTGTAAGAAATAAGAGGGACATACAGTAGAACAGAAAGCCAAAAACCAAAATATTAAATAATAATAATAATGAGCAGAAACACAAACTAACTACCTCTCCATCAACGATTATGTCTATCATCCTTGGTGGTACAATTATGTCTTCAACAAACTTGGCCAACTTTGATTCTGCAACCTGTGAGATATGCCACGAACTGTAAATCGTAGTGGATTACTAAAGACATGCGTGCACACATGTGTATCGATACAAACACACATGATACCTTGCGATTCTTGAGCTTCAGCCCCATATCCAAGGATTTCTCCTGAAGAATTTTTATGTCCGAACTGATTGAACCAATCTCAACCTACCACAATAAAGAAGAAATAGTAAAAGAATATGCAAAACTTAAATGTTAATTTGTATAAGTCTAACAATAAAAAAGTAGCTCCCCTTGCATCTATTGATGCCTTGAAATATAAATGTTAAGAAAACTGCAATGTACTATGGTCTAAAATGTGATCACCTACCTGAAATCCACCTAATAGAGTCTCCATTTGTGAAAGAATAATGTCACAATCACGAATTTGATCATGCAACGATACTAGATTGTCACTCTCTGTTATGTACTCCTGCAAATAAAAAGATAAGAATTATATTAGTCGAAGTCAGCAGTCACCACATGTTTGAAACAAATCGCCGCTATAAAGTTAATAAATATGGTCAGTGCAGCAAACCAAATACTCAAGTGAAAACTGCTTCATAGCAACAAAAGGTGAATAATCCTAAAAGTTGGAATATAGATTAATAAAACAAACAAATAAAAATGACATGGCCACCTGCCTGAATTGAGTCCAATTCTACTTGGCGTAAATTGTTTTCCACTCCCTTTGTATATTCCCGCAGTTTCACACCTTTTGATAATATGTTTGCAACAACCTAAGCAGGAAAAAATAATACATTAGGCAGGAATAATCCCATGTAGAGGCTTCACAAAGATGATATAGTAAATTTAAATAAAAAATATATATATATATATATATATATATATATATATATATATATATATATATATATATTTTTTTTTTTCCTTATCCACTTCATTATATATATATATATATATATAATACATTATGAAGTGGATAAGGGAAAAGACTGATGTTAATAGAATATTAATCGCTCCCTTCTTGTCAGTAAGTATATTCTCGCCTATGTTCAACATGTTCTTAATTATCTCCTATATCAAATTAACTACAGTTGGCCATAATGTACCATGTTTACCTCCATGATAAGTACAATGGTAATATGGTGACAACATTGTACATTCAACTTATAGTATCTTCCAAAACAGGAAAAGCTTTAATTATAGTAACGCATCAAGAAAGGATAGTGTTGAAATTGTAGGGATGCTGGAAGAGTCATGTTACATGGATCTCCTATTGCACACAATAAGTATGAATAGTCACCCCAGATCTGTTAGATTGTTCCACTGAAAACTGGAATTTTCAACTAAACGAGTCACCCCAGATCTGTTAGATTGTTCCGCTGAAAACTGTTGTCTAGTTGCTTCATCTAAACTCACACCATTTATATTGATAAGCTAATTATTGCATCATCTTTGGTACTAAATGAGTAATTCGATGATATATCTTAATAAACAATAAAAGACCATTAAAAGCATGTAAAAGCAATATTAAGGAAAATACACAAACACAAGGACAATGACAACCTCACTTAGAACAAGAAGAACAAATACAGAAAGAGAAATACTAAGGAAAATACTACGATTGTGATAATTTACATACCACTAAAATGACTATTATTTATTGTTAGATCAATGTTGGATGCTTCCAAGTAAGAGTCTCAAACAACCGATACTAAGGAAAGTAGACAAACACAAGGACTAAAGAGAAAACCTCACCAGGAATCACCAAAGACTTTGGTGGATCAATAGAGTGAAATCTAAGCAAAATAGCATCATTGTAAGAATTTACATATTACTAAGATGACTACTATTTATTGGTTGATCAACTGGGATGCTGCCATGGAAGATTCTCAACCAAGCAACTGAATCAGTCGGCATGACTTACTGGATTATTTTTTACGTTATTTTACTCATATCTCTAGTTTCAAACAAACTTTTTCAGATCTCTGATACAGTAAATGTCAAATCCTAATCAAAATCCAACCAAATAATTAATAGGTCTCAAACCTAAACCATAAAAACAGAAAAATAAAGAAGAAAAGAAAATGAACCGTCTTCAGGAAATAGAAAAATTTATTTGCTCAAAGCATGCCTCCTGAATTTACATGACAACTTATCTGTTATTATAAAGAAAAATGTCCTATAACAATATTCAATCTGTGCGGCGGTGGGTTCAAACCCCGTGGATTAGTCGGCCAAAAGGTCGGAAACCATAGTTACCCAAAACAATATTCAACATGTCACAATTAACTTTTACAGAGTTCTTTCAAATTATCACTTATTAGTAACTTATGGACTATGATGACATCTTATTCCACAAGTTCCTATATATTAGTGTCAAATAGATCTTTAGGCAGCCAAATATATGTACAAGGTGACACTGGTTATATGTACACAAACAGGTCGGTTATGGGAAGTGATCTTCTTTGGGCAACCAAATATATCGTATCATGAATTGGATCTAGAATCCCTATCGTTGCAGGCACAAGATGACACCGGTTATACACACACATGTATTATGAGAAAAACATATAAACACACAACCATAACACTAGCGTATGTTCACATTTCAAATTACAGATCTTCATTTCCTAATAATCATATGCCCCTATCTTGCATCATAGTCTTTTTCTTTTCTTTTCAAATTACCATGTTTTCACTTGTCTAGGGGAAGATTTCTATGGCTGCCTAGCACTTTTCATTTGCATTTTATAATCCCTTTCTCGATATGTTTGCATCGTCCCAAGGTCATGAACTATATTATTCAAACTACAAACCCTAAAACGATAAATACTAAACCAATGTATAGTATCGACAACTTCAAAATAATACTATTATTTCTCAGTATTATCTATTTTCATTTACTTCTTCCATGTAATTACACCCTCATTCAGTTGCAATAATAGTTGGCACTACATACAAATACTGATTGCTTAAAAAAAGGATTTTAAATATGTTTCAACCCAAGAATTGGACAAGCATTCCTAAGACTAAAGGCACCTCGTCAGCTTTGCACTCTTCAAGCTCCTGCTGCAGTCCTTCCAATGATATATCATTGCTGAAACAAACAATGATATACCGGGTTAATAGCCCCATCCAGATCTAATGATAAATATGAAACTAGAAGTAGATGTACGGTGCATGACAACAAATTTAGGGGTGGAGCAAGGATAAAGAAGTTGACCTGCTTGCATCCTCTTCGACAGTCAAATCACCAACAACTGCTCCCAAATTAAAAACAGATCTAGTGGCATCATCCGTGGCTTCACCTTGAGGTTTTAGCTGAAATTGCCAAAATATCGACACAAAGTCACATAGATAACATAAATAAACCATGTTAAGTCATATCTGAGCGAGTAAAACTCTTACCAGCTCATTTGTTGCTGCATCCGCCATTTTATTTTGTCAATACAACAATTTCTCCCTGTATGTAATCAGAACTAAAACAAAACTAAATTAATAAAACTAAAGGATTACAAGCTACCAAAAGTTATAAAGAGAAGACACGGCTGGCTAAATAAAAGATGGTGTTTGGGATTGCTTAATTTTCTGACTAGCAGATACACAGTTATGAATGTCTGGCAAAATTAGCAAATCACAATAAGCAAACTGGGAGCTGCTTTTTTTAAAGCGAGATAAAAATTAGAATTACCTTTCTACCCTCATATCTAACATAAAATCGGCTTAATGTTGTCTCTTCTACTCCTCAAACGTAAAATTAGGCACTATATCCTGAATTGCTTATTTTAAAGCTCCTGCATCTATTTAAACTCGCAAGTATAAACACCGTCTAAAAACTAACCTAAACGCCTTAGCTTATCACCTTAAGCTAATCCAACTTATTTTTCAAGCAATACGAAATTACGAATAATGTACCCCATACACTTAAGCTAATCCAACTTATTTTACACTTAAACACAAATCCATACAAGTTCTATACGACACAAATCAGATCCAGAAAAAAAAACAGATTAGTAGATCATAACAGGATTTCCAATGCATCAAGATATCTGCCACGTGTCATATTTTATAATTAGCAATTGTGGTTTTACAAATCTGAATCAGGATCCACAAGATGACACGTGGCAGATATCTTTAAAGTAAATACTACTGTAGTTTGATTACCTGATGATCCTTCAAGTGGTGGTGGTTTGGATGACGTGGCGGTGGTTGTTGACGGTGGTCCGAGATTGAGATGGTGGTGGTTTCGGGTGTATTTACTTTTGAGACCGTTTTTTGCTGTTTTCTCCTTTTCTTAATTGTTTTCTTCTTTGCTAAAAAAAAGAAAAAAAGAAAAAAAAGAAGAAAATTGTTTTCATTCTTTTTTTAAAGGGTGTTTAGGATTGTTCATTAAAAAAAAGTATTCATTTTGAAAACGAATAATCAGATAATCAGTTGTTACAAAACGTGATTTTGAAACTTAGTGTTTCGATTTGATTATGGTGTTCGATAACGTAATAATCAGATAGTCAATTATCTAATTGTTAGAAAAATCAGATTATTCAATAACTTACTATGTAAAATAACCAAAATAGGCATTTTTATTCTTTTAGTTCTTCAAATATAAATGTAATAACCATAATTAATAACTTTTGAAAACATAATTCAACATGTGCATGTTGTCATATAATGTAAATAACGAGGTTGGGTACCCGCGCGTTGCCGCAGGGTGTTTGTATATGTAAGGTAGCCGTAAAAGAATAGGTTAAAATTTACGATGTTGCGGTTATGTGTTAGTATTTGTTACAAAATTTAAATCCAAACCCTAAAAACATCCATCGAAAGACATATATAAGAAGCCCTAGCTTTTTAAAACCCTATAAGTATCGAAACTATTGTCAGTGGTGTTATTCAATTCTTGTACCTTGTAGGAGAAGAAGAATCATTGAGAAAATATTGAATGGAAGAATAGAGAGGACAGAGAGAGGTGTGCTAATGAGAGAGAGAAAGAAAATCAGATACTATATCTGAGTGATGTATGAAGCAAGTTGGGGTAAGCAATTCACTATGTTTCCTTGCACCTATACAGTAGAGAAGAAGAATCATGAGAAACTATGAATGGAAGAATAGAAGAGCAGGAGAGTGGCTAATGAGAAGAGAAAGAAATCAAGAATACCTATATCTGTGAGTGAGTGTATGAAGCAAGTGTGGGGTAAGCAATTCACTATTGCTTTTCCTGTGCACCCCTATACAGTAGGAGAAGAAGAATCATTGAGAAACTATTGAATGGAAGAATAGAGAGAGCAGAGAGAGGTGTGCTAATGAGACAGAGAAAGAAAAATCCAGAATACCTAGATCTGTGAGTGAGTGTATGAAGCAAGTGTGGGGGTAGCAATTTACTATTGCTTTTCCTGTGCACCCCCATACAGTCGACTGTAGCTGGAGCTCAAAAGAGTGGGAGTAGTAATTTTAGGGTACCAAGCCCCCTAATGTAAGTTATATGAAAGTGTGGTAGTATTGCATATATAAGGTTTATGTGCATTAGTTTGTTGTACGGGTATGATGTGAAGGTGTTGCTGGATTTGATTGAATTTTTTCATTATTAATTTATGGTGTTGTAGGCACTTGTATTGCTTCACAATAACCAAATGAACGACAATTTCTTTAAAAGCTTGATAGTTTTGTTCGTGTGTTTCACCTTGACAAAGGCGAAAATATATTTAAGATTGGAAAGTAATGTACAACAAAAACTCTTTAGTAAAGCTGAATTTGCAGTAGCATTGTCTTACAATGATATTTCGAGGGTAACGTACATGCCTGCTTACATTTTATCGACTATAGAAAAGTGCTAAACAAAAGGGATTTCATCTCTAAGCGGTTAAAAGGGTGAGATTTTTTAAACCAAAGAGGGTAAAAAAGATCTAGATCCCACCATGGATGGAAAGAAACATGGCTGCATAATGATGCGATCCGGTTCTTGGCCTGGCAAGTTATATATCCAACATTTGACAACCCACTTCATCTGTCTAAGAAAAGAGGTGTTAATAATCATAGTTGAAAACGCTGACCTCCCCCTGAAGCCCCTTTTGTTATTTAAACGGTCTTTAAACAATGGTCTGCACCAGTCGTATTGGTAGGCCGTTGAAATAGCAAAAGGAATTCGAGGGGAAGATAAGAGCAACCATCTACGTTGTACATCATGTGTCAATATTAGTAAATGAAGAGTACATGGTATTCTTTGTTTGCCGATATCAACACTTGATGTTCCGTGTTTGCCATAGCAAATTTGTTCTTACATATTGGCAGTTGCAGTTCCACAAAAGGCCCTGATCAACAATAGGGTGCAATTCTCAAAGATAGATGGGTAACAAAAGAGGATGGTGCGAATAAGTAATCTGCACCAAATCACTTGTCACAACATTCTCTTTAGTTTCCCATCTATCTTTGGTGAAATGCACACGACCGATGATCAGACCCTTTTGTAGGACTGAACCTGGCAACATGCATAAAATAATTTGAGTTTCTATAAAAATGTACACCAATTAGATAAGCAGATAAGCATCGTAACAAACACATAAAGTAAATGAAGGTGTCTCTTGGCAATAATATAATGAGTGGTGATCAGTGTTCGTTGACGAAAAGGAAGCGCAGGTAGAGTATTAGCAACTGCACTGGTAATTTTTTTTCGTTGTTGAACACTGACCACCACACAGCTCATTTCCAGCCTAACATACATGACTACTATAACGGTTAGATCTGTCAACTGCGGGAAAAAAACCATAGGCAGACCTTGGCGTGGAAAATTGTAACTGGAGAGAACAGGGTATAAACATACAAAGTATATATAGGTGAGTGTGAAAACTTGGGAGCGACAAAAATATTGACAAAGTATCAAAGATGGATGCACAGACCATGCGAATATAGTAATAGCTGGGCTTGGTCTCCGTACATCCATCATTGATATTCCGTTTATTTTTGATATTTAGCTTGTCTCCATAGTATGCAGTGAGGTTGTTGAATATAAAAAACATGTTGGCAAATATATATATATATATATATATATATATATATATATATATATATATATATATATATATATATATATATATATATATATATATATATATATATATTATATATATATATATATATATAAGCAGACTCGTGCAGTACAGTGGATTAAGCGTGTAAATTTAAGATACCATAAGCATGCATATACAAATGCAGCAGTTTCATATTGAAGTATCGCATAAAAAAATTCGAGCAATACTTATCTTTTCTTTGTTCTAGTTATGTAGCAACATGGCAAATGAACTGAGAGACAGCGAAACAAAAAGTTCAGAGCTCCAAAGAGAGTAAGTTGTAAGAGAGGATCAATGATGGGTCAACGATAATGCATGATGATAATATACATAATAAGGCTCAGGTCAGCGATTATAGAAGTGGTACCCAAAACCGGCGTTGGCTGCAACCATCTGATCGTTATGCTAAGACACGGGTTATGGCAAGCTACACTTACCAAAATAGAAAATAGTAACGGCTTTCATCATTGCCTGGCATATTCATCATGCATTACATAGATACCCGGCCAAAAAAAAAATTGTTTTTCTGGCAACAATAGTAGAAGCAACACTCATAAGTAAATTCAAGAACAACCATTCACCAAATCAAAAGTGACTCATCTGTAAGATTTTAAAAGTTCAGATTCCTAAGAACCCAACATAGAAGGAGTCCGACCCCCTGGGGGTGTGGCAGCTGGAGATAGGGTAGGAGTTATTAGGCTTAGATTTTTTAACCAAATAGGGTCAAAAAGATCTACGCCCGGCCATGGCTGCAAAGAAACACGGTTGCATAACGATGCCATCCGGTCCTTGGCCGGCCAAGTGACGTTCCCAATTTTTGACCACCCACTTCATTAGTCTCAGAAAGTAGGTGTTAATCATCATAGCCCTACCTTAGCTGAACCAACAACAGCCGTTTTGTAGAAGCAATGTCGGCTATTTTTTTTATGCTACTGTGATTGTTGCGATGCCATATACTAGGGATACAGTATCTTCATTAGTTATAGCCACAACTTTCGATCTAAAACGCAAATGTCAACATACCTGGGAAGTCTGACGCCCCCCATAAAACTGATACACATAAAGTTTAGAGTTGTAAAGAGAGTAAGTAAACGACTGAACTATTCTGGACGTAAACAGTAAGAGAGGATCAATGATGGGTCAACGATAATGCATGATGATAATATACATAATAAGGCTCAGGTCAGCGATTATAGAAGTGGTACCCAAAACCGGCCTTGGCTGCAACCATCTGATCGTTATGCCAAGACACGGGTTATGGCAAGCTACACTTGGCAAAATAGAAAATAGTAACGGCTTTCATCATTGCCTGTCATATTCATCATGCATTACATAGATATCCGGCAAAAAAAAAAAAAAAGCATCGTTTTGGTCGCAACAACAGTAGAAGCAACACTCATTACTAAATTCAAGAACGACCATTCACCAAATCAAAAGGCCCGCATCTGTAAGAGTTTAAAAGTTCAGATTCTAAGAACCCAACATAGAAGGAGTCCAAGATAGGTAAGCAGTTATTGTGGTCAAAATTTTTAACCAAATAAGGTGAAAAAGATCTACGGTCGGCCATCAGTGCAAAGAAACATGGTTGCATAACGATGCCATCCGGTCCTTGCCTGGCCAAGTCACGGCCCCAATTTTTGACCACCCGCTTCATTAGTCTCAGAAAGTAGGTGTTAATCATCACAGCCCTACCCTAGCTGAACCAACAAATGCGATTTTGTAGGAAAATAAATGTGAATAAAACTGGTAACCACTTACAACAAATAACTCTGGTAAGGATCGAAAAAAGAGGATATGCCTTCGATGGTTGGAGGTGTAGTTACCTGACCCGCCAAGATGTGGAGCATATCAACTTGATTCCCCTTACCCTGTAGACTCATGATAGCCTCTTGTAATAAATATCATCATGATTCTTATGTAAATAAACCGATTGAAAATGCAATAACCAGATTGCGAAGCGAAATTGATAACATTCAACAAATGTTTGTGAAAACAATTTGTTTCTGTAACATACCATTATACATAACTTCATTTATTGTCTAATTTAGCCCGGTTTATTTTCCAACCCGGTCCATTCACAACAGTCTCTTTTGTTTGACATCTATCTTTGTTCAAATCCGCGCGACTGATGATGAGAGGCTTTTATAGAAGTGAACCTAAGTATGATATAAAACTTGTAAACGCAAGGCAGACACACAAAGTATATATATGAAAACTGACCAGCAGTTGATGCAGGTTTGACTTGAAGCATAATGTTATCCTCTAGTTCATAATAGTTGAGATCACCACCTAGGCACTTATAATAACTTTCCTCTTCAAATACTCCTCTAACCAAGTGGCATCCCATTGCTGGCACATCAACTTGGGAATCAGGTCCTACTCCGGAAGATAGTGGCAGCTCCTCTAACCAAATGCCGTCTGATTTCTTTGAGGGCCATTCACCATCTTCCGGAGTAGGACTCGATTCCCAAGTTGATGCACCACCAGTGGAACGAACATCCATCCCATCAATATTGAGATCTAAACCGTCTTCAAATACAGGTCTAGAACCGGGCTTGAGGTCGAATGCGGTTGTAAACCTGTATCTGAAGGCGGTTTTTGTGATATTCATCGTGCGGTACATAGATAGCTGGCGGGAAAAAGGAAAAAGGAATGTTTTGGTCAGAGCAACAGTGTAAGCAGCAATCATTAAAAAAAATGAACAACGGGCATTGACACAGGTCGAGCTAGGGTAGCTGTTTTTCGGCTCAGATTTTTAGAGGAAACAGAGTCAAAAAGATATAAAGTTGACGATCGAGGGAAAGAAACATGGTTGCATAATCATGCCATCCAGTGCTTGGGCCGCCAAGTTACGGATCCAATGTTTGACAACCCACGTCACCTGTCTTAGAAAATAGGTGTTAACCAAATTACTATCCTGGGTACCGATGGAGCTGGTGTAAAAAAAATGGCGTAAACAGGCCAATGAATGGAAGTTATATATTATACATAACAAACATTTGGTGGGCTACTTAGCCCCTTTTTTTTCTCCCAACCCGTTCTAGCGAGAGGCCAAATAATAATTTGGTTTGTTATTAGGTAACCTTGACTGTTCATCGTCACTCGCAGGATTTGATTTCCTTTGAGATCCGAAACGTCAACCTCGGTGACATAAATCCGACGGCAATTCAAGTTTTTCCTAGGCAACCATATGGGTTTTGTGGCAACAACAGTTGCCTGTGATGGAGTGCACAGTTGTATGCTTATGTCTCAAAAGGCGAGTATCTGTAATGCATAATGATAATATAGATAATAAGGCTCAGGTCAGCAATTATGGAAGTAGTACCCAAAACCACCGTTGGCTAAAACCATGTGATCGGTATGCCAAGATACGGGGCATGGCAAGCTACACCTGCCAAAATAGGAAATAGTAACAATTGTCATCATTGCCTTCGATATTCATCATGCATTACATAGATACCCGTCGAAAGAAAGTATTCTTTTGTTAAGAACAACAGCACCAGTTATTAGGCTCAGATTTTTAACCAAATAGGGTGCAAAAGCTCTAGACCCCGCCATGGCTGCACCGAAACACGGTTGCATAATCATGCCATCCGGTGCTTGGCCCGCCAAGCCACGGATCCAATGTTTGCCTACCCACTTCATTTTTGTCAGGAAATAAATGTGAATAAAACTGGTAAGCACCTACAACATATAAGTCTGGTAAGGATTGAAAAAAGAAGACACGGCCACTATGGCTGCAAGGCTACCGACCTGCCCTGCCAACATGTGGAGCATGTCAACTTTAATGCCCTTACTCCGTAGACTCATCGTAGGTTCTTGTAATGAATATCACAATCAAAACGAAATTATTATCCTGGGTGTCAGTGAACCTGGTGTAAAAAAAAGGGCCTAAATAGGGCAATGAATGTAAGTTATATATTATATATAACAAACATTTCCTGTACTACTTAGCCCTATTTTTTTTTCCCAACCCGTTCTACCCAGAGGCCGAATAATAAATTGGTTTGTTATTTGGTAACCCGGACTGTTCATCCTCACTCTAAGGAGTTGTTTTCCTTTGACATCTGAAACGTGCACCTCCGTGATGTAAACCCGACGGCGATTCAAGTTTAGCTGAGCCGACCATCTGGGTTTTGGGGCAACTACAGTTGCTTTTGCCGAGGTGCACAGTTGTATGCGTATGTCTCAAAAGGCGAGTGTCCCTAATGCATGATGATAATATAGATAATAAGGCTCAGGTCAGCAATTATGGAAGTGGTACCCAAAACCGCCGATGGCTGCAACCATATGATCGGTATGCCAAGATATGGGTCATGGCAAGCCACACCTACCAAAAAAGGAAATAATAACAACTGTCATCATTGCCTGCGATATTCATCGTGCATTACATAGATACCCACCGAAAGAAAGGATTCTTTTGTTGAGAACAACAACACCAGTTATTAGGCTCAGATTTTTAAACCAAATAGGGTGCAAAAGCTCTAGACCCCGCCATGGCTGCAAAGAAACACGGTTGCATAATCATGCCATCCGGTGCTTGCCCCGCCAAGTTACGGATCCAATGTTTGCCTGTCCACTTCATTCCCCGTCGTGCCTGCAAGCTCAGGGAGCTCGGCCCGGCACGATGCACACCATCTCATGTTTCTAAATGTTAGAAACCATAAAGCTGATACACCTACCAAAAAAGGAAATAATAACAACTGTCATCATTGCCTGCGATATTCATCATGCATTACATAGATACCCGCCGAAAGAAAGGATTCTTTTGTTGAGAACAACAACACCAGTTATTAGGCTCAAAATTTTAAACCAAATAGGGTGCAAAAGCTCTAGACCCCGCCATGGCTGCAAAGAAACACGGTTGCATAATCATGTCATCCGGTGCTTGGCCTGCCAAGTTACGGATCCAATGTTTGCGTGCCCACTTCATTTGTCTCAGAAAATAGGTGTTAATCATTATAGCCCTAGTGTAAAAAAAAGGGGCTAAATAGCCCAACGAATGGAAGCTATATATTACGCCTTAAAAGGCGAGTATCCATAATGCATAATTGTAATATACATAATAAGGCGCAGGTTTTCTCGAATCCACCCAGCTATTCATCTGCCCTTTTGACGGCATATAAACTTATGGTTTCTAAAAGTTAGAAACCATAAAACTAATACAATATAGGTGCAACCACAATGAAGGTGTGGTTGCCGTATTTAATCTTTTCATCGACACTTTTAATAAACCCCAATTTAATAAACCCCGTGGTGCCTGCAAGCTTAGGGAGCTCGGCCCGGCACGATGCACACCATCTCATCTTTCTAAATGTTAGAAACCATAAAGCTGATACAATATATCAGTACTCTCAGATTTCTTAATGGAAAATGGCCAAAGAGGTCTCAATTTCGTCATACCTGCAAAGAAACTCGGTTGCATAATAGCAAGTAAGCTATCATGCCATCCGGTCCTTGGCCTCGCAAATTATGGTTCAAACCTCCAATGACCAATACCATTTGAGATCCGAAAGATGTAGCTCCACGACAACAACTGTAATAAAAAAAAATGTCGAATTAAATTAAGTAAAACCCTAAATCAGACAACAACAACAACACAACCCTAAATCTAACATCAGAAAATTACCACCCGACACAATTAAATGGACCAAAACGGTAAATCAACCAATAACAACGCCAAAACACTAATGTGAGATAAAAAAGATTGGCAATACTTGCAAGGCAAAAATAATACCAGCTATCACAACAATAATAGTGACAATTAAACACAACAACACCCTAAATCTAACATGAGAGTCAGATTTGTTAATGGAAATTGGTCAAACAGGGCCAAATTCCGTCATGGCTGCAAAGAACCTCGGTTGCATAATAGCAAGTAAGCTATCACGCCATCCGGTCCTTGCCCTGCCAAGTTACGGTTCAAACCTCCAATGACCAATATCATTTGAGATCCGAAAGGTCCACCTCCAGCACAACAACTGTAATAAAAAAGAAGTGTCCAATTAAATTAAGTAAAATCCTATATCAGATAATAACAACAGCACAACCCTAAATATGACCTCAGAAAATTAGCACCAGCGACAGTTAAATAAATCAAAACAGTAAATCCACCAATAACAATAACAAAACACTAAATCTGAGATAAAAATAATAATAGCAGTTATCAGAACAATAATAGTCACAATTAAACAGACGAAGACCCTAAATCTAACATCATAGAATTACCAATAAGAACAACAAAACAAAACAAAACATAAAAAAAAGTAGAACCTACAACGTATGGTTTCCGAGAGTTTCTCCAGAGAATACGGCCACCATTTTTTTGATCCAAAAATCACGGGCAAACCTATTTTAGATCTAAAGCTGTGGATATAACAAAGGGGGATACTGTAGCGATAACATATGGCATAAGAAGAACCACAAAACCATTAAAAAATATTATCACTATTCATAGCACTGTACACTCCCTCACAGGCAACTGTAGTTGCCACAAAACCCATATGGCCGGATCGGAAAAACTTGAATCGCCGTCGGGTTCAAGTAACGGAGCTGTACGTTTCGGATCTCAAAGGAAAACATAAACTGTGAGTGAGGATGAACAGCTCGGGTTACCCAATAACCAACCAATTTATTAATCGGACTTTCCCTG
>CP139509.1:361348861-361365957 GCA_021014915.2 Artemisia tridentata subsp. tridentata | reverse complement strand
TTGCACTAATGATGAAGCGAAAAGTGTACCGCTTTTAGGGGGTCATTTAAGCCCTAAATCGTATTTATTTGATCAAATATTGCCCTAAATCGTTCCTTTTGTTATTTTAGGTACTTTGGAGAAGAAATCTGGAAAAGGAAGCATTTTGGACGTTTTTGGAGCATAAAAGTGAAGAAAACGACAAAGTCTCAAAAATATGCTGGAAAGTACACGTGACGGCGTCAAGCTCTATTGTGACGCCGTCAGCCCTTGATAAGCCAGAGAAATTTTGGAAGATTAAAGGGGGACGACGTCAAGAAGGTCGTCAAGCCTTGATAAGCCAGGGATGATTTTGGAGGATTAAAGAGGGACGGCGTCAGGAAGACCATCCGGGAACCCTAGCCATGGCGAGGTGACGGCGTCAAGATCTATAACGTGACGCCGTCAGCTACTAAGTTCTATATATAGTTTTGCAATTTTTTGTCATTAGTGTGCAACTTTGTGAGGAGAAACCCTAAGACGAATTTTCTGCCATTTTTAAGGGTTTTATACCCTTGGATCTCCCATGTTTAATTGAAGATAAGTAATCATTTAATCATTCAATATGTCTATGTGTTGTTTGATTATATCTTGTTCTTGTCTTTTAGTTAACATGCTAGGCTAGATTTATCTTGTGTTTGCTTAGATCTAATGAAACCTAACTATTGATTATTGGTTATTAGTGTGTTATTAATTGTATTGGATGATTGTTTATCGATGTTAGGCTTAAGAAAACTGGCTAACTTCCTATACAGTAACTTGCTTGAACGTCTTAAGAAACATGAACCAATGCGTACTAAGGTTTTTATGGTTGTATTTAATGCATGAGCGAATTCTAGTGATCCCATGTTAGGAGCTTCTTAGCCGGCTCGACATAGGAGTGAAGTAGGAGCTTGTAGAGTTGGGGAAGTACGTACGCCACCCCACGATTGGTATTAAGGAATACACCCGTCATACACGCAATTAATACACACTAATCAACCGGTAAAAGATAGTTAGGGAGTAAGGAAATCTAAGTAAACACATTTCTCTCCATATAAGTTCCACGACCTTTTCATTTTCAGTTATTTTATTTTATTTGCACTTGTAGTCATTTGGGTTAGTTGACTAGCAACTAATTCCGCCCACTCCTTCAAACCCGAGATTTTACTTGCTTTCATAAAATTATAAAAATACAAAAAAGAATCTTCCTTCACCCTTAGACCTATTAGAGTAGGTTTTCAATCCTAACGACACTATTCCCCTAGAGAACGATCAATCCCCCGGTACTTGCCACTACGCTATACTACATCGGTCAGGTACACTGCCTGGTGGGGATTGCAAGCCTCTTGAGATCCCTCGAGAGGTAAAACCTGTTGTAAGGTCGCAAAACCACGCATCAAGTTTTTGGCACCGTTGCCGGGGAATAGTTATTGTTTAGGTTGAATTTTTATTTTATTAGGTCTACTCACTAGATTCCTTTCTAGTGAGATTTTTATTTTTATTTTCTTTAGTCTATCTTTTTTCTTCGTTTCTTTGTTCGTAACCATTACCATCTGACGTCATGGAAGGTGGTAATATCCTCGATCCCAACAACCCACCACCACAACAACACCCACCTCCTAGAGCCCGTACCTTAGGAGACTACTCCCGTCCTAGCCACCATGGCTATCGAAACACCATTGAGCTCACTCAAGGAGCCAATGTCACTCCCTTGCGATCCGACACCATCCGGTTGGTGCAAAGCGGATGCGCATTCCATGGACTTCGTTCCGAAGATCCTAATTAACATCTCAAGGACTTTCTCAAAATCGTTGATTCTATAGACCTTGATGTTGCCACTCGAGAGACGACCCGACTGCGTCTCTTTCAATTCTCTTTGCGGGACCAAGCTAGTCAATGGCTAGAGCGTCTACCCGCAGGATCCATCACCTCTTGGGATGATCTCACCACTCGTTTCCTCGCTCAGTTTTTCCCACCAGGAAGAACTACCAAGCTAAGGAATGATATCTTGATGTTCCAACAACGTCAAGGCGAAACCCTCTACGAGGCATGGACTCGATTCAAGGACTTACTCCAAAAAGTCCCTCACCACGGCATAGAACTTTGGCTCCAAGTCCAAATCTTCTATGACCATATCAATCTCTCCACGAGGCAAACCATTGACCAATCGGCCGGTGGTAAGCTACGTGATCTAAGTGCGGAACAATCATGGGCTCTCCTAGAAGATCTTGCTCTTTATGACAATGATGCGCGTGATGTGTCGTTGCGGTTTAGCAGTTTTAATGCCTACTCAAGTTTTAAATTTATATTTAGCCGACTTATCAATAACACACACACTTAACGAGCAGTGTACCCGGTCAGTATGAAGATAATGGTAAGTAGAGTGTCGATCACTAAGAGTGGAACGTATAATCTCGTTAATCTAATCAGTATTTTAATATCCTAACGCAAGGGGGTTTCAGCCTGAGAGACTGGCACAGTTTTGTTTGCAATTAAATAATAAAATAAACAAATAGGCACGAATCAGCAAGTAGCACACACGTACACAGATAGATACTAGAGACAATAAGAGGGCTGTCCTTATGATTAAGTAGATTGTCACTTGTTTTATTGATAGCTTTATATGAAGTGTATGTAATTAACCCTTTCTCGTTGGTCCTATTCTTATCGGCGAGTAAACCCTTAATGACGACTTATGTCTAAAAGTTATTCCTAAGTGATCAATTTAGAAACAACCGTGGGAGCCACACCTTGTCCCGCAGTCGGGTGCCCGCAAGCCACTAATAAACACAGAGGTGGTCAATGCACTAATAAGTAGTAACCAAAGACATCAACATATAAACTTTAATTGATGGGAAAGCAAGTATTAAAGGGAGTGCAATCTTTCCGTTGTCACATTACACAAGCCACCAATCCTGATGAATTAAAGTTTGCTAAAACAATAAAACAAAACTACTTAATGAATTAAATACATGCAGCACCTTCTTACAGCTCTTGTATCTTCGATTTGGGTGTGTCTTGTGCTGCCTCTTGACTGAATTCGTCCTTCTCTTCTGTTCGGTCTTTAGGTTTCCGAACTTCCGAATCTCTTCCCCATTTCTAATGCGTCTGGTCTACGGGGTATTTATAGTTTGTGTCTGAGGAAAGATGCGGCGCATCTACTTAAGTAGATGCGGCGCATGTACTTAACTTCGCGTGGGGTCCAAGATTATAATATTCAGGAATATTCGTACACCGCCAGAAGATGCGGCGTAACTCTTTATTAGATGCGGCGCATGTCCTCTTGTATCTTGGATCGTATCTGGTGATATCTTGATAGAGATGCGGCGCATGTTGATAGTGAGATGCGGCGCATCTGGAGCAGATTAGTCTTGATCTTCTTCATTTCAGTAGACTCTTCACTTTATGCACGTTTTGCTCCATTATTAGTCCAAAATCGCCAAGTTTCACCAAATGCTTGTTTTTACCTGAGAATTACAAAAGTAAACGATTAAGTATCAATCCTCATACATAATATAGTAAAACAAGTCAAATTAATAGGATAAATGATAGTAATAAAATGTACTTATTTGAGTTCATCAAATATCCCCCCACTTGAACTTTACTTGTCCCCAAGTAAACCTTAGATTAAATCTCATGAAAATGTATCCTAAAAGATGTTAGGATTTATTTTTATATTTAAGCATGTATTCGTTTATTTCGTAATCACACAACTAAACACTTAACGAATTAGAAGTAAAATAAAATAAGTCGATAAAAGCAAATCTAATCGTTTAACTGTCCAGTCGCGACGAATATTCTATCATAAGCTTGGCAAGTATACACATCTCCACCACTAAAGCTAAGGAATAACAAGTCTAAAGCGGTAAAAAGGGTTTTTAGGCTTAAGGGTTAATTATTCTCTTTTCTATCGATCTCAAATTCCAGAAAAGGCGACAAAATCACAAATACATGATCGAATCCACGAACACGATACTTGCAATTGCTCAAATCCTTAACTCGAATAGGCTAAAGATAGGTCCAAACTTCACCAATAATAATATATCAAAAAGGGCGACAAAATCATAAATACATAGCCGAATCCACGACTACGATATTTAAGATTGCTCAAATCCCTAATCTCAATAAATCAAAGGTTCGGTTGGATAAAGAACAATACAGGGTATGGATAATTTTTGGGATATAAATTGGTGTAAAAATAAAAAATAAACAAAACAAATAAATTAAAATCCTAAGTGTGGTTAATCACTATCCCAACCATCCCATGAATAAGACTCATATCATTGAATAACTCACGCTTTAACACTTGAAACACACGCTTTAGGTAGACACGAATTATACTCAACAAAATCTTAATCAAAGAATAATCCTTAATTGGCATTCCCATAACTGCCAATTCCCATTCAATCCATAGATATAATACAACAAATAGTGGCCATATGAACCACTTACATAACTTTACATCGTTGGCTTAAAATAAACATCCAACTTTTTTCTTTCTTTTTCTTTTCTCATTTTTTTTTTTTTTTTTTTTTTTTTTTTTTTTTTTTTTTTTTTGAAACTTAAACATAGATGTGTAAAATTTCACCACATCACTACAACTTTCTTTCCGGATAATTTTTATTCATACTTTTCATACTTTCAGAAATAACGCTAATAGTGAAAGTAGTAAACACACGAAAAATAAACTCTAAAAGATATAAATATTTACTTTCACTCCAATTTGCATTGTGCAATTTCCCGACCTAACCATATATAATGAATTACGCACGCGAACACAGGTAATGTAAGGAAACACACTCTGCCTATAGCAATTAACCAACCACGGATTCTAATCTACAGGGTAGGCTAAGGTTTAAGGTGTAACGAAACATTTTAAACATAGGTGTAAGAAACGAAAGGAATGGCTCTGAGTGTTTTTCTAGGGGTATCTTACTCTAAAAATGAGAGTAACAAAAGGGTTTATACGGGGGTTAACTAACCAGTGTAGTTAGCTAATATCACATAACATATAAAGGCTATTTGGTGTAATCCTAGAATTTTACCAATTTAGACAAGTCATTCCAATTAAATAAATAATACTCATTATGGTGGTCTCGAATAGTATACAAGCCAAGTTCTAAAGTTTACAAGTCACCGGCACACTCATAGATTTGTGAATTTTGGAAAAATCACAATTTTTGAAAATAACGTCATGTGTGCAGTTATGCAACTTAGATCTTAAACAAAAACATGCTAAAAATTTTTTTTTTAAGTTTGATATATTAAGCACATTTTAAGCATAATTTTTGAAAAAGTTTAGGACAAGTAAGTGTTAAGTGTTCTAATTCTCCTATCCCCCCACTTAAGTTAAACAACGTCCTCGTTGTTTGTATAAAAGGTTAAAAACTGGAAATAAAAAGAATTAGAACGGAAAAACTCCCCTGAGATTTGCTCGGTATGATCCTCCATTTGTATATGAGCAAAAATCATCTTTCTTGTGGATTAGAACGTTAAAGCTTCATACTTGATTTATCCACAGGAAATTCAGGAAACTATAATACCACCAACACTTTAAAACACACCTAAGATAAGAAAGGTTCAACTTGCATAATACATTAGTAGTTAGGAAAAATAAAACTTAAAAATTAAAACTGAAAATCATCAGGTCAGTCGATGCGCCGTATCTTATTGAAGAAGATACGCCGTATCGAGCCTGGAATTAATACGGATCAGAATAAAGATGCGCCGCATCCTTAACCAGGGATGCGCCGCATTAAAATAAACTGATAAATAGTTTTAAAGTCGAAAAATAAAAATTGCAGAAAAATAAAATAAGATATGACCATTGCAGAGGATGCGTCGCATCTCAGGACTGAGATGCGCCGTATCTTCGTGCGGCCTGGACTGACTCGACACAAACAGAAAATTAAAAGATAAGCATGGGTTGCCTCCCACGAAGCGCTTGTTTTTGTTCGAGTCACGAGCCTGACTCCACCCTTATTTACTGTGTAATAGGGTGTTGTTCCCTCCACTTGGGATCAAGTGTGGATGATAGTAGCAATAAACACGAAAAGAGTGTAAATTTGCTAGTAAAGATGGAAGAAATAAATAAAGATCATACCTTGGCAATTTATGTACATCATTCCTATTCATACCCGGTTTGGTTGATAAATTGGATGACTTGACCATTCCTTCTGAAAGAGTAGTGTGTTGAGGAAAAATGAGTCTCCTTTCTTCTTGGTTATTCTCTTCGGTAGTAAGGCGTCCCTTGACTCCCGCAGAAGATGAGAAAGGGTCTTTGGCAAGTAAAAGTTCGAGTTCCTCTATAACCTTCATAGGGTCGAAATCATCATCTTCATCAATCGTAGCAATGTTTAAGAGCTCATCACCAAATTCTTCCTCGAGCTCCACCAAATACGGGTTGATCACAGGTGCTTCATGTGCTTGAATAGGTAGTGTAATATACTCCACCTCATTATCCTTTTGTTTTGCAACCTGTTTAGGAAAACTAGCAAGATTATTAGTAACGGGATCAATAGTATTAAATAAATTTGTACCACTTTTTGTTATAAGTGACTCCAATTCATCTTGTGAGTCTCCTTCTTCAACTAATGGTCTTGCAATTTCATAACCGTCCCGAATTTCATCCTTAAATAATTCATCCCAGATTTCTTCAAAATCCCTCGTTGGGTCAAAATCTGGTTGAGGTAAGTCATCATAAACTATGGCGTCAAATGGTTCGAAATCAAAATCAGAATACTTTTCATCTTCATCCGATGGATTGTCTAATGGTGGTAATACGATTGCAGAATATTCTTCAACGTAAGGTTCCGTATACACATCATCTTGTGCAATCTCCGGAGAAAAAGCACCATCGAGAACAATTGCAGGAATTTGTTTCTTATTAAATACATGGGACACTTCCTCATCATTATCATCGAGAAGATCATCTGATATAGTCCAAGTATGTCGAAACGGCAACCCGTTTCTTTCTTTCTTTGACTGAACCTTTTCCAGCAACAAGTATTCTTCCATAGTGATTTCTTTTGTCTCAGTGACTTGTCCACCATTTCTTGCTCTTTCCCAATCGTAGATCCCATTATTGCTCAAGGCTCTTTCCTCTTCAAGTCTCATATATTCTTCCATAGTAATGTCCGGATCGTCCATCTTCCTGAAATAAAACTTACTCTTGCAAAAGAAGGGTGAAACGATCAAAGTAAAATAAAAGTTACTGATATCTGCAGACGATGCGCCGTATCCAAAGAGTTGGATACGCCGTATCTTAATGATCGTTAAAATTAAATCAGACTTTATTCAGAAAATAGATACGCCGCTTAGAATTTATGAATGCGCCGTATCGAATTAATCAATCAAAAATCAATTTATCTAATTAAAATTAAATGCGTCGTATTAACGAAAGTTAATGCGCCGTATTTTCGTTACGTTTAAAAATAAAAGATTTTTGATTCATTAAGATGCGCCGTATCGACGGAAATCGATACGCCGTATTTGTTTAATAATTCGCAAACTGTTTTTAATTAAAATAATAGATACGCCGTATCTGCGAAAGCAGATGCGTCGTATGGCGTTAACGTTTAGAAAAAATTTTTATCAAAACAGATACGCCGTATCTGCAAAAGCAGATGCGTCGTATTACTTTATCGCTTAGAAAAATTTTCTTGTTAAAAACAGATACGCCGTATCTTGGGGAAAAGATGCGTCGTATCGAATTAATTAAACGCGTTGTATTAAAAAAAAATTAAACGCAATACGCCGTATCTGAGAGATCAGATGCGCCGTATCGTTCGATTTAGCACAGTACAACGATAGCAGAACACACAAAAAAAAAACGAAAAAATAAAATAAAACACACGAACAAAAACAAATAAAAGCAAAAATAAAAGAAAACAAATAGCACACAATACAACAAATATGCAAAATAGTACAATGATGCAATTAATCTAATAAAAAGAAAAATAACCTAATTAAAATACTAATCAAATTAACAGATAATAACAATTCACTCCCCGGCAACGGCGCCAAAAACTTGATGCGCGTGATGTGTCGTTGCGGTTTAGCAGTTTTAATGCCTACTCAAGTTTTAAATTTATATTTAGCCGACTTATCAATAACACACACACTTAACGAGCAGTGTACCCGGTCAGTATGAAGATAATGGTAAGTAGAGTGTCGATCACTAAGATGGAACGTATAATCTCGTTAATCTAATCAGTATTTTAATATCCTAACGCAAGGGGGTTTCAGCCTGAGAGACTGGCACAGTTTTGTTTGCAATTAAATAATAAAATAAACAAATAGGCACGAATCAGCAAGTAGCACACACGTACACAGATAGATACTAGAGACAATAAGAGGGCTGTCCTTATGATTAAGTAGATTGTCACTTGTTTTATTGATAGCTTTATATGAAGTGTATGTAATTAACCCTTTCTCGTTGGTCCTATTCTTATCGGCGAGTAAACCCTTAATGACGACTTATGTCTAAAAGTTATTCCTAAGTGATCAATTTAGAAACAACCGTGGGAGCCACACCTTGTCCCGCAGTCGGGTGCCCGCAAGCCACTAATAAACACAGAGGTGGTCAATGCACTAATAAGTAGTAACCAAAGACATCAACATATAAACTTTAATTGATGGGAAAGCAAGTATTAAAGGGAGTGCAATCTTTCCGTTGTCACATTACACAAGCCACCAATCCTGATGAATTAAAGTTTGCTAAAACAATAAAACAAAACTACTTAATGAATTAAATACATGCAACACCTTCTTACAGCTCTTGTATCTTCGATTTGGGTGTGTCTTGTGCTGCCTCTTGACTGAATTCGTCCTTCTCTTCTGTTCGGTCTTTAGGTTTCCGAACTTCCGAATCTCTTCCCCATTTCTAATGCGTCTGGTCTACGGGGTATTTATAGTTTGTGTCTGAGGAAAGATGCGGCGCATCTACTTAAGTAGATGCGGCGCATGTACTTAACTTCGCGTGGGGTCCAAGATTATAATATTCAGGAATATTCGTACACCGCCAGAAGATGCGGCGTAACTCTTTATTAGATGCGGCGCATGTCCTCTTGTATCTTGGATCGTATCTGGTGATATCTTGATAGAGATGCGGCGCATGTTGATAGTGAGATGCGGCGCATCTGGAGCAGATTAGTCTTGATCTTCTTCATTTCAGTAGACTCTTCACTTTATGCACGTTTTGCTCCATTATTAGTCCAAAATCGCCAAGTTTCACCAAATGCTTGTTTTTACCTGAGAATTACAAAAGTAAACGATTAAGTATCAATCCTCATACATAATATAGTAAAACAAGTCAAATTAATAGGATAAATGATAGTAATAAAATGTACTTATTTGAGTTCATCATGCTCTTTATGACAACGAAAGTTGGAGTGATCCCCGTGATTTGAATAAAACGGTCAAGGCAATATCTTTGCCTTCGAACAATTCAAGCACTTCCGACCGTAGGATCATAGAACTTGAAGACCAAGTCAAGTTTCTTATGAAATCCTACGAGGCTCCTAAACCTTCAAGCCAAGTGAACAAAATCACTTCTTCATGTGAATTATGTAGTGGTCCCCACGACACTCGTGATTGCGTGGAACTCCCCGAACAAGCTTTTGCGGACTACGCATCCTCGCGTACCGACGGAGCGGGAGACAAGTGGTACACTTTCAAACCCGAGCCAAACCCCTACGGTGATTCTTACAACCCCTCATGGAAAAATCACCCAAACCTTAGATGGAAACAAAACCAAAACGCACAACAAACCAATTCTTCCAACCCACCTAATCGTTTCCAATCAAGCGGTTCCAACTCGAACCGTACTTTCAATAACAATCCTTCTAACAATTATGGTAGTACCAATAACTTTGAAGGATTGATGTCCCAATTTATGGCATCTCAAGAAGCTCGTTTGGCCAAGTTTGAATCCGAATTCAATCAACAACAAACGGAGATGACCAATAAAATTGACAACTTATTGAAAGCCCTCAATAACGAAGTGCTATCACCTCCACATAAGGACGCTAGGAACACAAATAGCGGACCCCAAGTAAAAGACCCCTCTTCATCCAAACACGTCCACTTCGTCAACATTGTCACTATCAAACCAATTGATAGGAATGAGGATAATAGTGAACCTGAGGATGAGGTTAAGAAAGTCGAGGTTGATAAAGAAGTTAGGAAAAGTGAGATTGAAAAAGTAGATGATGATGATGAGGACTACTTCAATAGGCTACCCACTAAGGAAGAGCGCGCATATCATACAGACTTATTCGATGACCCCGAGACACCATACTTCCTAGGTAGACCAATTATAAAAATGGGCGACCCTTCTAATCTCAACATACCATGCAACATTGGACATTTGCATATGTGGAAAGCTTACATCGACCTTAGATCGCCCATAAACATCATGACTAGAGCCCACTACAACTTGATAATGAAAAATCAACTTGGGTATAGGATGTTCCCTGATAAGGGTTGGATGAGTAACTTCACGGGAAGAGTTAAGGGATTACCGGTTTATGTAGGAAACTTCACCTATGCCACCGACTTTGTAATTGTAGAAGATATCCGCCCAATAGTCGATGCATGCTTAACTCAAGTGGTTTTTGGAAAACCATTTGTTGAGGCCTCTAGAATGACTTATGAACCTTTCTTGGGGATAGTCAGATTTAAGGATGAGACCGATGAGGTAAACTACCAAATGCCATATAAGATAGAGCAATTCCAACACTTGTCAAATGTTGAGAAGGAGCTTAAGCAAGCGGTCTACTATAGGAATGATGAGGATATAAATAAAGGAGTAGACTATGTTATGGAAAGGATATCCGGTTTCTACAAGGATTGTTTGAAATTAGGACCGGAATATAAAACCGGAAATGAGAATGGCCTAGGAACCGTGACCAATGATGGAGTCACGTAATGTACGGTGACTTTGAGTCTAGCTACAAGACTCGTTAATAAAGAAAAGCGCTTCTTGGGAGGCAACCCAAGCTTTATTTGCTTTGTGTGTTTATTTATTTGTTTGTTTGATTTCATTTGCTTCCGTATGTATGTTTAATTTTTATTATTATTGATTCATGTTCAAAACTAAATTGTGAAAATGCTTTATCTTGTTTTTAACTTCGTCTTAACTACATATAAAGGTATTTTGCAAAAGATAAGTGTAAGGGAAATCCAAATCGGTTTATTAGAACAAATGAACATGAATCATAACAATAATAAATTAACATACATATTAGTATTTGTTTGAGTCAAATGCTTGTATCGAGTCTTAGTCATGTGTAGGATCGAGTACTTCGAGCTTGATTGAGCTTGGTATAAACAAGAACCTCTGCAATACAAGTGTTTATGCGGAAACTAAACAGCAAGTATTATAAAGAAGAAAACTCTAAAAGAACAATGATCCTCTATGGATCAAACTATTGAACTAAGAATCGTTTATTGAATATTAAAAGATGTTCAAGGCGTACATAAACTCATAGATGGGTTTATCTTTTATACTAACAAGATCACCTAACCCTAACCCGTTCTACAAGAAAACGTGTAAAGAGATTAACAACAATCTCTTCTAAAAATAAATCATAACAAACATTCTAAATATACGGATAACAAATAATACTATCCGCAGCAACAATACTATCGGCAGGAACAAGATAACACTGTCGGCAGCAATGAGCTTTCAGCAGGAACCAAAGCTATCGGCAGGAACCAACTTTACACTATCGGCAGCAACAATGAAACTCTTATTTCCCAGAGATCCTAACAATCCTCCCCTAATCTTGAGGTGAACTAGGTTAACCTGCAAGATTCCCATGTGATAAGGCTTTCATAAATCAGGCTTGAGGACTGCGACTTAGCAGCAACAATAAGAAGTAACCAGCAACAACTTCAATAACTTCAAGATTCCAACTTCTATAGCATCCAGCAGCAACTTCAATAGAGCAGCAGGAACATGAAATCTTCTTCAAAATAGATTTACTGGTCACCATAACATTACTTGAACTTGGCTGCTACTAATGACAAAATGTACATCAAATCTCTTTAAGTTTCATACTATTCTCATCACATCCAGGTGTGTTAACTCCTGTGAGAGGTGAATCATTGAAAATTAATGGATTTGATGTCTCTTTACCAATAGCCATCACTACTGGAGTAGCCAATGTTTAGGTGTGTTAGACCATGGTACATTGATAACCATCTGATTTATTAGCAAATCAGCAACGATAAACGGATTTGACTTGTCTTTACCTGTAGCCGTTTGCTCAGGACTAGTCAATTCTTTGGTTTCAACTGAACCTTGGTGAATTGAATACCAAATATGGATACCAAGTGTCTTTACCACAAACCATACTTTTGTGGACTAGTCAATCCTTTGGATCCCATAAGGGTTACATCCATGGTGAATTGAGAACCATTTTCAACTCTCAGAAATGAATCATGGGTGAGTTGAAATACCCTATAGCTTTAAGCAAGCTATTACAGCTATCAACGGATTTGATAATCACACCAGAGCCGTACCCTCATGGTGAGTCAACTCTTTCTTGTCTGCAAGACATGGTGAGTTGAGCACCATTTATTGTGCAGGTGTAAACACCAACACTGTACCTGCAAGGTGTTGCTCAAAACCAACTTATTAGCACACAAAGTATACAAAACTTTTTTTTTTTTTTTTTTTTTTTTTTTTTTTTTTGAACTAAGAAACACAAACAAAAACACACCAAAAGAAAAATAAGAAAAGAAAATAAGAAAGAAAGATAGAAACTTTACAACAACAACAAGAATAATCCTCCCCTTAAGCTTCATTCCTCCCCTTAAGCTGCAATCCTCCCCTTAAGCCCTGTAGCTAGGGATTGACCATCCCAATATGAACCACCAAATGCTTAAACCTTGGTCCATCAAAAGCCTTAGTAAGCAAATCAGCCACATTATCATCTGTGTGAATCTTTTCCACCTGAATAAGATGCTTCTCATAAGCATCTCTTATGAAATGGTGTCGAATTTCAATATGCTTTGTCCTTTGATGATAAACAGGATTCTTAACAATACACATAGTACTTTGATTATCAATAAAGATCTTAGTGTTCATGAAGTTGAATCCATAATCCAACAGCTGATTTTGCATCCAAAGAACCTGTCCACAGCAACTAGCAGCAGCAACATATTCTGCCTCAGTAGAAGATGTAGCCTCTATAGTCTGCTTCTTGCACTGCCAAGAAACTAACCTTCTACCCAGAAACTGACAACCTCCAGTTGTAGACTTCCTATCAAAGTTAGCCCCAGCATAATCACTGTCACTATAGGCTTCTAACACAAAAGGAGAGTCTTTGGGATACCAAAGTCCCAATTTTGGCTGTCCTTTCAAATACTTAAAGATTCTCTTGACTGCATTAAGGTTAGAAGTCAATGGTGTAACCTGATGTCTAGCACATGCACCAACAGCAAACATGATATCAGGTCGTGAAGCTGTTAAATACATGAGGGAGCCAATCATGGATCGATATAAATGAACATTAACAGCAGCATCAGGTTCATTATTGGACTTAGGCTTTGGAGGTTCAAACGGAGTTACAGCAATCTTCCCATTCTCCATATCAAACTTTTTAAGCATGTCATAAACATACTTCTCCTGAGAAATAAAGATCCCATCTGATGTCTGCTTAACCTGAAGACCCAAGAAGAAAGTCATTTCACCCATAGCACTCATTTCAAATTCACTCTTCATCAATTCTTCAAACTCCCTGCACCAAGCTTCATTAGTGGAGCCAAAGATGATATCATCTACATATACTTGTACCAGAATGATATCTTTGAAGTCCTTTCTGATAAAAAGAGTTTTATCAATAGCCCCTCTTCTGTACCCATGTTTTAGCAAGAAGGCTGATAATCGTGCATACCAAGCCCTTGGTGCTTGATGAAGACCATAAAGTGCTTTAACCACTTTGTAGACCAAATTAGGATTCTGAGGATCTACAAATCCCTGTGGTTGAGTAACATAAACCTCTTCCTCAATCCTTCCATACAAAAATGCACTCTTCACATCCATTTGATAGACGACAAATCCCATAAATGAAGCAAAAGCCAAAAACAACCGAATGGCTTCAACTCTTGCCACAGGTGCAAACACCTCATCATAATCAATCCCCTCCTCTTGTCTATGACCTTGAGCAACCAGTCTAGCTTTATTTCGAACCACAATTCCCCTAGCATCTCTTTTATTCTTTAAAATCCATTTAGTTCCAATAGCATGTTTGCCAGCAGGCAAAGGTACCAACATCCATACTTTCTGATTCTGGAACTGCTGCATCTCTTCTTGCATAGCCTCAACCCAATCATCATTAGAAAGTGCCTGAGCTATGCTAGTTGGTTCAACTTGAGATAAGAAACAAGCATACAGACAATGTAAGTAATCAGTATGATTGCTCCTTAATTGATCCTGTATATAACTGAGAAAAGCAGATTCTCCAAATTTAGATGGATGCATTTTACTCCTTGTTTGAACAGGGGAATTAAGATCTCCAAGAATCAAAGACTGAGGATGAACTGTATTGATCCTCTTGGTAGCAATGGGATTAACATCAATGGAGGATGCCTGATTAGTAATTGAAGGGTTGAAGTCATCATCATATGAGGAAGAAGTGAAAATGCCAGATCTGGACTGATGATGAGGATCATTAAGCTTATCTCTTGAAGAGACCGAATTTCCAAGATCAGAAGGGATTGGAAATCTTTCAGGGGAGTTATCAATTCCCAACTTGTCAACAGATGGAGAAGACACAGGAACATCAGCAGAAACATTAGAAGGATCGGCAGGAACCGATCCACTATCAGCAGGAACAGCATCAGCAGGAACAGGAATACTACTAGTTGTATTGAGTTCCCTTCGAACTTCAGCTTCAGCCTTTCTCAGGATCTCCTCTGTCTCTTTAGAAAATCCAGAACCAAACATCTCAGCAGCTCTTTTGGCATTAAACTCTTGTCTTTGAAGCCTAGCAAGATCTTCTGCAAAACTAGAATCACTTCCAGCCATATCAGAAGAATCTTTGACCTTTGAACCTGAAATGTTGTTAGAAGGAAAAGAAGGAACAACTATAGGTCGTTCATCACTCTCTGCATCAGAATCATCATCTGAGGTACCTGCATTGTTAGTCTGAGAAACATTTGTACCACCAGACAGATTTGATTTGAATCTAGTATACCCTAAGGTGTCAGATAGATAATCCAGATCAAAGTACCACTCTGGACCAGCACCCTGCAAATTAGGTTTATCTTCAAGATATCTTAAATTGAGAGTCTCTTCTATTCTCTTAGAGGACAGATTATAAACCCTATAGGCTTTACCATGAGCAGAATATCCAACAATAAACCCTTCATCAGCCTTTCCATCAAACTTGCCTAGATAATCACTAGTGTTCAAAATAGTGACCTGACATCCAAAAGGCTTAAGGTAACTAATGTTTGGAACCTTCCCAGACAAAAGTTCATAAGGTGTTTTATTATGAGGACTAGTAATAGATACCCTATTCAACACATAACAAGCAGTGCAAACTGCTTCAGTCCAAAACATAGTGGGCATCTTAGATTCAGCTAACATAGTCCTAGCTGCTTCTATCAAGGTCCTATTTTTCCTTTCTGCAACCCCATTTTGTTGTGGAGTTCTAGCATTACTATAGTCCCTTTTTATACCCTTAGACCTACAGAGTTCAATAAGATTAAAATTCTTAAACTCTGTGCCATTATCACACCTTATAGACTTAACCTTTTTATTTAGCTGATTTTCTATTAAAGCAATAAAATCCCTAAGTACTGGATAAGTTTCATCTTTAGTACTCAAAAAGAAAGTCCAAGAAAACCTGCTAAAATCATCTGTAATCACCAGGCAATAATTCTTATGGTCAATACTTCTGATAGAAGTAGGACCAAAAAGATCCATATGAAGAAGCTGCAAAGGCTCAGAGATGGTGCTCACAGCAGTTATGGCCTTGTATGAAGCTTTGTGCTGCTTTCCTTTGTTGCAGGCAACACAATTGTGCTCATTAGAGAAGATCTTCAAAGGAAGCCCTTTCACCAGACCATTCTTAGCCAGCTTGTTAATGGTCTTGAAATTTACATGTGCCATTCTTCTGTGCCATTTATTGGATTCATCCACAGAAGCTTTTGCAACCAGACAAGCAAGTGACCCCTCAGGCTGAACATCACTAAGATTGAAGCTATAAAGATTGTAAGTCCTAGGAACTTTAAGTTCAACCTGACTTTCATCAGGCAACTTGAAGTCTTTGGACAACACAAAGCACTCATTCTCAGTGAATAGAACACTGTTCTTCTTGTCACAGATTTGAGAGACAGAGAACAAATTGAAGTCTTGGAGTTCCTTCACATATAGCACATCTTCAAAGTCTAGCTTGGCAGTCTTGATAGTTCCTTTCCCTGAGATCATTCCATCTCCTCCTCCAAATGTCACAGTACCTCCATTCAAAGGAATAAAATCATGTAACCTTTCCAAATTCCCTGTCATACTCCTGGAACATCCACTGTCAACAATTCCAACATCTTTGCTTCTAAAAGGAAAATCCTGAGATAAAGAATACATATACAACATTAGATACAAGAAAGACTCAAGCCATTGCTGACTTGAGCCTGCCTAGTGGATCAATAAGAATTAAACCCTGGAGATTGATAAGATCCACCATTGATCTTGGATCCCATTTTCATATGTTGGTTATTGATTTTCCAAGACCAACCTGCTGAGGACTTAACAGCAGTGTTCCATCTTGCCCCTCCCTTGTGCATTGTGTCAAAATAAACAGGTCTCAAAGCATTTTGAAAGTAAGTACTAGAAGGTCTGAAAGATCTAACATTATTGTTTTTCCAACCAGCAGGATTGCTCCTGTCGGCAGGAACAAGATAAGCAGCAGGAATAGGCTTATCGGCAGGAATGAACTTTTCAGCAGCAACAGGCTTACCAGCAGAAACTGGTTTGCCATAAGCAACTGAAGTTTTCCTAGCTGCTTGAGGAATATAAGGGGGAATATCATTTACATTTTTCCATACAGACCTATTTTTACAAGCATGTAATCCCATCTGTTTTT
>CP139509.1:361062554-361348761 GCA_021014915.2 Artemisia tridentata subsp. tridentata | reverse complement strand
TAATCGGACTTTCCCTGGACCGGGTTGCAAAAAAAAAAGGGGCTAAGTAGCCCAATGAATGTTAGTAAGGTATAATGAGACACAAATGTAAATATACGATATGTTTATAGAAATAGACGTTGAATTTTAATGTAGTCTTCTCTCTCATTTGTTATATCCTACCACAGCAGTTACTGCCTATTTCTTCAATGGTGGCACATGTGTGTAAAAGGTGAAAAAGGGTAATATGGTAATTTAGCAAAATCACCATTCACAAAAGCCGGTGAAGACCTGCTGCTGCAAAACCATGTTTTAAACCCCCAAAAGTGCAGATAAGTGATTTTCAGTTTTGTGTTGCCAAATACTTAAAATGGATTATCAGCATAGCAGATAATCAGAAGCAAACGCAACCCCAAACACCCCCTTAATACTCTATCTACTTAGCACCAAATCATTCCTCTACCATTTTGATTTAGTTTGTAGCTAGTGCTGTCATCGTTTTGTGGCAAGTCACAAACGATTTAGTGGTCGTTCAAACGTTTGCTTGCGGTTAATGTGGTATTTCAGCCACATTCCATTTTACTTAACATTTATGTGATTAATATACTTTACCGCGGTAAGCCTTTACCCAAAAAAAAAATTGTCAAATTACATTTGTACCTTTTTTACATTTAACCGGTTAATGCTTCTCACTTATTTTTTGTTATCATGTGTGTATTTATTTGCATTTGTGTATTTATTTGCTTAGCTATAAATAAGAAGTAATAAGTCAACACTTTTTCACTTTACTCTTTTACTCGTATCTTGAGTAACAACCCCTATAAATTTTAAATCACTAATCCGTTCAAATTGTCTTCGATTATTACAAGGTATGTAAGTAATCTGATGAATCGTACAATTTGTAACGGTTACATTGTGTTGCATTTATTTAATTTTGAAAATCCTATTTTTTTATAAACCTTAATTTTGCAGATTTGGTGAAAAATGGTTGTTTTCACCGTTATTCTTGAAACGCCCCAAACTCTTTTAGAATATATTCTTTTTGGGTACCATATGCCCTTATGCTGAAAACTCAGAAGGGTGTATGGTCTGTGTGAAAACTAGAAGGGGGTTGAATAGTTTTACCGTTTTAATTCGTTATAATTACTATTTTTGAAAAAAAAAAAAAAAAAAAAAAACCCTTTGATTCGAGTTTCGGTGAAATCAATCAATTGCAATATAAACACAATAACAACAATACTAAAGTAAACTAACTACGAAATATAAAAGTGAGAGATCGAAAGATCAAACCAAGACACCGAGATTAATAGTAGTGCGGTAACGAAGCTCCTCTTCGCCCTACTCCACTCCCCGAGTACCCAACTCGAGAGTTCTAAGCACTATGTCAACAAACTCCCTTCAGGCGGAGAAAATCATACAACATCGCTTATCGCAATATCCGACACTAAGCTAAATGTCGAGTACTAATCTAGCTAGTACCAATCTTACTCACAATCTACCCGATCTTCACAAGATCCTCTCGATCTACACTTGATATACCCGATCTACACGCTATCAATACAAACTACACAAGATCTACCAAATCTCTACACGATCACAACGATCCACACAATCTAACTAAATACAATGACAAATAACTTGATGCATATCAATATACAACAAGTACATAACAAATGTTACGAGTGCACTAAACTAATACTACAATACTTTGTATATTCTCGATACGGTGTGTTCTTCTCTTGCACTAGTAGAGGAATGAAGGTGATCATTTGGTTGGATGATTGGATCACTCTTAAACAAAAACAAACTAACTAAATGATCAAAGAATTAAGATTGGAAGAGATGGATTTAACTCTGAAAGTTTTCTGTAAATATTTGTGCCTTAGAACTGTAAAATGGTCCAGTATTTATAGGCAAAGAAAAACTAGCCGTTACAGGCGACGGTACCATTAAATTTAACGGTACCGTCCGGTTTAGTGGTACCGGCCCAGACAAAAACGCTCATCTTTTTGTTTTTAGTGGTGAAGGTTTATTTGGGAATGTTTGAAGTTTTTTGGGAGGAAAAATAGCTGTTACAATTTTTAAACTTATTTTTTCAAATAAAACATTTCTTTTTAATTCAAAAATAATTTGTAGAATGTATTTTTGAAAAAATGTTTTGCCACATTAAAAATGTGAAGTCTTTGAACAAAAATTTAATCATTTGATCATTTGTCAAATTGTAATATACCTTGAGTGATTTACGTCGAAATGGAATATTACGAGTAAAAACTTGTTTACTGTACGTTAATTTTGACGTAAGACGTTTTCACATTTTGTTATTATCAAAACATAGAGATGTCGAAAAATATAAATAACGTTTTTAGACATTATTTGTAGGGATAATTCCAAAAATGTCCCGGTTGCTCAAGGCGTGAGACTATCTAGACGGAATCTTTTGTGTTTGCTTTTCTAGACCAGTTGCCTTGACAACTTGAATAGCCAACCATGTGCCGCTACTTGTCCGACATGAAGGCCGCCAGTTGCCCAAAAAGTACACCAGTTGCCCAAAAGTACACAAGTTGCCCTACCTTGTAATCCGTAAAGTCACACTTGTCACTTGCAGATTTTAGTTGCCCAAAAAGTAATGGTTGCCCTGGTCTAGAAAAGCAAACACAAAAGATTTTGTCTAGATAGTCTCACGCCTTGGGCAACCGGGATATTTTTGGAATTATCCCTTATTTGTATTAACAAACTCCCTCTTTTTGATGATGACAAAATATAAACTCATTTTTAAGTAAAAATTGTTTATAACAAGTTTTTAAGATGAGTTTATCCCATTTCTCCCCCTTTTTGTGTAAGCAAAAAGAATGTCGAGACGAGGTCGACGACGCTAAGGCTCCCCCATGATGTATACTCCCCCATGTTGGGAGGGCACCCAGGAATCGAGCAATATTCTTGTGTGCTTATTTTGATGTGCTTATTTTGATGTGCTTATTCATGAATGCTTTTTTTAATAGTTGTATAATCTCAACTTCTAATGAATCGAGATAACCATTTGTTCCTGTATAAGTAGTAAGTATCTGTTCTTCTACCCCGAGAAGGCCGGATTGGGATTATTTAAGCAATTGTGCAAAAGCGTACTCTTTTTGTACTTTCCTCTCTATTTTCTTTTTATTGGTTATGTATAGAATATTTTTCTAAAAAACGTGAATGCTTTTTAGAGAATTTTTTATTCATTTCAACCAACTAAACGAAACCTATCCGTTTAATTTTGATTTTCTTATCATCAAGCGAGAAGGCTGTGCAATTGGTAACACGTGCCAATAATAATCATGAAACTTCAATAAAGTTTACACGAGTGCTAATAAAATCTATCTGTTCGAGGACCATACAGTTGTCATGCAATTAAAATTTTGGTGACTAAGATATTGTAAAGAGCATTTGTGGCACATGTAAAATATAAATCTTATCAACACAAAAAAAAAGTTGTCAAAAAATGAAATTTTCACCACAAAGATAAATCTTATCCCAGAAACCATACCATTCATACCAAAGAAACCATACTGTTCATAAAAAAGATATAACCATATTGATTGTGTGGATGATTCGGGTGGTCTTGGGTTATGGAAGATTAGATCCATTGTTAGAGAGATGAACTAGAGAGAGAGAGTTGGGAGAAACTTGTAATAGATTAGCTTGTGTGAGAAAATGTTACAAGAGTTCCACCCTTCCCAAGTGTGGGAAGGGTTTATATACTTACTAATATTGGTGCCCCTAGTGGGCTGTGGAGTGAGCTAACAGTGGGGAAAGCCCCGACCCACTCCACAAATATAAATACGACTAATACTATTAATACTAATACTAATATTACTAAGCTAATATAAATAAGCCTACGAGCTATGTGAATGCTAAGTAGATGCTCGGGGTGACCGAGCCTTCATCTGAATATTTATATTCCTAACAATCTCCCCCTATGGGAGGTCACCCCGGAAATAATAATTTGAATTCTAGCATTCTTTCTTCAGAACTTGTCTTTATAGCTCGTAGTCTTTGATTCTTCAAATTCTTGTATCTTTGTGCATTGTGCATCCAGCAGTAATCATTTGATGACTGATTGATTGTCTTGGATGATCTTTGAGTATTCTTCGACTTTATCATCCAACATTTGTTTCCAAGTCATCTTACAGCAGTATGTCTCCACGTGATGTGATAGTCTTTGAGCCGACATGCTCACACTATTTGGTGTCATGATCTTCAGCATCAGAGTTTGCAGAAGCTGTGTTAAAGGTCTTTAGGTTGATCATGACTTCTTTGATTAAGATGATGATGTAGTGTGAACATGTGGTAGAGGATTGGCATCTTTTCTGCAACCAGCTACAGCATTCCACAGCTACAATCGCCAGAAGTTCCTGCATACGACAGTTAGCAACAAATCGACCGGTACTTACAGGTTCGGACTTCGAGATTGTTAACAGCATAGTGTGAAAACTCTCTCTAATCCTTACCAAGACCGTTCCTAATCGAAAACCCACAGAGGGCTTTTTAAGATCGAACCGTAGCACATCAACGATTAGGTGAGTCGCTGGAGATCACTCCACGACTGTAGACCGTTAGAAACCGCCGTGACCACTAAGCGTAATCCATAAAGAATTACCGAAGTGACCTGCTTTCAGGGCTGCTTGATGTTGACCCTGGCAGGAATTTCCATTCAATCATTGAGAATTACATTTGTAAATTCCCTCATAAATGTTCTGGCAGATTGCAAAGATCTGCGTAGGACTCTTAAGTTTACAACTGGTGTCCTTAATGTTGAACAACCAGTGTAGAAATAATTCGTGTTCCTATGAGATCTTATTATGCATCTCGTGGCTCTAGACTCTATTGTGCGTTTTGATTTGGTGATCGGAGGCTGGAGAGAACTGCCACCTTTTCAATATCATCTAACTCGGAGTGAGAGAGACGATAGAAATGTATTGAACTCCGTGACAATTACAACAAGAGTCCTTTGAGGGACCTTGATTGGCTAGGGAGGGTTGTGCAGCGTATCACTGGGTCCATGATACTTTGTCTTCAATGCCAGCAATCAACTAAGTGATTCTGACAGCATATGTATTGACCCGGTTTCTGCCTAAGTTGTAAGGATGGCTTCTTTCTTTTCACCCTTTATCTTTACAATTCTTTTTCATTCTTCAACCCCTTCAGTGCTTACCGAGACTTCATAACTAACACCTTGTTGGGTTTGTTCCAGTGTTAGCTCCATCTCAGTCGGCACTCTTCCCTTAATCACACTTTTTCTCCTTTTTTTTAATCATACCTAAGGACTTCTACACTAACTAGTGGATTGTCCCTGGGTAGATCCCTCCGGCTCTGGCGGGATCGTGGGAACTTGAGCCTAACCTAACCATCCTTATAACTCCATACATTCATTAAAATGGTCGGTCTTTGGTGTACTTCCACGATTGCCATAAACCAAATCTTTGAAAAAATCTCTCAAAGTGTTCATGATTCTGAAACACATTTTTGCAAACACTTGAGAGTTTTATATTTTTCAAATGCTCCCCCTCAACATGTGCTCGAATAATTGTTTTATAAATCTGCACATGTCAGGTGAAGCTCGCACTTTTGAATTGATTGATTTTCCAAGAACATGATCATCGCAAGACACGCTTACATCACTAGTGAACTAGCTTGAAATTATTACCCGTCCAGATCACATTCAAGGAAAATCGCTCGAAATCGGTACATTCTACTCAGACACGTCCTTTGCGAGACACGCTTACATCACCAGATAAACTGGCTTGAAATTATTACCCGTCCAGGACATGTCCTTTCGACTACTGACTTTAGCTATCGTCAATTCATTGGTGAAGTCTGAGCCTTGCTCACATAAGATGCATGCCAAATCCTTTTTGTCAATTCGCTCCCCCTCAATATGTGCATCGATATACGAAAGAGTTTAGCACATATGGGAGAGCTTACATTTAAGTCCAAAACATCACATTTTCATCAGGTTTCATATTTAAATCACATTCTCTCCCCCGATCAAAAATTTCAAACCTTTTGAGATTTGTGATCCCAATTGATTTAAATAAGTTAGAAAATGTGGGAGAAAATGTGTCCGATTTAATGTAGTCTGATGATGGAACATACTATGCTCCCCCTTAATCTAAGAGGGAGATTCACTGCTTTTTATGCACAAGATAACTTTTATGACACAAATGATATTGACCTTTTTGTGCAGACAATGTAATCATCCGCTTTTCTGAGTGAATCAGTGGTCAACATCGATTTTCCATCCACCAACAAAACTTTCCCACACGTTGAAGATCTCCACTTGGCGAGATCAGAATACGAACTACTTTGTTGAAGTGAAGGTGGTGGTGGTGATGACAGTGGTGATGACCGTGTTGTTGTTGTTGTTGCTGCCGATGTTGTTGTCGTGGTGAATTCTGAGCCAATCAATAGAGTTTGAACGTCTGATCAAATGGTTAGAGCGGGAACTGGTACATTCATTTTGGCTATGGAATCTGCATAAGAATATCAATACAGATATACATACATACAGATACACTATTCCTTAATAGCTACCCTTCAGCAGCTTGCCACATTATAATACCAAATTCATTTAATCAAACCACAGTCAGGAAATACGTCAAACTACTATATAGCATGAAGAGCAATTAGCAATCATGAACATGGCAATTCACACAGATTTCAATATTCAATTCAGGATCTTAGGAACATGATTCTAACATAATAGCAATATACCTAAGCGAATCCTGAGAACATATGCACAATATCAACAACAATTAAGCAGCAATCGACTAACAAGAGTCAAACAACAGTTGAAACTCATTCATTCAGATCATACACATGTCATACGAGTATTCAAAAACATCAACTGCAACTGGTTTTCTTACTTCTTTTAGGTTTTGAGTCTTAAAGTATTTAGGGGATTACACGAGGATTCCAAAGTAACACAAATGAACCTTCTAGATATATAAAGCTAGGAAACTATAAGCACATTGCACATAATGTCCTAAACTTTCTAGCAATTCACACATTTGGCCATTTGATATAAAATTTTAGCAAGATCCTCTTCAACTAATACCCCATTAACTGCAAAACCATTTCAACAAGTATGAGTTAACCAAGAAACCCGTTTGATGATATAAAATTTGAATTCACTCTCCCCCTCAATCAATGACCCGTATTAAAGATTTGTAGTCGTTGATTGAGTGACAAATTTTATGCATAATCCAAGTTTAAACAAATTTCATACAACACATATTCACCAAGTGTCTTACAAATAATTTTCAGAAGAATCACAGAATGAAAACTATTTGTATGCAAAGAAGATTTCTCTTCTTTTTCAAGAAATGATGCACTGAAACGTACATCAGATCGAAGAAACATGGATATAAAGTAATCCATGCCCAGGTGAACATCACCCAGTTGGAGGAACAACCGTCTTTTTGGCGACGTGCTTTCCCCATTTTGAAGCGCGGGTTGCTATCTAAAGTAATAGCAAGCCATTGAGACATGTTTTAACAATCCATTTTAACTTCTGCTCGAGCTTCATTTAAAGACCCGTGCCATTATTGAATGACATTTCTAAGTCCGTAAATGTTATCGATAAACAGAAGACATGCCTAGGTGAAACTATTTTTGGTCTTTTCTAATTTTTAATTTTTTGGTTTTTCTGATTTTACGTTTCTCTATTTACAATTAGCAAGATTTCTATATATCTATTTACAAAATGGTATAAGATATGAAAAAGAATGTAAGAAGCAAAATATATATACAAGGATACGAACCAGAAACCATTACTCCTCAGCATCCTGAATCTTCTCCGCATTCATGACTTGACTTGCTGAAGAGCAATGTGAGCACTTTTAATCAGGGATTGATTCTGGCTTTTCACTCTCCCCTAATTAGTGCTCTCCCCCAATCTGACAACCTTTTTGATGAACACCCATAATAGGAAGAAGACTTTGGATGAACGCCCATAATATGAAGAAGTCTTTTGATAACCAAATGCATGCCGTCTTTAGTCTTCTAACACTCCCGTCTTTGAGTAAATCTTTTCGTTAGTTTAAGTTGAGCCTCAACTGAAATCTAGCTTAACCCCACAACTCATCAAACAAGAACTGTCATGAGGTTAAGCTAAACCACAAATTTAAGCCCAGTAACAACTTGATTTCAGCTTAACCTCACAACTCATCAAACAAGAACTGTCATGAGATTAGGTTAAAATCAAGTTGGACCTAACCTTAAACTACAGAACAACTTGAACCTAACTTAACTCCACAACTCATCAAACAAGAACTGTCATGGGATTAAGTTAAATATCAAGTTGTAAGAAAAGAACTCAACATTTTTGAATGTAGAGAAGACTGTAGACTCGACCTTCTTCAAGATTGCCCAATATAGAGGAACAAAATACCAACCATCTTCATCTCACCAAATGCCTTCCAGTAATCTTGCATGTAACCCATCAACCCGCAGCGTACACATGAGACGATAACACACAGCAGAGAATGAAGAATAGACTGACGACTCGACCTTCTTCAGTCTTTAGTATAACACCAAAGTAACAAGTTGAACCACTGATCATCTATAGTATGTATCCTCTTGGATATTAAGCCCTGATCACGTGAACCTATTGTGCGTCCTTGATGTACACATTCTCTCTCCCCTGATGGTTACGATTAATCAGCCCATGACGTAAAATCGAAACGATAATACCAAGGTAACAAGTTGAACCACTGATCATCTCTGCGGTTATCAACACCGGAATAACTTCAACTCGGAAGCAGTATAAAGCCCGATCAAGTGAACCTGTTGTGCGTCCTTGGTGTACACATTTCTCTCCCCCATGATGGTTACGATTAATCGGAATCATCATCATGATGTGTACATGTAGCCTAATGACGTATACATGAAGCATTGACTAGAAACCCTTTGTTGCTGATTGAACCAGCCCGTGAGAATATGTAGATTAGCATTCCATGACCATGTTCTTCAACACCTTGATAGACGGAAGAAGTAGTGTTGGAGAAACATGGTTTGCACGACTCCTGAACTGACGTATTCAGGAGTCGTATGACCATTTCTCAATCATCAACCAACATGTAGATTAATATTCACCCTTTCCCCCCCTCAAAAATTGCATATGCCTGCCAACTGCAATTTTTGATGATTGAACTAGTGAATATGAATACCATCAACGGTAAGTAGCCCCACTTGACGGTTCTTGAAGACTGACATGTTGTTTATTCACCCTTTCCCCCCCTCAAAAATTGCATATGCTTGTCAACTGCAATTTTTGGTTGAACAAGTGAATAAGAATATACTCCAGTGTGCGCCGATCCACTTGAAGACTGAATAAGCACAGAAAGAGCATGAAACTTGTTGATGAGAATGGCCATAAACAAGAAGATTCCTCTTCTTTTGAAGATAAAGTGCACTCAAGCGTACACTTTTCTTTTCTTTGAAGAACGAGGCCTGAACTGATGTGTACAGACGTCATAATGATGAAGAGCGAGGCCTGCACTGATGTGTACAGACGTCATTATCTCTCTCTTTACTACTTCTCTCATCTAACTCGTTACCAACCCCATTATCATTTTGTCGGCTTGATGTCGTGACCACTGATGGAGAAAAGCCCGATATGATGAACTTGAAACTGAAGTAACATAACCCGAACTTGTGACTTAAACTTGCACTCATGTGTGACTAAGAGCGGTGTAGAGACTTCGTGCAACATTGAATCCCTAAGTACTCTATACTCTTCAACCAACCAACCATCAAGTATAAGACGTACATCACCTCTTGGATATCCACAACTTCGTGTGACACTGAGCACTACAACGTAACTCCTTAAAGTGATAGTTATTTTGTAATAGAGAGGAAGAAAAAATAACTAGATATCCAAGTCCTCGTCATTGTAAAGGTTAAACGCTCGAACAAGGATCTCGAAGAATCTTCATCCAACCACCCCGATATCTTCAGATACTAAGTACACGCACCCATGAAATTTCACTTCAGCCTCAAATAAATAATACTGAACTAACCCCGTAGTCACATCTTGTCGATTAAATGCCCCGATCCAGCCATTTGTGATGTTATAGCTGAACTTTGATAATGGTTTTAACCCGACCATGGTCAAGAGCGCATAGCCCATCATCACGGGTTTTTACAAATCTATGATTTAAACCGAGAAATAAGTTCTTTCGCGGGATTTTACAAAACCAAGAAGAAACCGTGAGACAGTAATAGTTTGAATGTGGCATGACTGATTTGATTTAGGAGAACATCAGATTGGGTTAAGAATATCTTGTGAGAATTACAGATCACATCACAACTTTTAAAAACTTTGTCCAACTAACCAACCTCGTACACAAACAACAATTTGTGACCACTTGATGAAGGAAACCCGATATACCAATGTTGAAAACTGAAGTAGTAGTCCCCAAATTTGTTACTTAAGCTTGCACTAATGTTGGAAGAATGGTGTAGAGAATTGATGCTCCAAGCAAATCTCTAAGTGCTCAATACCCAACCAAAGTATGAGACATTAACACCTCTTGCGATTATCGACATCGTCATTGACGTGTGACACTGAGTACTCCAATAACTCTTAAGTGATAGTTACCCCAACTGCTGGTAACTAGATAACCCAAGTCTTCAACTTATATCTTAAGCACGAGCAAGTTATCATTGAAATCATGCATCCAACCATCCCCGATTTCAAGATAAAATAGGTAGACTCTTTCGTGAAATCCAACTTCACTCTCAAGCAAGGAATACCAAATTAACTTCGTGATCATTTTGTGCGGTTGAATAGTCAAAGGGAGAAGAAACATGCGCTAATTCTTAGCAGTGCCCATGACTCATAGTCAGTCCTATCAAACAAAGCTGTCTGACCCAGCTACTTGGATGTTATCAGGTGCAGTGCATGGAATAGTTTTCGTACTGTGTACAGGATTTTACAGTTCTTGAGATTTATCCGAGAAATAAATTCAAGAACAAACTGCACAACAGTAAGTATCAAACTGCTGAAATCTTAGGCAATTTGCTAAGACCCAAACTACTGAAAGCTAAACCACTGAAACTGGAACCGCTAATATTCAAACTGCTGGAGACTGAACCACTGAATCCTGAATCGCTACGATCTGACCCGCTGAAACCGGAACTGCTAAGATTCAAACCCCTGGAGACTGAACCGATACGATCTGACCCGCTGTAACCAGAGCCGCTAAAATTCACATCGCTGGAGACGGAACTGCTAGGAAATACGCGCTAATTCTCCCCCTCAAAAAGGGCATGAAATGACCTTTTTGCCAAAGCTAAGAGTCCATGATGTTTGTGAATTTGTCAGGCACAATACATGGAAAGAGACAAATAAAACTACAACAACGAAGATGGTGATTAAGACTCTCTTGAAGTAACCCCTTGCTTGTCTCCTCATCAATAGTTTAGCAGATTACTAAATTCCCTGAAGCTCATAATATGCCAAAACCGCTTGATGAAATATGTTTTAACTTTAGAATGTAAAAGGTTAAACCACGTCTCTGAACAACCACCTCCCGTCTTTAAGTCTGACCACCTCTTGAGAAGATCTTGTACTACAATCCCATTAGAAGCTTGAGAGACAACAATCACTTGATGAAGCTTGATAAAGAACAAGTTCGCGACTTATACTTGCACTAAATTTGTGATTTAGAACCTATATTGAGCACAACAACGTAACTCCTTTAAATATAGGTAGTGATATATACCCAACCTTCCATCCTTTATTGTATATATCCACTTCTTGAACATCCAAGTCTAATCACCCTAAATATGCTCAAGCAAGGGTCTTCAAACATCGTGCATCCATCCAACCCCGAGATGTTTGAGACACTAAGTACACCAACCCGTGAATTAACAAACCAACCAAGCTACCATAATATCCCAATTCCTACCGATCTCGTAGCACAAACTTATCCCAGAAAAAAAAAAAGCCAAACCCCGTAAGTTTTATTATGTCAAAATCCATGTCCCGCCTACTTGTCCAAAATTGATTTCACGGGATTTTACAGCTCTTGAGATTTAAACCGAGAAATCGAATCTTTCGCGGGATTTTCTAAAATCTACAAGAGAAACCGTGAACTCAACAAGAATAGCCTAGAGTGAAGTGCAATATTAATCTTCGAAATTCAAGTCACAGGAGTCAAATCACTACTTGATCAAATCGCAACAAGTCAAGTCACAGATTGTCAAATTGCAACAAGTCAGATTGCAATCAACCAAGTCACAATTAGTCAAATCGCAAGTGTCAACTCGCAACGTCATATCGTAACTGGTCAAATCGCAATCCGTCAAGTCGCAATAAGTCAAAACGCAACTTGACAAATCACAATTAATCAAATTGCAATTTGTCAACTGTAACTCAAATCGTAAAGATCAAATTGCAGACTCACTTAAATCGCGGGCACCAATAGGACAATGCTGCCAAATCCACAACTCTGAAATCACGTAGGCCTTCATATACCCAACGATATTTTTCCCTACCCAAAATAATAATAATAAATCTCGAATAGACCGTGAGACATTAACAAGAATAAACCAATTGAGAAGGAATTTGTCTTTGTGATTTCACCACCAATATTAGTCCTATGATAACACCACGACCTTGTGATAATCAATCCGAAAAGTTAGCCCAAAGATGAAAAGTTCGAAATGTCATTTGCGGTTCAATTATATTACCGATTAACACCAAATGCATCCCAATCTTCAAACAACAAAGTCATACTAAAAATTTGCGGCCCACAAAGAAATCCGGATCCAATCCATACAAAGATCAATCCACATATTACCCTAATAACAAGGGTTATAAATAACACCTTAACCACAATTAATTAACCCTAATATTAAACATTTCCGCCCCCCATTCATTCTGCAGTCACAAAAAAATACAAACCCTAATCACTCTATCAAACAATCCGCCCCCTTCTATCCTTACTCTCAATCACAGTCACCCCACTCACTCTCATTTCACACTACACAATCAAACGCAGCCTCCATATTCATCCTTATTTCATCGTTAAAAACAAGATACAAACAAGAAACGAACACCAACTTTGACGGTTTGGTAACAAGATCTTGAAAAGATCTAAGGTAGGTTTATTAATTTTTGTTTGAATTTCTTTGAACGAATCAAAGGAAGTTTATGACATAATTGTTATAATACTTCCTTTATTTTCGGATATTGAACAAGAAGCAAAGCTTCTGTAAGATCAATGATGGTTTACGGTTTCATCCGACAATCTTTAAAAATTGTTATAAGTGATGTACAACACTGAGATCTTGTGTGATTGTGTCTAGTGAGAAACAGAGATGTGATGTGGTTCGTTGTAGTAATTAATTTTAATCTGTGATGAGGTGGGATTGATTGTAGGATTAGATTGAGTTGTTATTGATGGGTTAGATTAGTATTTGTGTAACTGTTGTTGGTTACTGCATTTGGTATCATTCATATCTGTTTTAGGACCCGATGTGGTCAACTAGTCGTTCTCCTTCATCTCCTTTCTTTTTATTTTAGTGGACAAGTCGTAACCATTATTAGGACACAAGCCGCATGTTTGCAAAACACACAAGCCGCATGTTTGCAAAACACACAAGTCGCATGTTTGCAATACACACAAATCGCTACATTTCAACGGACACAAACCGCATATCTGTCACTATCACGATTTTTGTCCCCAATATCCATTATTGGATACCAGACAAACTGCAGCCAAAAGCACCCACAAACCGCAACAAAGAAACACACAAGTTGCTACTTCATGGACCACATGTCACTTTCACCGTTTTTGTCATTTTTTTTTCAGTTTTGGCAAACAGCCAAACTGCACCCAAAAGTACCCACAAACCGCAACTATGAACACACTTTCTAAATCCAAACATTCAGTCCACAACAAAGCTTCTCTTGAGAAGCTACGAACCAAGAAAAAAACAGAACGCATTTCTTGATAGAATATCCGGACACAAGGAATCAAGCACAAACTAGACACATACCACATCCTGAACTATTAATCACAAATATGCCACACAACAATAGTAAAACCGTATAAGACAAATCTTAAAAACCATTAAAGACAAATAAGCCGCAAATACTGAAGTAACAAGCGTTTAAGGCATTTGTCCACAAAAATAAATGCTTAAAATTGTTGGAGGCCCACTTGATAGTTAAAACCAAACTGGATTTCACAACATGGGTACGAGCAATTTGTGAGGATTCTAACGAAGGCCCACATGAAACCAAATATGGATCTTAAAAACATGTATTTGAGCAGCTTGTGATGCTAACGATTTTTAAAAAAAAGGATGCAAAACAGTTTAAGCAAACAAGGAACAGTTCGTACAAAAAAAAAAAAAAAAAACAAATCTGACACACAATCAAATCAAACGAACCTAACCATGGCTCTTGATACCAATTGTAAGATATAACCATATTGATTGTGTGGATGATTCGGGTGGTCTTGGGTTATGGAAGATTAGATCCATTGTTAGAGAGATGAACTAGAGAGAGAGAGAGTTGGGAGAAACTTGTAATAGATTAGCTTGTGTGAGAAAATGTTACAAGAGTTCCACCCTTCCCAAGTGTGGGAAGGGTTTATATACTTACTAATATTGGTGCCCCTAGTGGGCTGTGGAGTGAGCTGACAGTGGGGAAAGTCCCGACCCACTCCACAAATATAAATACGACTAATACTATTAATACTAATACTAATATTACTAAGCTAATATAAATAAGCCTACGAGCTATGTGAATGCTAAGTAGATGCTCGGGGTGACCGAGCCTTCATCTGAATATTTATATTCCTAACAAAGAAACCATACAATTCATAAAAAAGAAACCTTTCCATATTAGTTCACAAAAGATCCTACCCCAAAAGTTGTAACCAATTAATCTACTAAAAGTTGTGACCAATTAACCTTTCTACTTATTACACAAAAGTTAGTTGTCACGGTTACACAGAAGGTGTCACCAATTAATCTTTCTACTGATTAAACAAGCTCGTCTTGCAGAGCCTGAGTAGGCAACTGTGCAGCATATTGCCTTGGCCCCAGAGGGAGCATTGTCACCCTGATTGTAAGTCCAAGGGACCCCACTGCTTCCTTCATTTGCCTTTGATAAAGGCAAGTACCATGCCAATCAAGGTGAGTCTTGATTGGCCGAGCCTATCGCTGTGCATGATTCTTGTACATGAGATCAAAGTCATCTGATTGACCTTTTTTTTGCTGGTTTCTCCGTTATTAATTGTTTCTTCTCTCTTTTTTAAAGGGGTTTATAGAAACTATAAGGGGAGAGGGTTAAATAGTTTCACCGTTTTAATTATGTTTTTAAAACCTTTTTCAAATTTCATTTCAAAGACTTTTAGATTTGAAGTTTATGTGATATCAACACAACAATATATGAACACAAAGAATATAATCATTAATAACAAAGTAAGAAGTATATAAGAGTAAAGAGAAGAAACGATCAAACCAAGGCACGAAGATTTATAGTGGTTCAGCTACGAAGCTCTATCTTCGCCCTACTCTGTAGGCTCCCAACTATATCAAATTACTAGACAATAATCATGGTGACTTGATGGTGTTCATGGAGGTGGTGGTGGTGGTGATGTCACGGCGGCATAGTAGAGAGAGAGAGAGAGAGATGAGAGGAAAATGGTTTTTCTATTTATCACACACTAGAAACACACACACAAGCACACAAACAAGTGAGACTTGTTTGTCTACATATAGCCTCCAACGCCTATAGTTGGGCTTGGATTGGGCTTGGTTCTCATGGGCTTGACTATGTAAGACTTAATCTATTTAGACTAAACTAGTTGCCTATTAGATTACTTCCTATAGCCCGTTACTAGACTCTTACATATTCTATTTAAACGTTACATAGTTCCTAAACGTAGAATGACCATCACTTCTATTACTTTCTCCTAAAAGTAATGCTAACAATCTCCCCCTAAGGGATGCAATTCTGAAGTCATTCCTTAGTTGTCTTGGATGAGTTGTTGTGAATTGGTTTTCTTAACTCTTGATCTTTGAACCTTTAATGTTGTAGAAGATAAGTCTTTATTCTTTGTTCTTTTCCATGCTTTGAGATCTTGTGATGTAAGGTTGTTGTCTTTTCTTGCCTTGATCAATCATCTTCATATTTGACTTTGTCATTTTCTTATCATCATACTTATATGTCTTGTATAGCTTTGATCTTCATACTTAAGCTTTCCTCATTTGCTTGGATTTGTTCTTGAATTTATTTGCTTAGATCTTTGACTTTGAAGAAACATTGATTTCTTTATCTTGAACTTTCCTGATTTGAGCTTTGATGATGATGTTGATTGTTGCGTATGTAAAAGTTTATGATGGTGAAGATGTCAATGTAAGTGGTTGTTCACGTCATGTGATTTCATCTTTTTGTACCTGCATACTAAGGTTAGTTTCATAATCGTGTAACTCCAATTGATTATCGTGGACTTCTTCTTAGAGAATTCATTCACGTCAATTGTTTTACTGATGAATGTCCTGATCCCATTCACCTTGGTCGGGCGAATCATCCTAATCTCGTAAGAGATAGTTATCAATACATTGGATTAGATCCAAGTAAAGACCTACGTCTTTAGGATTCGATTCGTAAGATGAATCTCCTTAGCAGGATTTCTAGCGCTTACGAGTTTAGATGTCGAGTGTATTTGCAGCATAGTGTGTAAATACTATTCGAATCCTTACAAAGGCTATTTCAGAATTAGATGCCACAGGAGTGCTTACAATAATTCTGATGAGTTGCTGAAGTATACCGAGATATCACTTCACAACTGTAGACCTTTTGATGCATAAGTAACCACTGAAACACTAAGCTTAATTCACAAAGAATTAATGAAGCGACCTGCTGTCAGCGCTGTTTGATATTGACACTGGGAGGAATTTCCATTCGATCACTGTGGATCACATAAGTAATTCCACTCATGAATGTTCTAGCAAGATTACTAAGATCTGCGAAGGATTCTAAAGATTTACATTTCGCGTTCTGATTGATGAACAACAAATGTATGTTTTGGAATATGTCCTAAGAGATTTTATAATTTGAATCTCATTTGGCTCTAGACTCAATTTGTGCATTTTGATTTAGTGAGCGGAGGCTAGATTAGAATGCCGCCTTTTCAATATTAACACATCTCGGAGTGAGAGGTCAATAGATTACGTGTTTATCTCCGTGAGAAATGAAACAAGTATCTGTTGAGAGAAACTTGAGTGGCTGGGAATGGGTTGTGCATTGCATCACTGGGTCCATGATGTCTGTCTTCAATATCTTAATCATCTTTGTGATTAGAGATAGATTATGTATTGACCCGGTTTCTGTCCTAATTTTATTTAGGGTTATTTCTTTTCGCCATTTCATTAACTTTTTTTTTTAATACTTCAACCCCTTTGTTAGCATTACTTTTAGTAGAAAGTAATAGAAGTGATGGTCATTCTATATTTAGGAACTGTGTAACGTTTATATGTAATATGTAAGAGTCTAGTAACGGGCTATAGGAAGTAATCTAATATGCTAATAGCTTAGTCTAAATAGGTTAAGTCTTAAATAGTCAAAGCCTAAGAGAACTAAGCCCAACCCAAGCCCATAAGTCATTGGAGGGTATTTGTAAGCAAACAAGTCTCACTTGTTTGTGTGCTTGTGTGTGTTTCTAGTGTGTGATAATACAAAGACTCTCTCCATCTCTTTCTTTCTCTCTACATCCACCACCGCCACATCCATCACCACCACCACCACCATGAACACCATCAAGTCACCATGTTTATGTGTAGTTTGTTGATTTGAATGGGAGCCTACAATTGGCATCAGAGCCACATGATAGTTATTGGTTAGATTCATAGGTTTGTTAGTTTCAATTTGGTAGTTTTTGAAAAGGGTAGTACAACGCAAGTTTTCGAAAAAACTATTTAAGTCTTAAATCTTAGAACTAGTGGTTAGATTAGTTAAAGGTTTGAACTTTCGAGTAGTTTTAGTAGTCACCTAGCCATTTATCTAAGAAAAACCCAAAAAGATTCTCAAAAGAAGCTGTTTTTAGGAATTATTTGAAAGTTACTGTAGCAGGAAAGTTTTCGAAAAATTGCAATCTTCAAAATTTTTCAAAAAATTTGAGTTTTCTCGAAATCTAGGTGGCCGTACTTTTTAGTTGGAGTTCCACTACCTGGCTGACGTGGCATTTCGAATACTTTTGTTTTTGAGTAATTTTGGCTTCGAATACTTTTGGCTTTTCGAGTAATTCTGGTTTTGAGTAATCCTACATGGCAGTTTCAAGTACTTTAGTTAGTTGAGAATCCACTACTTAGGTGACGTGGCATTTCGAGTAAAAGTTCAGAGTTTCGAGTAAAATTTAGAGAAGTTTCGAGAAAAAACCCTTATTTTTAGGCAAGAACCTTTTCAACCTGAAAATTAGAGTTTCGAGAACTTTTCACCATCATTAGATACTTTTCTAATAATTTAGAACGTTTCGAGAAATTCACTCTTCGAGAACTTGACACTTCGAGAACTATTCACTTCAAGAACTATTGGGATTTCGAGTAATTATTGGACTTTTGTGGAAAAGAAACCTAACAACCTAAAAACAAAAATTTTGAATAAACTTGAACACATTCTAAGAAACTTTAACCAACTTAAAATTGAGTAAAAGTTTTTGAGAACCGTTATCCTTCGAGAATTTTTTGTAAAACCGATAACACATCATCAATCCAAAATCAACCTACACAATGTCAACTCAATAAGATATTTACGCAACGGGCAATGAAAACCGTTCTCCTATGCTTGAGAAAGGTGGGTATCTTCAATGGCAAAGTCGAATGCTTCGCCATCTAAAAACCAAGCCTAATGGAAAACTCATGATCAAATCCATTATGGAAGGACCTTTTAAGCCTCGACAAATCCAAGATCCAGGAGATCCTAACCTTACACCGCTAGTTTTACCTCACCTTCGTGATCAAACAGAAGCAGAATACAGTGAGGATGACAAACTTCAAATTGAAGCTGATGATCTTGCTATGCACTAGGATTGTCACGAGAGATATTTGCTGCGGTAGATAGATGTGAAAGTGCTAATGCAATATGGGAAAGAGTTCGAAGATTATGTCTTGGAACTGAAATTGGTAAGTAGGAAATGGAGAATAAGCTATTGACAGAGTTTGAGAAATTCACATCTACACCTAGAGAGACCATTGAATCTTACTATCATCGCTACTGTACTCTTATGAACGAGCTTACAAGAAATAAGTTGACTCCTTCAGTGATAGTTAGCAACATCAAGTTCCTTAACAATCTTCAAGAAGAATGGGGACGATATGTCACTATAGTTAATCAAACCAAGGACTTGCATGCTGTGAACTTTGATCAACTTTATGATTTCTTAAAGCAAAACCAAGCTGAAGCAGATGAAGTAAAGAAAGAGAAGATGTTGAAGAATCACGATCCACTAGCATTGATTGCTAATACACCAACACCCATACCTACTTATAACATACATCAACCGTCATCTTCCAATAGCAACTTCATGCAACAAACAATTCCACAAAACCACATTCCACAACTCATTCCACAACAACCGATACAACATTACCAAGTTGCAGACAACACAACACTTGATTATGATGAAGGCACAAAGGCCTTGACAGAAGCTTTTGCCATGCTATACAAAGCATTCAACGTTCGCTACAACAAACCAACTAACAACAACCAAAGGATATCATCAAATACTCGTAATAGGCAAATTGTACAAACGGGTATGAATATGGGTCAAGAAGGACACTTGGTTGCAGTTAATGGTAATCAACAAGGATATGCTCAGGGTATGCAGATTGGAAATCCGAGGCAAAATGCGTGTCAGTATGTTGGGAATCAAAGGAATCAGAATATGGGAATTCAGAATGGGAATGTTGCAGCTCACGTAGTTGGGAATATAGGAAATGGTAATCAGGGAAATCAGATTCGGTGTTATAACTGTAAGGGTATCGGACATTATGCTAGGAATTGCACTGTTGGAACAATCAGAAAGGATGCTAGATACTTCCAGGAAGCATTTCTATTGGCTCAGAAAGAAGAAGCGGGGATACAACTCACTACTGAAGAACATGATTATTTGGCGCTAGCTGACTGTGAAGAGGATACAGAAGAAGTTAATGCAAACTGCATCTTCATGGCAAACCTTCAAGTTTCATCATATGACAATGAGGCAGTCACACCTCCCGTCTATGAATCAGATGGACTTTCAGAGGTACGTAACTATACCACATGTTATGATAATGATATATATGATATGTATACTCATGAGACACCGCATTATGCGACTACATAATCCGTTATGAACACATATGTGGAGGAGGAGATTGATAGCAATATTAATTCTAGCACTCCAGATATGGATTCGAATGGAATCTCAGAAACCCAGAATGTAGTGAATGATGAGCAAACTCGTGCTTACTTTGAATCATTACTTCATACATGTAGTTCAGAAATTGAGAAAGTTAAATTGAACAATCACGAGGTTACAGACGCGAATGTCAAGTTAACTGTTGAGCTTGAGCGATAAAAGGAGAATGAAAAAGTCTTTGATTTCAGCAAACAAAGTGTGACAGAATTGGAAACCGGTTATCAAAACTCCGTATTAAGAGAAAAACAACTTCAAATTAAGTTTGACACTCTAGACGTCAATTTAAACAAAAAGATTAAATCTTTAAATGAAGAAATCTCTGTTTTGAAAAACTAAGTTTCTAAACACCAAACTACTTGTTCTAATCCTGAAAAAGAAAAGAAAAAGTTGAAAGCTGATTTTTCCAAACACGAAAACGATCTTTTTGATGAAATACTTGAGAAGAATGATAAAATTCTAAAACTGGAAAATTTGCTTATTAAAACTGGACACTCTCAGCAAAAAATCAACATGATTATGAAAAACAAAGATCCAATTTTGCACACCACTCAAAAAATGGCTCTTGGTTGTGAAAACCCTTGGAATCTCTAGAAAGCTCAGAAAGCTCAAAGTGTTCTGTATAATGGAAATGCTTTGTTTGAGAAACATGAACCCATTTGTGTTACGGACTCAGATGAAACATTAGAACTTGCAGAGGAGAGTAGATCCAAAATGAAACAAAAGACCCCAGAAATAAAACTCATAGATTATAAGAAACTCAATGAGATTTCAGGAATTACTTGTGTTCCACAAAAACAGAATTCAACAAGTGTTTTCAAAAAACCAATTGTTCGAAAACAAGTTTCAAAACCAATAGTTGTCTCAAAACATCTTTCAAAACTTGAACAAATTTCCTCTAACAATACTTTTCACACAAGTGTTGCAAAAGGATTTCTTGATAATGTCAAAACAAGAATTGATCAACTTCAAAGGATTGTTGAATAAAAAACAAGCCTTACAATAAACACTTGGAACTCGAGTTTTCACAATGAAATGAAAAAGATTTTCGATACAGATATTGCTACTCCATTGAATAACATCTATGCGAGAGTAATTCATTTTGATAAAGAACTTTTCAAAGAAACAATGGACTTCATTCAGGAACACAAATCCTTAGTGAAAACTACTAATGAGACTCTTGAAAACATCAATGAGTTGGAACATTTAAATGAATCTCTCCTAGAAGCAGTTATGACCACAGATATAATGTCTTATCATTTTGCAAACTTATTCTGTTGAAGATCATGAAAAAAATTCATTCTGAAACTTCTGACATTGTTTCAAAATATGAAAATGCTCTTATAAAACTTGAAAGCAAAAACTTGTCCTATTCTAGACAACTTGATCATAAAAAGGAGGAATGCAAATATGACAAAATGTCGTATGAGCGTACGCAAAATGACTTGAATGAGCAAATCAGTTTTTTGAAAGAACAATTGGAAAATCAAAATCGGAAGGGTGTGGACACTCAAGGTGGTAAAACTTTGACTAAGGAGAAACAACAAGCTTTAACACCGGTTGCAAAACCAAAAATGTCTATTTCGATGTTTCCTCCAAAAGTCACTGAACCAAATGTTTTCATGAACCAAGTCACTCCACAATCCTTACCTATTCATAAAAGTAAACATTCAAATGTAAATAAAGCAATTGATAAGACTCCAAAAGTTTTAGCACATGGCCTTTATAGGATTAGTACAAACATTACGTCTAATTCCACATCAAAACAATATGGAACAAATTACATGAGCTTACTTAAGAATCCCAAAGTGCCTAGGAAAACTGATAATAAGTCTTACTCAACCAAAGTGAATTCTAATGAGTCTACCTTAACTTCTACAGAATTAGAAAGCACATCTTGGAGCAGCAGACCTCAGCCTAGACACAATCTAAGGAACAATAGAGTCTTGCTTGTCTCTAAGATTAGTTGCAAGCATAACGTATAAGAAGTAGAAGCACACCATAGGAATTTACCGCTTTTTAATAACATACATAATTCATCGGGATATTCTGTTAATCGCATTGTGTCAAATGCATGTAATGGCTCTCTTTGTTTTTCATGCAAAAAATGCTTTCGTAATCATGATAATGATGAATGTGTGTCTACTCCGTCGAATGTTAAGACAAAACAGAAAGATGTTCCTACAGGAACGCGTGCTAAACAAATAGGACATCTAGTTGCTCGACCTAGATCACCATCTAGTGCCTCATCAACTAGTAGTTGCCTCAGCTGGAGACCAACTGGTAAAAAGTTTACGGTACTAAAGCGCAGATGAAAGAAAATTAACATTAGGATTGAACCCCCAGAACAATTCTTTGACTGTTATGAATCTTTCAACGCTAATCAAAAGAGACCTAAATCCAAAAGGTTTCCACAAACAAAATCTTATGTTTTCTACAGGTTATCGAGATATGTCTTTGGATCGTCAACTCGGGTTGCTCTAAGCACATATGTTGCATATGGATCTATGTGGTCCAATGAGGATTGAAAGCATAAACGGGAAGAAGTACATTCTAGTAATCGTCGATGACTATTCTAGATATACTTGGGTAAAATTTCTGAGATCAAAGGATGAAACACCAGGCATCATCATCACCTTGTTGAAACGTATACAAGTCCTTCTACAAGCTCCAGTTAGGATAGTTAGAATGGACAATGGCATAAAATTCACTAATCAAGATCTACGGCAATACTTTGAAGAAGTCGGCATCACTCACCAAACTTCGGTCGTACGTACACCACAACAAAATGGAGTCGTTGAACGAAGAAATCGTACTCTTGTCGAAGCTGCTCGTACGATGTTGTTCTATTCTAGTGCACCATTATTTTTATGGGCTGATGCTGTTGCAACTGCGTGCTTTACTCAAAACCGATCTTTGATCGATACCCGTTTCAAAAAAACACCCTACGAATTTATCAACAACAAAAAGCTTGATATCTCATATCTTCACGTGTTTGGTGCCTTGTGCTATCCAACAAATGACAGAGAAGATTTAGGAAAACTGAAACCTAAAGGTGATATTGGAATCTTCATTGGCTATGCAGAAAACTCACGGGCATTCAGAATCTACAATCGAAGAATAAGAAGAATAATGGAGACAATGAACGTGAAATTTGATGAAATTTCACAGATGGCTTCTGAGAGACTCACTCTAGAACCCATGCTTAACCCGATGGCTTCTAATTACAACATATTAGGACCCGAGCTTAACACCAAGACTTCTGGAAACATTAGTCCAGGACTCGTACCAAAAGAAGCTCAAACAACAAATTGTGATAAGCCTAAAGATCAAGAACTGGAAAATTTATTTGAGTTAATGTTTGATGAATATCTAGGTGGAAATTCGGCAAATGCATCAAGACATCGTTCCGCTGCACCCACTCAACAAAATCAAGAACCGCAACCACAAGATGCATCAACAACCGTCGAAGAAAAAGCACCAACTACAACAAACTCATCTACATCAACTACACAAATGCCAGTCATTGAAATCATTCTACCACAAAATGTTGTACAAGAGCAGAACCAACAATCTCAAGATGAACAAACACCAATCCATAACAATGAAGAGTTAGAAGAATTCAACAATCCATTTCCTAATCAATCAACGGGATCTGCAGAATCATCTTCAAGGGCTAACAATACGGATTTGGTAATTCCACGGTATCCTTCAGAACTAAAATGGACAAGAGACCATCCAATCCACCAAGTGCTCGGCGATTTACAACAGCCAGTAATGATGAGACGCAGACTAGCAACAGATCCAGAACTTTGTATCTTTGCACTTGCTATATGCATGGATGAAGAACCAAAGAGCATTCGTGAAGCTATGGCGAATGAAAGCTGGATTGAAGTGATGCAGGAAGAACTTCTACAATACAAAATACATGACTCTTGGGAAAAAGTTGAACGACCGATCGACAAACTGGTTATCAATCTCAAGTGGTTATGGAAGAACAAAAGAGATGAAGAAATGACTGTAATTCGCAACAAAGCTCGTCTAGTGGCTAAAGGATATTCTCAAGAAGAAGGGATAGATTTTGAAGAATCATATGCGCCAGTGGCAAGACTAGAAGCGGTTTAGATATTTCTAGCCTACGCAGCTCACAAGAACATCACGGTCTATCAAATGGATATCAAAACAACGTTCTTGAATGACACTGTTAAGGAAGAGGTTTATGTGAGTCAACCCGAAGGCTTTGTTGATATGGAACATCCAGACCACGTATACAAGCTAAAGGAGGCCATCTACGGTCTAAAACAAGCTCCACGGGCATGGTATGATGAACTATCTTCATTTCTACTTCAGAACAACTTCACAAAGGTATTGTTGATCCAACACTTTTTACACGAAAATACCACAATGACATCTTGATCGTTCAGATTTATGTGGATGACATCATTTTTGGCTCCACTAATCCAAAAATTTCAAAAGAATTTTCAAATCTAATGAAGAGCATATTTGAGATGTCAATGATGGGGGAACTAAAATATTTTCTTGGACTTCAAATTCATCAAACCCCAAGTGGTATCTTTCTAAATCAACACAAATATACCTTAGAAATCCTTAAGAAACATGGAATGGACAAATGTGATCCTTCTAGTACCCCAATGGCTACTACAACGAATCTGGATTCTGATTTACACGGGAAACCAGTTGATCCAAAATTATATCGGAGCATGATTGGTTCTCTCATGTATCTAACAGCCAGTCGACCTAACATTCATTTTGTTGTATGTTTATTAGCGCGATTTCCGACAAAGCCTACAGAGAATCACCTCAAAGAGGTAAAAAGAATCTTTCGATACCTTCGTATGTCCGTCGACATGGGTATTTGGTATCTGAAAGGATCTGGATTCGATCTTATGGCCTTTTCAAATGCTGACCATGCAGGTTGTAGAGACACAACCAAAAGTACGTCAGGGGGAGCTCAATTTTTGGGAGAAAAACTAGTAAGCTGGTCTTCAAAGAAACAAGACTGTACCGCACTTTCCACTGCAGATTCTGAGTATGTATCTCTATCGGCATGTTGTGCTCAAGTACTTTGGATGCGCACACAACTCAGAGATTATGGCTTTCACTTCCACAAAATACCTATGTATTGTGATTCGAAGAGCGCCATCGCCATCTCAAGCAATTCTGTACTACACTCACGTACAAAACACATTGTCGTTCGTTACCATTTCATCAAGGAGCATTTGGAACAAGGTACTGTTGAACTATATTTCGTGAGGATTGAATACCAACTTGCGGATCTATTTACTAAAGCCCTTTCAAAAGAAAGGTTCAAGTATTTAGTTCATCGAATTGGAATGCGAAGCCTAACTCCAAAAAAGTTAGAGAGTCTTCTCGAATCATCTTAAGATTTTCAAAATCCAAAAGACTTCGCTTATCTGTAAATATTTTTGAAAAACAAAATAAAAAAATTTGAAAAACCCATAAAAACAAAATACAAAAATATAAAACTTTGAAAAATCCAAAAACAATAGAAAACGACAAAAATACAAAAACATCAAAAAATTCTAAAAAATCAAAAATATTTTCATTTTTACTTTTATTATATTTTTATCATTTTTTTTCATTATGACTTATACACATATAACAGTGTATGACTCGCACTTCAATGTGAAATATTTTAAAAGAAAGTCCGGGTACATCACCTCAAAAAAAAAAAGTGGAAAACTAGAAGGGGGGTTGAATAGTTTTACCGTTTAAAATTAATTTTCTTTGTTACTTATTGTCATTTCAAAGTCAAGTAAACAATCAAGCACACAAACAAGAGATATTAGTAAATAAGTAAAGAGAGGAAAGATCAAACCACACAACACAGTCATTTATAGTGGTTCGGCTACAAGGACTCTCTTCCTTGCTCTACTCCACTCCTCGAGCCTCTAACTCGAGAGTTTATCTTCACTAAGAAACAAGCTCCCTTCTAGGCGGAGAAAACCTTTACACGTCGCTTAATCTTTTTCCAGTACTAAGCTAACCACCGAGTTCTTTACAAGGGTACAACCACTCCCGTTTGGTTCTTTACAATGGTACAACCACTCCCGTTCGGTTCTTTACAAGGGTACAACCACTCCCGTTCACTCTATGTGTTTTGAGGACTAAAACACTAACCAGACTCTACTGTATGAATGATACTAACTATGATGTGTGACTAATACAAGAACACACAGACTCTATGTTAGAAGGAATATAACAGACTGTTACTCCTTATATGTTGAGATCTTCTTTGCTACAAAAGGAAAGATCTATAAAATGTTAGTGAGCTAAGGGTTAGTGATATGCAAATGAATGAGTATGTATTTTAAGCTGTATAAGTGATGAAATGGCCAAATGATCAGCTTGCTATTCATAGGCAAAGCTGATCAACAGGCGACGGATCCGGCGGATCCCTAAATATGGATCCGTCCGTGTATCCAATTGGATCCGTCGTGTCAGGCCAGCTAAGAGATCTTCAAATCTTTCCAAATCTTGTCATATCTTTCCATATCTTCAAATGTCAACTCTTTGGCTTGAAGATCTAAACAAAATATCACAAAATCTTACCAAGATTGTGTACATGATGCATGCCATGATGTCATCCTAATATTTAACTAATAAAGTTTCCATTTTAAGAAATAAACATGTAAAATTGTATATGTTATTCCTAGTGAACTTTGTGATGTAAAATGTGTTTGTAAAATGCTTATCACTATAAATGTAAAAGACTTAATCTTATTTATGCTTTGCTTAAAGATAAACTTTGTAATTGTCATTAACAAAACTAAGCAAAGATCGTAAAATATAAATAACGTTTTTAGGACGATATTTGTATTAACAATCTCCCCCTTTTTGTTGATGACAAAACATAAAGTGTATTTTTAAGTAGAGAGCTTAAATAAGGGATGAGTCTTTTAAAAATATAGATTAAGTTAGTTTATGCAAGTTTTAAAATTTATTTTAAGCTAAAATGTATGTACTGTGATGTTTCACAGTTGATGCAAACTTAATCCTATCTCCCCCTTTTTGTCGAAACAAAAAGAAGATATGCGTAGCGGAATGCGATTTTGAGAACTTTAAAGCTCCCCCTTGATTTATACTCCCCCTAAATGGAGTAACAAGGATATGATGTATGAACCTACAAAATAAATTGTTAGAATATGCTATGCTCCTCTTTGATGTATACTCCCCATTGCTAGAGTACCAACGTATACATTTCAAGAGTATGATATGATGAATGCTCCTACAAAACAAATGGTATACGTTTCAAGGATGAGAAATGCTAAAAATGATGAGTTAGTATATGATATACTCCCCCTCGATCTATACTCCCCGTTGCTAGGGTACCAACGTATATGAATCAAGGTTGAGAAAAGCTACAAAAGAAAAGTTAGTTACTTCAATCAAGAAGCAATATGCATATGCAATAGTCAACCAAGAAAGGTCAACCCATTTGACTTCTAGAAAGTCAAAATTTAAGTGTCTGATCAAATTTTTGTACCTAATGTACATTTGATCAATGCAATATGTGGAGTTTAAAACAACCACACAATGATGTTAGTATTCTAAAATGAAATAATATGCTTAATGTTGATCACCCACAAGCATAAACACATAACAATCATCCATTGAAAATATGTGACAAAAGTCACAAAAATGATGTTACATTACAACAATAAAAATAAATCCTAAAAAAGTCAAATACTACAACATCATCCTAAAAAGTTCCTATAAGAGGAAACTAATAAAGATCCTATTGAGGAGGATGAGAGATTGCATTGAGACGCTCGAGAACATGGTTCAAGATGAACCTCATCTCATTTTGGAGCTCATGGACCAAAATGTTGGTCCTTTGGGCCAAGTGAGCCGTTCTCTCACAATGTGAGCAATCATGACTTGAAAAACCAGGAGGAAGAGTAGTCTCAAGGTTTTGTGGTGGTGGTGGTGGTGATGGTTGGTTGTTGTTGTTGGATGGTTGTTGTTGTTGTTGGTTTGATGATGGTGGAGTGGGGATGAAGTTCATCAAGATGGTTTGGAGATCCATTGCTTTATCAAGGTGAGATCCAACCATATTAGAAAGAGAGTAGAGGCGGGTGAGTTCCTCACTAATCTCTTCTTGGGTTTGTGGTAGATTGATCCACATTGCCTCATCAATGGCAACTAGTGTGGATGTGGGTGATAAAGGTTGTGTTTGAGGTTGAGGTGGTGGTACATCTTGGTATAAAGGACCATGGGATATCCAGGTAAACCGGATGAAAAAGCATGGGTTGTTGACTTTCAAAGGTCATGGGTGGAGGATTGGTTGACCTTGGTGGAAGGTCTTCCAAATCATCAAGGTATGGGTGTGGTGATGAAGGTGGAGTCCTAAATAGCTCCATTGGTTGTAGTTTGGGTGATTTTGGGGGTGATGGTGATTTAACAGGCTGTGATGGAGCCGGTGGTGGAGTAGTTGCTATTGGAGTAATGGTTGGTGGTGGTGTATGGATAACAACATTGGATGGTGTTGGAGTGGAAAGTGTGAGGAAATTCTCACTTGCAATGGGTGATGAGATATTTAGAGGAGATGATTCCTCTGATGATGAGTTTGCTAAGTTGATGAAACAACATGGTTTAACACTTATGCGGGCTGTTCATTTTGGAGGTCTAGAGGTGGAAGAGTTGTTTGACTTAGTCATGGTGAAGTAAGGTTGCTAAGATGTACAGGAGAGAAAGTAGAGAAAATGGTGAGTGAGTGAGTGTAGTGATGATCCTAAGGTACTAATTTATAGGCAGAAGGTTTGTTGGTCTGTGTGTTTGGATTGGATGTAAATCCAATGGAGAATGTTGGTTTCTAATTATTTGGAACAAAAAATCAAGCTTGTCATGTCTCAAGGTCAATCCATTGAGATGAAGTTGAGTGATATGAAGTGGATTTGCAGTAAATGCAAGAAGATAGTGGAAATTCTGATGACAAGATGTTTCCACGGATTTGACGGATCCCTAAAAAGGGTTCCTTACTTGTATTAGAAAGGTAACTCACAGAAAAAAATTTGAAAATTCAAATTTTGGTGAGAAATTGAGTTCCTAATGTTCTAAGAATTTCCTAGAGCATTCTAAGGAGTGTAATGATCAGTGAGCATAATCTAAGACAGCTACAACCTAAAATTTTAGTGTCGGGATGAGTCAGGAATTTGAGAAAAGTTACTGTTATACCCACGGATCCAATCGACAACAAAGGCGGAGCCAAAGTTGGGGAGCCGTGGAATCCGTGGGTCATGGAATGGCGGAACCAAGTGATACACTAGGCGGATCCAATTTTTGGGATCCGCCGACCGAATGTGCTAAAACTTAACAGAGAGCAATGCATATTTCGCGTTTTCCGACCAAAACCCAAAATTTCTCCTATAACGTATGTAATAGCTAATATATAGTACAAATATACTAAATATATATATATATTCTAACACACGTTTGCACATAGATAAATCCGATCATAATATTCTACCATATAGGGAGTTAAGCCAAACGGGGGCTTAAACTCGGAAAATTGATAACACTTAGTGCTATCGACCTGCAAATCTGAGTTAGTTCACAAACACATCAAGTACTACCACAGTAAGTTAAGAACCATACATGTTTAACACATAATTGTCAAATAATGTCTTGCCCCAAACACTCCTCTCATTTGAACTTCTTACTCAACTTCTTGTACCCCTTGTGAAGTTTCATTATCCAACGCCCCAAGTTCTTCATCATCCCCTTGGTTTGCTTGAACTCCGGTGATTCATTCGCAATCGGTGGAAGTTGATGCAAGTATTCCGGTGGAGGGATCCTAGAGTTTGGCAAGCCGTCATCGTCACTCATTGATGATGATGATGATGATGTTTGAGCACGAGGACGTTTGCCTTTGTCAACCGCTACCCTAAAATCGCTTAAGGGAACAAAGGTATCATAATCGGGAACAAAACCTAAGGCATTTCTAGGAATGGGTGCAAAAGCTCTATAGAGACGAGTTAAGAGCATTCCATAAGGCATTGCCATGTTACCTTGAATCGGAATATCGGCCATTCGCTTGGCGATATAGAATGCAAGGTTGAAAGGTTGACGGGTGGACACACTATACATCATGTAACATAGACAAGCACTGATGTGATCTTGATTTCCTACCGTGCTAATGACGTTGGCTCTCAAAACTTCTTCTAGCTTCCTAAACTCGGGCTTGAGTTCATTTAGCTCCATAGAAAATGGATCTCTAGCCACTTGCTTACCTCGATGTACCCTAGTTGGGTTATTCCTAGGTAAGAAAAGATGTTCCCTAATGGTTTCTTTGTCGGTCAAGGGAGTGGTATATGGCGCCGTTCTTTGAAGGTTTGATTCAAGAATAGTCAAAGACCATTTATCGGAGTAGACACATGTTCCATAATTTGGAACTCCTAAGACCTCACCAAATTGATCTAGGGGAATATTGAACAAGGTTCCATTGATACTAAAGTGAATGCTCAAAAGACCATTGTCACTTGAACTAAGACCTATGGTGGCATAGAACTCAAGAATGAACCTAGGTACTATAGGTTCATCAATATCTAGGAGACTATCAAAATGAATTGCGGCTAATTGCTCGCGGAGATTGGTGTCTTCATAGAATGAGGGGTCTACTACCCTACCCTCATGGACGTAATGTTTTTATAGTGCCTTAAAGATGTTGACTTGGGCTTCGGTTAGACCCTTGGTTTTGTGATGTTTGGGAAAGTAATCGAGAGTCTTTTTGTGATCGTAATTGGTTGCAGGAGGCATAGTTATCCTAGACACGAAAAATATATAGTTTAGTTAAAATTATCAAAAGTATATATATATGTCTAGTGTGTGCCTACATGGGGACAATGTGGAGGTGCGGTTATCTCGACTCATTTTGATGCATGAAAATTATGTTTATGCAAGTTTTATGATAAAACAAGAGATAACCCAAACGCTCCTACTTCAATGTAGCTACGATTGAATGTACCCGAAAATACATATTAATTATGTATTCCCTTTAGCATTCAAGAGACATTATGCAAGTGATGCTCAAAACATAACGTTTTTGTATTTGTATGAACAATGTCCAAAAATCATTTTTCCTAGTCGTGAGAAGATTTTAGCAAAGATTTCTCATGGGGTTTTTGATGAATAATGACAATGTACTACAAGATGCAATTCCTAACTATGAAAAACATGATTTGTTATGCAATTTAGTAAATATGCTCCATGATTTTTCAAGAATTATGCATAACCCCAAGTTTTGGTTTTGTGCATGAAATAGAAATCCTAGACGCAGATCAGGAATGCAAACATGTTAAGGATACTTACAGTGATGATTTGAGCACAATTTGGTTGAGAAAGATGGCCTAATTTGTGAGTTTGGTGAATTATTGGTCGTATTTCCAGTGGGTGATATGTTTTGGAGTGAATGATGAATAGTACAGGAGTTTATTTAATATAAAAACCTGTTCTCCATGTGACGGATCCGGCGGATCCCAAACAAGGGTTCTATCTTGAGAGGTTTTGTGAGGATGTCGGCAATGTTGTCCTCTGAGGAAACTTTCTCAATTGAGATGTTTCCCTTCTGAACATTGTCACGAAGGAAGTGATGACGTATCTCTATGTGTTTGGTTCTAGCGTGTTGGACTGGGTTTTTGCTAAGATCGATAGCTCCTTTGTTGTCACAAAGAATGGGGATGTCGTTGAGTACAATTCCGTAGTCGACGAGAGCTTGTTTCATCCACAGTGCTTGTTGGCAAGCTTTTCCTGCTGACACGTACTCGGCTTCAGTTGTTGATATGGCAAGGGCTGTTTGTTTCTTAGCAAACCATGAGGTGAGACAATGTCCTACAAAAGTACAAATACCGCTAGTACTTTTCCTATCAACATAGTCACCGGCATGGTCTGAGTCGGCATACACTATGGTTTCTACACCTGTCCCTTTGGGATACCATAATCCTAAATGTGTAGTGCCTTTTATGTACCTAAATATCCGTTTAACGGATTCAAGATGGGTTGTTTTAGGATCTTCTTGAAAGCGTGCACATAGACAAACACTAAACATAATGTCCGGTCTACTAGCCGTTAGGTAGAGTAAACTACCAATCATTCCTCTATATTTAGTGCTATCTACGGATTCACTTACGTCATCCTTGGTGAGTTTGGTTTCGAAAGACATTGGTGTTTTCATGGGTTTAGAATCTTCAAGACCAAACTTCTTAAGCATATCCTTGATATACTTTGATTGGTTGAAGAATATCCCATCTTCATATTGTTTTATTTGGAGACCTAAAAAAAAGTTTAGTTCCCCCATCATACTCATTTCAAACTCGTCATGCATGATTTTTGAGAAATCGTCGCATAACTCTTGACAAGTTGAGCCGAATATAATGTCATCCACATATATCTGGACGATGATAATATGTGATCCCTTTTTCTTGGTGAAGAGAGTATTGTCTACTAGGCATATGGTATACTTATGGTCTACTAGGAAAGTCTTAAGTCGATCATACCAAGCTTTTGGTGCTTGCTTAAGTCCGTATAATGCTTTCTTAAGTTTGTAGACATGATTAGGTTTTTCAAAATCGGCAAAGCCGGGAGGTTGCGCTACATATACTTCTTCATTTATGAAACCATTTAGAAATGCACTTTTTACATCCATTTGAAATAGTTTGAAGTCATATGCACATGCATATGCAAGTAATATCCTAATAGACTCAAGTCTAGCTACGGGTGCAAAAGTCTCATCATAATCTATATCCTCTTGTTGATTATAGCCTTGTGCTACTAACCTAGCTTTGTTTCTAGACACAATGCCATTTTCATCCATTTTATTTCTAAAAACCCATTTTGTACCTATTATGGTTTGATTTTTAGGTTGTGGAACTAATGTCCAAACATCATTCCTAACAAATTGATTTAATTCTTCTTGCATCGCAATGACCCAAGATTCATCTTTTATGGCTTCATTAACATTTTTAGGTTCTATTGTTGAAACAAAACAAAAGAAATTACTTTCATTTTGAGCTTTAGACCTTAATGTTCTTTCATTGATTTTTCCTATGACGTTTTCTAATGGATGACTTTTGGTTTCTTTAATATTAACTATTTCTCCTTTTACTGGTTCATCTTCTTTCTTACTTTCAATATTTTCTTGATTATTAACCATTTGGTTTTCAACTAATTCATCATCTACCAAAGGTGATGTCTTAGAGGGAGGTGGACTTTCATCGAATGTTACATTCAATGATTCCTCGACTCTTGAGGTATCTTTGTTCAAAACTATGTAAGCTTTACTAGTTTGTGAATAACCTAGAAATACACCTTCATACGACTTTGGGTCGAACTTGGTGAGATAATCCTTTGTGTTTAAAATGAAGCACTTGCTTCCAAATACTCTAAAATATCCTAAAGTAGGCTTTTTGCCTCTGTATAACTCATATGGAGTCTTTGTCAAGAATGGTCTGATTAGAACTCGATTTAGAATGTATGTAGATGTATCTACAGCGTGACACCAAAACTTTTGAGATATGTTTTGTTCGTTTAACATGGTTCTACTCATTTCTTGAATGGTCCTATTTTTGCGTTCTACCACACCGTTAGATTGAGGAGTTCGTGGAGCCGAGAAATTATGAGTTATGCCATTGGCATCACAAAAAGCTCCGAATTGGAATTCGTTGTCGAATTCACGACCATGGTCAGTTCTAATTGATACTATGTTACTTCCTATTTGATTTTGAATTTTCTTACTTAAGATTTCAAATTTATCAAATGCTTCGTTTTTAGTTTTTAGAAACTTAGTCCATGTATACCTAGAGTAATCATCTACTATTACCAAAGTATAGAAGTTTCCCCCGTAACTTTGTATAGCGGATGGACCAAACAAATCCATATGTAATAATTCTAGACACCTAGATGTAGATACCATGTTTTTAGCCTTATGGCTATTATGAACTTGTTTTCCTATTTTGCAAGCATCACAAAAGTGTTGGTCATATTTCAACTTGGGCAGGTTCCTAACGAGTTCCTTAGATGATAAGGATTGAATTAACCTCATATTGGCGTGACCTAAGTGTCGATGCCATAGAGTTGAGTTTTCGTCCAAGGAGGTAAGACAAAGCTTGTCTTTAGGTGTTTTGTCGAGTTTCATAACATAAACGTTATTCTTCAAAACACCTTTTCCTACAGTTATGCCATCCTTAAGTATTTTACTTCCATTTTCACTAAAAAGGACGTTATACTTTTTGCGGCATAATTGACTAATACTAAGCAGGTTAAATCCTAAGTTATCTACATGAGAAACATCATCAATAGTGAGAGAGTCATGAGAAATGGTACCTTTTTCGATGATTTTACTTTTAAGCTTGCTACCGAATGTGACATTACCTTCGTCATACACTTGGTAGTCTGAGAAAAGGCTTTTGTTTCGCGTCATGTGCCTTGAGCACCCACTATCTTTGATCCATTCATCAGGTTCTAGTTCAACTTTTAAGCACACCTAAGTTCAAGAAAAACTCAAGCGTTTGGTCTCCAATATCTCATGGGTCCGTTTGGGTTAAACATAACATTATCATGATTCATGTATGGAAATGGTGGACAAATGTTCTATGGCATGAAGTTGGGACCTTGAAAGTTTCTAGACATGTTTTGGTTCTAATTTATTTGATAATGATGTTGCGAGTTAAAGTTACTCTTTGGAAAAAGGGTGTTTGGGAAAACTAGTTTTGGGTGCCTGTTGAACCGCTTTAACTCTGTTGACATAAGTAATGCCTAAAAACATTATTCATATCTCTATGTTTTGATAATCACAAAATGTAAACTCATTAAACATAAACTTATCAAATAAACAAGTATTTAGTTGTAAATATTCATTTCCACAACTTAATCACTTAAGGTATGAATAAACAAGTGCTTAATGCATTATATGATCAAAGGATCATTTTCTTAAACACTAGATTTTTTATAAAATGTCAAAAACATTTTATATCTTTTAGAAAAACATTTTTGGTAATAAATAAAAAGGTTTAATTCATTATAAATTTATGAATTCAAATTTTCAACCAAAATCAGTAAAAATGTTTCAGAAAAACCTTCTCCACAAAAAGACAAAACTGGGCAACGGCTAGGGAGGGCGGCCCCCTTAATTATACAAGGCGGCCCCCTTAATTTTAAGGGGACCGCCCCCTATTTAAGGGGGTCGGCCACGCTCCAGTAGCCTTCCAGCTGTCCAGTTTTCTGCCTATAAATACCAGCCTTCCCCTGGATTTTTTTTCTCACCTCTTGCACCCCAAACTTTCTGTTTTAATTCTCTTCTTATATCTTCCAAAATCCTTTGATCATATAATCTTAAGCTTTTGTTTCCAAGTGATTCAAGCTTCAATCATCCAAGTGCAAAGAGAAGAATACTTCTATCAATCAAGACTAGAAGTATTACAACTTAGTATCATCTTGCTACTTAAGTTGTTTGTTTTGTATAACTTGTATATCATTCATTCATTTGTGTATAAGGTGTGGATGAACATAAGTGACTAGATATGTATAGTGTGTAAGTAGTGAAGAAGGTGTATAAGTTGTTGTGGTGTAAAGAAGTCATGTAGAAGTTGTGAAGTCATGGTGTAGAAGTCGTGAAGCCATAGCTTAGAAGTTGTGAAGTTGTCATGTTGAAGTCATGAAGCCGTAGCTTAGAAGTTGTGAAGTCGTCATGTTGAAGTCATGAAGCCATAGCTTAGAAGTTGTGAATTCGTCATGTTGAAGTCATGAAGCCGTAGCTTAGAAGTTGTGAAGTCGTCATGTTGAAGTCATGAAGCCGTAGCTTAGAAGTCGTGAAGTCGTTATGTTGAAGTCATGACGCCGTAGCTTAGAAGTTGTGAAGTCTTGGTCGTGAAGCCGTAGCTTAGAAGTTGTGAAGTCTTGGTCGTGAAGCCGTATCTTAGAAGTTGTGAAGTCGTGGTCGTGAAGCCGTAGCTTAGAAGGTGTGAAGTCATGGTCGTGAAGCCGTAGCTTAGAAGTTGTGAAGTCGTCGTGTAAAAGTCGTGAAGCCGTTGTGTAGAAGTCGTGAAGCCGTTGTGTTTTAGTCGTGAAGTCGTCGTGAATAAGTTGTGTACAAGTTGTGTTGTGAAGTTGTGAGATTGGTTCTAGCTACGATTAGAACTCGACATTTAGCTTTGTGTCGTTAAACCCGTGTAAGCTAAAGTCGTGTAAGGTTTTCTCCGCCATAAGGGAGCTTATTGAAGTTGTGAAGAAAACTTTCGAGCTAGGTGCTCGGGGAGTGGAGTAGGGAAAGGAAGGTGTCTTTGTAGCCGAACCACTATAAATCTCTCGTGTCTCGGTTAGATCTTTCCATCCCTTATTTATTTCTTTACTTACATCGTCATTACTTTCATACACATAGGCTTATATAATTGTTAGTATTACTTAGAGGTTGACTTCACATAAAGATCAAATTTGAAACTCCATTCAAGAAACCAAAACTTTTATAATCAATTTAAAAGAATACATATATAACTAATAATAAGGTTCAAGTTTTATTTTTCATACAAACTTGAATCTAAGTGTTTTAAAAATAAACAAAGGTTTTCATAATAAAATTAAAAAGACGTAAAACTATTCAACCCCCCCTTCTAGTTTTCCACAATTGGTATCAGAGCCACGTCGATCAAGATTTTTAAAATATACTGTATTTTAAAACTTGAATCGATCTATGGAATCCGAAAGATATTTAGAAGGGGAATCTATTTAAAAACCACCGCTTTTTGAAAACTATACTTTTCTTGAATGGAAAAATAAATTTGAAACTTATGTGAAATCGATTGATCTAGATCTTTGGCATGTCATTTCGATTGGTGATTTTGAAAATCAAACAAAAACGGATTTTGAAAGACAAACAAAAATGGATTTTGAAAGTCAAATTGATTATTTGAAAACAAAGAATGAAATAAATAATAAAGCTAAAATAATTATTTATAAAACCTTGCCGAAAGTTGAATATGAAAGAATATCCTTCTGTAAAACGGCAAATGATATTTGGTAAAATTTCTTAAACTTTCATCAAGAAAAATGTCAAGCCAAAGATGAGGATTTTGATCTTGTACATGAATTAGTTATCTTAAAAAATTTAATAGATAAACATTTAGATAAAATAGATACATGTGCTACTAGTTCAAATGCTGTTAATGAAGGTGTTAACGACGAAGACTACATGAATCAACTCCAAAGTGAACTCAATCCAAAATCATGGAGTGACACAGACGAAGGAGAAGATCATCATCCGACTCACCTATCATTCACACGTCGATCATCATCTGAGACATTACGAAGAAAAGCTAGGACGTGAGGTAAGTTCTCTTTTTAAATTTCATAAGTAATTACTTCATGCATATAATCTTATTAATGCCTTAGGATACGCTTAGTCTGATAGGTTGCTTTGCATTTACACTTTAGTTATATTCGTTCTGTGGCTTAATGAACTAGAAACCCTTTAGTTAGCCCCCCTAAGTATTAGTAAACCAAGCAATCTTCATATTTGGTACTCTTCGATAGGTAAATTTAGGAACTTAATTTCTTCTAAAAAGAGAATGACTACTGGAGAATCTATTGACTAGAAACTCAATTTGACCTAACGGTTGAATTGCTTCTATGTGAGAAGTTGGGTGTGTGTAACCCGTAAAAACGGTCGTGTTTAGCCTGAATTGAGCACCACTAGTAATAGTCTCATACTCATTCTCCAACTTGAATACATTATTCTTCCTAAATATACCTAACGATAGTTTACTGTTATGAACTTTGCTTTTCACTAGAGCTTTTCATTCCTAGATGTATGTCATCTTGCATATATAAAATTTCTAGATGTTTACTTGCTCCTATGTGATTTGACTGCATGCCTTCGTAATTATTTGTTTAGTTGTTGAATGCATTGTCATTATAATAGCTTTTGTTTTTCTCTAACTACTCTGATATGATGTATTTTTGTATTTAGTCATAATACATGCTTAAATGCCATAGGATATGTAGAAAGAGGTAGCATGTGACAATAGACTTAACCAATACCCTTGAGCATGAGATCTTTTATAAACCACTATTTTTAAACCTATAATTAATGGGACTTGTTTTTAAATTTGCAAAAACTTCACATTTTGAAAAAATGATTTTTCAAAAGATTATGACACATTTCTATTAAACATGTTTCACCATCCTACCTTTCTTCCAAACTTGTGTCCATAATTACGTGTTTATCAAAAACCAAAGATTGGAAAAATATGTTTTCTTTCCTCATAAAAACATTTTAAAATAAAGCCAAAACTATTTCATTAATATACTTTTCACATCCACATAAAACCTACTTTCAAACATTGTTGAATAATGCTAAAAACATTTCTTTAAATCATGCATGGTGATCTCATATCTGTCATCTATATTTGTGTATGTGACATTTATAAGTGAACTAAATTTGAAAAACCATGATTTATCCACTAAGACCTCACTTGGTACAAGTCTAGAAGTCAATGCTATCACAACTCCCCGTTCCCTTGCACATAGATATTCATTAGGATTAATTAACTGGCATCTTCCTAAATATGATACTATGAATTACTTGGTGCTATGTAGTGTTTTCTTGTCTAACATATATATGTTACATGCTAAATGAGTTGTTTGCATGCTAGATAATAATGTATAATGAATATGCTTAGCATACATAAGTTATTAAATCCTAAATTGCCTCAAAAGAAGTTGGACTTGCTTGAAACTAAACCCAAAAACACAACCTTTTCTACAAATTTATGCCAAAAACCCATTTTCAGTAATCTGGAAGTCAGCAGATGGGCGGCCCCCTTAAATACCCAGGCGGCCCCCTTAAAATTAAGGGGACCGGCCCCTATTTAAGGGGACCGGCCATCTGGAGGGACGGATTACTATTTTCTTTTTCAATTTCCAACCCATTTTATCCTATACTTCCCAAAATTCACAAACACATTTTGTCACAAACCACCCACCAAAATTTACCTTCCACAATCACATCATCACTACACCATAAATACCCAACTCCATCATAAATGCTCATCCATATCATCCATCCAAACATGTCATCATCTAACCACCCAAGATCCAAGCCTTCAAGAGTTGCTAAAATCTCAGTGAGGCCCATTTGGAGGAGGAAGCTTGACATTTGCCATAACCCAACAAATGATGTTGTTCAAACTCAACCAACACCTAAACCTTATCCTAATGAACCCTTTCACACACATAACCAATCATCCATATGTCCACCTTCATTCACTCATAATTACCCAAGTTCACAAATGTCTCCACCACCAAGAGTGTCACCACCACTTCCACCAAATAACAACCACTCTCCATTATCATCACCTTCCACTCAACACTTGAAGTTCATTGAAGAACTCAAGGAAGCCCATGAGCTTAATGCTCTCCTTGCTTTGCACCTTGCTCAAAGCAACTTAGACCCATCACCATCCATCTCACCATCATTACCATCATCACCACATCACTTGAGTCAAATTGAGAAACATGTCAACAATTGTCCTTGTTGCATCTTTCTCCAAAATCAAACCATCGCCTTAAATGAGCGTCTCACTTGGATTGAGTATCTTCTCACTAGATCTAATCCAACACCACCACTTGAACAACATCAAAACCCTCATTCAACATGGTCAAGTCCAAGCTCTCCACCTCCAATTCCTCCATCAACACTCTCTCCAACATCCATACACCCAAACTTACAACCCCATTAATCCAACATTTTTACCCCCGCTTTACCATCATCCATCCAAAATAATTCAAGTTTTTCATGTCTCAAGCAAGTCAAATGGATCTCTTAGGCAATTTAAAATTTTCTACTTATTGTATGCTATAAGCAAAATATGTGTTGTATCAATAATTATGTTTTTAACATAATTATTTTCAACTAATGAATGCTTTATTTCTTGTCTTTAATATATGATTGTTGTTGGGAATTAAATATTCAAGATGTCTAATATCGTGTTCTATTCAAAGAAATATTCTAAGTGTGATTCTGTTGCTAGTGCAAATGGTTCCTGCTGTTAATGTTGTTCCTGCTGCTAGAACATTTGATCCTGCTGCTAGTGATAAATGATTCTGTTGCTAGGCTTAACATTCTGCTGTTGTTGATCCTGCTGCTAATGATACTTGTTCCTGCTGCTAGCGATAACTCATTGCTGCCGATAGTGAACATTCTGCTGCTGAGTGGATAAGATCGAAAAGATATTATTTGTATTTTGGTCAACAATATACGGTAGATAATATCTTACCCCATGTGCTTAGTTAACAAGTTGTGTACACAGATACATGTTGTATCTTATGTACTGACACTCAAGATAAGTTAACCAAGTAAGTCGGCTAAGACTTTAAGCAATATTGTAAGATCTCTTGGACTATAAAAGAGATCTTAGACTTGTGTTTTAGTGTAGAAGTAGTTGTCAAGTGTCCATGCATATGTGTTATTACAAAAACATATAACTGTTAGATAAGAACAAACACAAAAATATCACAAGTTAGAAAAACATAAGATTCAAGGTTGTAACCCTAGTGATATTTCAAGATCACTCGTATTATTATCTTTAATAATATTGAATCGTTTGGTGATAATCTTTATGTGTTCATTGCTAACTAACAAACATAACAATTCCATTTCCATAACATACACAACCTTCTAAGTGTGGTTGAGTGAATTCCGCGCACTTAATCATATTAACACAATATATCATACACACAAAGTCACAAGGTTTAACCACCTTAATCGTGTGTCCAGGATCCTGGAAAGTGGTATCAGAGCTAAAGTTGATATAGTTGTTTTTAGAAGAAACAAAAATGGATGTACAAGATGTTCAAACCAATGTTGCTGCAAAGTTGCCCATGATCAAACCGAATGAGTTTGAGTTATGGAGGATGAGAGTTGAGCAATATTTTATGATTCAAGATTATGCTCTTTGGGACATAATTCAGTATGGTGATTCCTTCACTTTAGGCTATGCAGATGTTCTTGTTGAAGGGAAAACAGTTAGAAAAAGAAATACTGGACCAGTTTCCAATGATGAAAATATACAGAAGAGAAATGATCAGAAAGAAAGAAACTTGTTGCTTAGGACCATTCCTGGTGAGCAGATGCTATCTTTTAGCAAATATCTTGATGCAAAAACTCTTTTTGAAGAGATTTGTGCATGGTTTGGTGGTAATGAAACTACCAAAAAGACACAGAAGACATTACTGAAGCACCAATTTGAAAACTTTACTGCTTTTAGTAATGAGTCTCTTGATAAACTATTTTCAAGACTGCACAAGCTTGTCAGTCACTTAGTTGTGTTGGGTGTTGAGACAGAGAAGGAAGATCTCAACATGAAGTTCTTGAAAAGTCTACCTGATGAGTTCCATACTCATGTTATTGTCTGGATGAACAAACCAGAAATTGAAACAATGAAGCTTAATGATTTGTTCAATAACTTTAAAATTGTTGAGCAAAGTCTAAAGAGGGGTGGAAATCATAGTACTAGTTCTGGGAATGCTGCACTCTTATCAGTTCCTAGTGTTAGTCATTCAGAAGAGGTAGATGAAGTTGAAGGTGTTTCTAATGTTACTTATGGTGGTCCTTCTACTAGTTTACAAAAGGATATTGCTGGACTTGGAGATCCAACATTTTATGCCTTTATAACCAGTCAATCTAGTGGTTCTTCTCTAAATCATGAAGACCTTGAGCAGGTAGATGGTGATGATTTGGAAGAGATGGATATTAAGTGGCAAGTTGCTTTACTTAGCATGAGGGCTAAGAAGTTTTGGCAGAAAACTGGAAAGCAAATTACCATAAATGGTAATGATACTGCTGGGTTTGATAAGAAGAAAGTGGAATGTTTTAACTGTCATAGGTTGGGACACTTTGCTAAAGAATGTAGAAGCCCAAGGAAGCAGGATAATAGGAACACATGGTATAAGCAAGAGAGGAATAAGGAAGTACTGGTGGAAGAGCCAAAGGCTATGCTGGCTATTGATGGTATTGGATATGATTGGAGCTCTATGGCTAATGAAGAGGATGCACCACCAAATTCTGCTCTTATGGCCAATGAATTTGCTCTAATGGCCTCTTCTGACTCAGAGGTAGATACCATTCCTACTTGTACTAATTCATGTCCTAATCTTAAAAATTATGAAGACATTAAAAAGAGATTTGATGCTTTTAGAGAAGAGTTAATTGATGCCCTTCATAATTTAGCTAATCATAAGAGGTGTGTAGGAGTTTTAGAAAAACAAATCCAACATTTTAAAAAGAATGAATCTACGTTTACTGATGACTTAAATGCTTTAAAGAGAGGAATAGCGTTTAGAGATGAATTACTTAATGATCAAAGTAGACAGTTATCTGAAGTCAAAAATGAAAAAGAAAATGTTAAGGTTACTATAGATACTTTAGCACATGCCTCAGAAGGAATGAATAAGATTTGGGAAGCTCAGGTAATTGATAAAGCTAATTCAGGTGTAGGTTATAAAACTGTCCCTCCACCATATAGAGGTGTTCCTTCACCTCCAGGTGTTGACCTAGCACATACAGGTTTAGCTGAGTTTCAAGAACCAATCATGGAATATGGTTCTAAGACTAGTAAGAGTCTTAAGGTAGAAAAGATAAGTAAAAGTTTAGATAAAACTTTACTTTATCAGGACAAGGTGTCCTTTGTTAAGAAAGGAGAAACTATAGTTGTTGAGGATTGTACAACTGATAGTGAGGATGAAGAAGAACAGGTTATGTCTAAACCTGAAGTGGTTAAGAAAGTAGGAACAAGAGTTCCTAAGATAGTCAAACACAATACTGATAGGCCTAAATCAAACATTAAGCATGTTAGGCAACCAGTTAGATATTGTGAACAATACAGAACCACTTACAAGCCCAGAGGTAACCAAATGAATTGGAACAACCTCAAGTCTAACCAATTAGGTGATGACTTTGCTTTTTATAACAAAGCTTGTTACACATGTGGTAGTTTTGACCATCTTGCAACTTTCTGCAACCAATGGGTAACTGGGTATGAAAACCATAGAGTGAACCACAAAAGGCAAACACCTAAATCTCACTTTCACTCTAGTTCTAAGAAATCAAACCCCAGAGTAGTCAAAAACAAGTCTGGCTCAAAATCTGATCCTGCTGCTAGACCAAATGATCCTGCTGCTAGAAAATTTGTTCCTGCTGCTCGACCATTTATGACTATTAACCCAAAATCAACAGCTAAGGGTGCAAAAAAAACTTTCAAACATGCACCAACAACTGTTCTAAGGCCCATTCAAACAAAAGCAGTGGTCCAAAAACAAGTTTGGAAACCAAAGGGTAGAATTGAAAAGTTAGCAGTTCCTGCTGCTAAGCAATCAGTTCCTGCTGCTAAGGGAATCAGGGCAAATGCTGTTAAGGCCTCAGCATGTTGGATTCTTAAATCCAATGTTGCATCAACTGTCCTTAAAAGATTGAATTATATTGATGCAAGAGGCAGATCCAAGTCAATAATGGCTTGGATCCCCAAAAGAAACTAACACTCTTATTTGTGTGCAGGAACATTCAAATGATCAGGAAGAAGATCAAGGATTTTTAGATAGTGGATGTTCAAGGCACATGACAGGCAACATGTCTTATCTTTCAGATTTTCAATCATTCAATGGAGGATATGTTACCTTTGGAGGGGGTGTTCGTGGCCAAATTTCTGGTAAAGGTACAATCAAAATCGGAAATTTAGATTTTGAAGATGTGTTCTATGTAAAAGAGCTAAATTATAATCTTTTTAGTGTTTCACAAATGTGTGACAAAAAGAATAATGTTCTTTTCTGTGAGACTGAATGTCTTGTACTTTCTCCTGATTTTAAGATGCCTGATGAAAGTCAAGTACTTCTTAGAATTCCTAGAAAGGGCAACATATACAGTGTAGACATGAAGAACATTATTCCTAAAAAGAATTTAACTTGTCTTGTTGCAAAGGCCACATTGGATGAATCAATGAAATGGCATAGAAGGCTTGGTCATATTAATTTCAAAACCATAAATAAAATTGTTAAGAATGGTTTGGTAAGAGGTTTACCTAATAAAAGATTTGAAAATGATCAAACATGCATTGCTTGTCTAAAAGGCAAACAACATAAAGCCACTTGTAAGCCCAAGATTTTTAACTCTACCAATCAGTCTTTATTTATGCTGCATATGGACTTATTTGGACCTGTTTCAGTAATGAGCATAATGCATAAGAGATATTGTCTAGTTATTACTGATGACTATAGTAGATTTACATGGGTTTTCTTTTTAGCCACTAAGGATAAGACATCAAGCATCCTTAAGGACTTCATTACACAGATAGAAAACCAAGTAAGCAAGAAAGTGAAAGTCATTAGATGTGATAATGGGACAGAGTTTAAGAATAGAGTTATGGATGACTTCTGCAAACAAAAAGGTATTAGGAGAGAATTTAGTGTTGCTAGAACTCCACAACAGAATGGAGTAGCTGAAAGAAAGAATAGAACACTAATTGAAGCTGCTAGAACAATGTTAGCTGATTCTAAGCTACCAATAAATTTTTGGGCAGAGGCAGTCAACACTGCTTGTTATGTTCAAAATAGAGTTTTAGTTGTGCAGCCTCACAATAAGACATCATATGACCTTTTTAATGGTAGAACTCCTGCAATAGGATTTCTTAGACCTTTTGGATGTCATGTGACCATACTCAATACCTTAGACCATTTAGGAAAATTCGATGGTAAAGCAGATGAAGGTTTCTTTGTTGGTTATTCTCTTAATAGCAAAGCTTTTAGAGTTTACAACATAAGAAAAGAAATAGTAGAGGAAAACCTACATGTGGAGTTTTTAGAAAACAAATCCAATGAAGAGGGTCAAGGACCAAAATGGCTATTTGATCTAGAGTATCTAACAAATTCAATGAATTATGTGCCTTTTGTTGCAGAAACTAATGATTTTGCATGTTCTACTACAACAAATGAGGCAGAGTTAGAGAAAGATCAAAATGATGTGATAATGCCAATATGGTCAAGTACAATTGTGGAATCAACTTCAACAACTGATGAATCTTCTTCTAGCAAAGCTAAAGAAGGTGTTGAAGATGAAAGAAAAGAATATGGAACTCAGGAACAACAAAATATTTCTACTGGTAGTATTTCTGTTGCTACTGGTAGTGTATCTGTTTCTGCTGATGATTCTGCTGCTAAGCTTACTGATTCTGCTGTTCGGCCAAATGACTCTGCTGCTGGCCCTTCAAAAACAAAAGAAGCAGAATTCTCAGATAATGAGGTGGATTTCAACAATCTTCCATCAAATTATCAAGTTCCTACAACACCACAATTAAGAATTCACAAAGTCCACTCCCTGGAACATGTGATTGGAGATATACAGTCAAGTGTGAAGACAAGACATCAATTGATGACTTCAGACCAACAAGGGCTTCTTGATGCCCTTTATGCTTCAAAACAGCATGAGCTTTCAAACTCTTGCTTGTTTGTATGTTTTCTCTCACAAGCTAAACCAAAGTCAATTCTTATCGCCCTAGATGATTCAAGCAGGTTAGAGGCTATGCAAGAAGAGCTTCTTCAGTTCAAGATTCAGAAGGTTTGGGTGCTAGTTGATTTACCTACAGGTGTGAAGGCAATTGGCACTAGATGGGTTTTTAAGAACAAAAGGGATGAAAGGGGAATAGTGATTAAGAATAAAGCTAGATTAGTAGCTCAAGGGTACACACAAGAAGAAGGAATAGACTATGATGAGGTTTATGCTCCTGTAGCAAGGATTGAGGCAATTAGGCTTTTCTTAGCTTATGCTTTATTTTTAGGCTTCACAGTCTACCAAATGGATGTCAAGAGTGCATTTTTATATGGTAAAATTGAAGAAGAGGTGTATGTTTCACAACCTCCAGGCTTCATTGACCCATTACATCCAAATAAAGTGTACAGAGTAGTGAAAGCTCTATATGGCCTTCATCAGACACTAAGAGCTTGGTATGCAACACTAGCTTCCTACTTATTAGAAAATGGATTTCAAAGAGGAAAGATTGATCAGACACTTTTCATCAAACAGCACAAGAAGGATCTTCTGTTAGTGCAGGTGTATGTGGATGACATTATCTTTGGATCTACTAGGAAGGAGATGTGTTTAGAATTTGAGAAGCTTATGAAAGATAAGTTTCAGATGAGTTCCATGGGGGAACTTACATTCTTTTTGGGTTTGCAAGTTAAGCAATCATCTGAAGGCATATTTATTAATCAAGACAAATATGTTGCAGAGATACTTAGAAAATTTCAATTTGCTGATTCAAAAATAGCAAGCACACCAATGGACTCTGAGAAGCACCTTCTGAAAGATGAAGATGGAGAGAGTGTAGATGTACACACTTACAGATCTATGATAGGCTCTTTGATGTACCTTACATCATCTAGACCTGATATCATGTTCTCTGTTTGTGTTTGTGCAAGATTTCAAGTTACTCCAAAGGTTTCTCATTTAACTGCAGTCAAGAGAATTTTTAGATATCTCAAAGGTCAACCAAGGTTGGGTATATGGTATTCAAAGGAATCTCCTTTTGACTTGGTAGCATATTCAGATAGTGATTATGCTGGTGCTAGCTTGGACAGAAAGTCAACAACTGGAGGATGTCAATTCCTTGGGTGTAGACTTGTCTCATGGCAGTGTAAGAAGCAAACAAGTGTGACAAATTCAACAACTGAAGCTGAATATATAGCTGCTGCAAGTTGCTCTAGTCAAGTTCTATGGCTTCAAAACCAACTTCTTGATTATGGGTACAATTTCTTAAACACTGTTATTCATATTGATAATAGTAGTACAATTTGTATTATTAAAAATCCAGTGCAACATTCTAAAACAAAACACATTGAAATTAGACATAACTTTATAAGAGACTGCAATGAGAAAAGATTAATTCAAGTACTTAAAATTGCTTTAGAATTTAATTTTGCAGATCTGCTAACCAAAGCTTTTGATGTTGGAAGGTTTCAGTACTTGGTAGCAAGTATTGGAATGCTTAATCTTTAAATTTTCAATATGATGTGTTTTTGTAAATAAATTTTTGTTGTTGCTGCTGATTTATCTAATACTGCTGTTATTACAAAAAGTTTGTGCTGTTAGTACAAATTTAAATTGTGTTATTCATACAGTTGGTCTTATGATTATTCTAATGCAAGACAAGTACTTTGTATTTTGTTCTTTTGGTTTTAGACTAACAATTTCAGGTATGAATATGTGAACACAAAAGGATGTTTCAAGTGAAATGGAAGCAGCAACATTGAGATATTAACTGCTGACCATAATAGGTTTATGATGGACTGAGTTTGGGAATTCAAAACTCCTTAAAACTACTTTCTTGAAATCTAGTTATGATATTTCACATTGAATTGATGACTTAGTTGATCAGATAGTAACTGATGCAACTCACTTTCAATCATTTTATACTTTTAAGTATAATGTGCAAGTCTGAGGACATCTGATAGAAAGAACAGCTAGTAAAAGTGAATCTAACACTTGTGTTAGAGGTAACAATTACTATGAGCTGGAAACCCTGTCAAGAAAGCCTTTTGAATAGGTTTATCTTTACACAGGCAGTTATTTATAACTGAAAAACATTGGTTCTCACACAACCAGAGGTTGCTTTAAACCAAAATTTTGATTAAGTGTCTGTTATACACTTGATCCATTCAAAATGGTTGAAAGTAGTATGATTTTTCAATTCTAAAATCATGAACATACTGCTAAGTCAAAAAGGTTTCTTAAAAGGATTTTCAGGATTCAGAAAAACCATCCATTGATGGATCATGAATCAAAATGTCCACTGATTCACCTCTCATAGGAGTTAACACACCTAGAAGTGATGAGGATAGTAACTTAAACTCTTAAGGAATTGATGGCTTCATGTAAAATATTGTCTGACAACAAGTTCACATTGATAGATCAGTCAAAGGTACATAGTGAGATCTTCCAAACAAGGGGAGGAAACAAAAGTTATTTGCTTCAGGGGAGGTAACAATCTCAGGGGAGGAAATAATAGCCCAGAAAAGGAAGATAATCCAATAAAAGGAAGGAGAAGACAAGAGCATACAAGATGATGAGGAGGTTGAAAATGACAAGAATAGAGCTTATTCTGGAGTATTATATATATTCAGAAGGGATGAAGCATTCCAAAGGAGAAAGTTCTATCTAGGTCAAACGAAGAAAAGTTTCAATTTCACTTCAAAGACATGCTGGTTAGATGATTTCACTTGTTGAAACAAGTATCCAAGATACACAGCATCATTGCCTCTTATAATTCCTCCATCCAAGGAAATTGCACCATCGTTTAGTCCAAGATTGGTTCAATGTGTTGATATTGTTAAAGTCAAAGAAGAACAAAGCAAATGAATTACTGAGAAGATATTTAATCTTGAAGAAACAGAAGTGTTTGAAAGATCTTCACAATCCATGATTTAATTCAGAAACATGTTTGAAATGGATTCACATGTTTAGGGGAGGATTGTTGGGAATTAAATATTCAAGATGTCTAATATCGGGTTCTATTCAAAGAAATATTCTAAGTGTGATTCTGCTACTAGTGCAAATGGTTCCTGCTGTTAATGTTGTTCCTGCTGCTAGAACATTTGATCCTGCTGCTAGTGATAAATGATTCTGCTGCTAGGCTTAGCATTCTACTGCTGTTGATCCTGCTGCTAATGATACTTGTTCCTGCTGCTAGCGATAACTCATTGCTGCCGATAGTGAACATTCTGCTGCTGAGTGGATAAGATCGAAAAGATATTATTTGTATTTTGGTCAACAATATACGGTAGATAATATCTTACCCCATGTGCTTAGTTAACAAGTTGTGTACACAGATACATGTTGTATCTTATGTACTGACACTCAAGATAAGTTAACCAAGTAAGTCGGCTAAGACTTTAAGCAATATTGTAATAGATCTCTTGGACTATAAAAGAGATCTTAGACTTGTGTTTTAGTGTAGAAGTAGTTGTCAAGTGTCCATGCATATGTGTTATTACAAAAACATATAACTTTTAGATAAGAACAAACACAAAAATATCACAAGTTAGAAAAACATAAGATTCAAGGTTGTAACCCTAGTGATATTTCAAGATCACTCGTATTATTATCTTTAATAATATTGAATCGTTTGGTGATAATCTTTATGTGTTCATTGCTAACTAACAAACATAACAATTCCATTTCCATAACATACACAACCTTCTAAGTGTGGTTGAGTGAATTCCGCGCACTTAATCATATTAACACAACATATCATACACACAAAGTCACAAGGTTTAACCACCTTAATCGTGTGTCCAGGATCCTAGCATATGATTGTTATGCTTATTGCTTGTATACTTGATATCATGATATATATACATGCTTGATGATTAATAACATGCTTATTCCATAATATGTTTTAAATGTATGCATGCGTATTTAACATGTTTATGCCACTATTTAATCATTCTTGATGTACATGATTCAAATGGAGCTTGCTGCAAAAACACCCTAAAAATGACCCTTTTCTGGAAAATTTTCAAATTTGGTCGCGGTCCCCTTAATTTTAAGGGGGCCGGCCTACAATTAAGGGGACCGGCCATCTGGGCAGTAAAATTTACTGTTTTCTTTTGCATCTTGCGACCCCTTTTATCTAGCCCCAGCTACCATTTCTCTTAAAGGACGAACTGGTATTGGAATTTTACCACAAAACCTCCAAACCTTACCTAAATCAACCATCACCTCCATCAAACACCCATTTTCATTCACCATGCTATCACCAAAATCATCCATCTCTAAGACATCCAAGAAACACAAAATTCTCATCATACCACCAAAACAACTCTTCATTGACTTAACCCAAGAAGACACCAAAACTCCATCACCACCACCTCAATGTTCATCCCCAAGTGCACCAAATGCACCATTAAAAACACCATCTACTCATGGCACATCATCTTCATCCATACCTTCCACTTCATCCATCAATAACTACATCAACTCACACCTATCATCACCACCATCAAGAGCATCAACTCCACCTCCTACTCAAGAACCTCCATTCACCCAACTTGTCATTTCCATATCACCAATAACACCTCTTGATGCTCATTTCTCATCATCACCAATACCACCACCATGCTTTCCCATCTCTTGGGCTTTACTTGAAGCCCATGGAGACAATTGCCTTTGTTGCATCCACAACCGAACCATCATCTTTGGTCTTAGAGATGAGATACACTACATGTTTTCATCCCTTGAACACATGCTTAACAACCAACCTCCACCACAACCTCCACCATTTTCACCCACTACACCACCACCACCTCCATTCTCACCAAATTAAGCATATGCAATGCTTGATCAAAAATAATTTTTCAAACCATTTTGTGTGCAAGCCCCATGGAAGATCATGTACTCCTAGAATGATTATGTAGATTGCATTACTTACTAGCTAATGTAGGATTGAATATAATCTTGGATGGTTGTGTATTTATACACAACATTTTTAATGAATGTCTTTATATGCATGCTTATTTTTGCTATATATATGCTTGTGCTTCTAATATTTTTCTTGCAAGTATTCCATATATCGATTCCTTGGTGCCCTCAAACGAGGGGGAGCACACATCAAGGGGGAGTTCTCGTCCCGACAAATTTTATCTCAAAAACTTGTCGGCATAACCTTTTTGATTCTACAAAAAGGGGGAGAAGTGAATATAAACTCACTAAATACTTGTCCAAAAATAACTTTTTGGATTTAATGAGTTTTAGTTTTGTAATCATCAAAAAGGGGGAGATTGTTGACATAAGTAATGCCTAAAAACATTATTCATATCTCTATGTTTTGATAATCACAAAATGTAAACTCATTAAACATAAACTTATCAAATAAACAAGTATTTAGTTGTAAATATTCATTTCCACAACTTAATCACTTAAGGTATGAATAAACAAGTGCTTAATGCATTATATGATCAAAGGAACATTTTCTTAAACACTAGATTTTTTATAAAATGTCAAAAAAAATTTATATCTTTTAGAAAAACATTTTTGGTAATAAATAAAAAGGTTTAATTCATTATAAATTTATGAATTCAAATTTTCAACCAAAATCAGTAAAAATGTTCCAGAAAAACCTTCCCCACAAAAAGACAAAACTGGGCAACGGCTAGGGAGGGCGCCCCCCTTAATTATACAAGGCGGCCCCCTTAATTTTAAGGGTACCACCCCCTATTTAAGGGGGCCGGCCACGCTCCAGTAGCCTTCCAGCTGTCCAGTTTTCTGCCTTTAAATACCAGCCTTCCCCTGGATTTTTTTTTCTCACCTCTTGCACCCCAAACTTTCTGTTTTAATTCTCTTCTTATATCTTCCAAAATCCTTTGATCATATAATCTTAAGCTTTTGTTTCCAAGTGATTCAAGCTTCAATCATCCAAGTGCAAAGAGAAGAATACTTCTATCAATCAAAACTAGAAGTATTACAACTTAGTATCATCTTGCTACTTAAGTTGTTTGTTTTGTATAACTTGTATATCATTCATTCATTTGTGTATAAGGTGTGGGTGAACATAAGTGACTAGATATGTATAGTGTGTAAGTAGTGAAGAAGGTGTATAAGTTGTTGTGGTGTAAAGAAGTCATGTAGAAGTTGTGAAGTCATGGTGTAGAAGTCGTGAAGCCATAGCATAGAAGTTGTGAAGTTGTCATGTTGAAGTCATGAAGCCGTAGCTTAGAAGTTGTGAAGTCGTCATGTTGAAGTCATGAAGCCATAGCTTAGAAGTTGTGAAGTCGTCATGTTGAAGTCATGAAGCCATAGCTTAGAAGTTGTGAAGTCGTCATGTTGAAGTCATGAAGCCGTAGCTTAGAAGTCGTGAAGTCGTTATGTTGAAGTCATGACGCCGTAGCTTAGAAGTTGTGAAGTCTTGGTCGTGAAGCCATAGCTTAGAAGTTGTGAAGTCTTGGTCGTGAAGCCGTAGCTTAGAAGTTGTGAAGTCGTGGTCGTGAAGCCGTAGCTTAGAAGGTGTGAAGTCATGGTCGTGAAGCCGTAGCTTAGAAGTTGTGAAGTCGTCGTGTAAAAGTCGTGAAGCCGTTGTGTAGAAGTCGTGAAGCCATTGTGTTGAAGTCGTGAATTCGTCGTGAATAAGTTGTGTACAAGTTGTGTTGTGAAGTTGTGAGATTGGTTCTAGCTACGATTAGAACTCGACATTTAGCTTTGTGTCGTTAAACCCGTGTAAGCCAAAGTCGTGTAAGGTTTTCTCCGCCATAAGGGAGCTTATTGAAGTTGTGAAGAAAACTCTCGAGCTAGGTGCTCGGGGAGTGGAGTAGGGCAAGGAAGGTGTCCTTGTAGCCGAACCACTATAAATCTCTCGTGTCTCGGTTAGATCTTTCCATCCCTTATTTATTTCTTTACTTACATCGTCATTACTTTCATACACATAGGCTTATATAATTGTTAGTATTACTTAGAGGTTGACTTCACATAAAGATCAAATTTGAAACTCCATTCAAGAAACCAAAACTTTTATAATCAATTTAAAAGAATACATATAATAAGGTTCAAGTTTTATTTTTCATACAAACTTGAATCTAAGTGTTTTAAAAATAAACAAAGGTTTTCATAATAAAATTAAAAAGACGTAAACCTATTCAACCCCCCCCCCTTCTAGTTTTCCACAAACTCTATACTCATTTCTAACTTGACCTTTTCCTATAGACACTGCTGGTTTTTGTTTATTATCAGTAGTACTAGTACTAGGTTTTCTAGTGACTCTAACGAATTCAGTACGGTCAGTTTTTAGAACCTTCTGTTCACAACCTGTACCGGCGGATCCTTTTGGCACAACTGGCGGATCCAAAACTTTGGATCCGTCGGATCCGTCAGCTTCTGACTTAGTTGAAACAATTTCTTTTTCTTTCACTGTTTGTTTCTCAAACTTACCTAAGCTTCCTAGTTTCATAAATCCTAGTCCGGTTTTATCATTAGGTAGTTTTTATCTTCATTATCTCATCTGCACAACTTATGTTTTTATCAAACTTTCTTAACCTAGAATTTTGTTTGATGAGTTCTTCCTGTGTTGACTTAAGTGTTTCTAGTTCTAACTTAAGCTCCTGACATGACACACATGTTTCTTTAACACTTTTACCCTTTTTAATTCTTATCTCCTTTTCTTTTAACCAATGAACTTTGTTTTCTAAAAGTGTTGTTTTGGTTTTTAAGAATTTATTCTTGTTTATGATTTTAAGGGTAATTTCACACAGTTTGTTATATTCTATTTCTAAAGATTCATCATCTATAGAGGATTATGATGAGTCAGAATGTACCTCTTCTGTGTCGTGAGCCATGAGAGCAATTTCGTCGTTCTTAGGCTCATCATCATCTCCTTCACTATCACTCCAAGCTCCACTGACAATGGCTCTTTGAGATTTGTTCTTTGGAGGCTTTGGACATTCACCTATCAAGTGACTAGAGTCTCCACACCTATAACACTTCCTATCTATCTTTCCTTTTCTATCATGAGAGGATTTCTTTTCTTCACGAGGTGGTCTAACGAACTTTCCTCGTCTCCTGAAGAATTTCTTGAAATCTCTTACCGCCATGGCATATTCTTCATCTTCACTACTAGAACATGACTCTTCATCACTTGACTCTACTTTAGCTTTCAAGGAAATGGACTTCATTTTCTCCTTCTTGCCTTTAACTATTTCTGAGTCTTTTTCCATCACCATTTCGTGAACTTTGAGGTTTCCTATGAGCTCATCTAGTGTCATACTTGAAAGATCCTTAGATTCTTCAATAGCTGTCACCTTTGCTCTCCACTTCGAATGGAGTGCTCTTAGAAATTTCCTGACAAAATTCTTACTAGAAAAAGATTCATCAAGTGCTTTAAGAGATGTAATGATAGTATTAAACCTAGAAAAAACACTATCAATGGTCTCATCTTCAGAGATAACAAATTGTTCATATTGTTGAACAAGAAGATCAATTTTGTTATCTTTGACTTGTGAGTTCCCTTGATGAGTGATGATTAGTGATTGCCAAATATATTTAGCCGTTTTACACATGAAAACTCTTTCATATTCCTTTTTAGGTAAGGCATTGTAAAGCATCATTTTGGCTTCATTATTTTTGGCAATCAACCTCTTTTGTTCATCACTATGACGAATAAAATAGTTACCTATATCCCGACCACCTGAAATATCACTACTTATTGGTTTGTAATCACCCTCTACAATAATATACCACAGATCTATGTCCTTTGACTTCACATATGTCTCAAAGCGATTTTTCCAATATATGAAACAATTTGGTTCAAATAGTGGTGGTCTTTGCATAGATTGCCCTTCTTTAAAGTTTTCAAAATCCATGATCGTTTCAAGTTTTTAAAATACAATATATTTTGAAAATCTTGAGTAACACCGCTCTGGTACTAATTGTGGAAAACTAGAAGGGGGGTTGAATAGTTTTACCGTTTAAAATTAATTTGCTTTGTTACTTATTGTGATTTCAAAGTCAAGTAAACAATCAAGCACACAAACAAGAGATATTAGTAAATAAGTAAAGAGAGGAAAGATCAAACCACACAACACAGTCGTTTATAGTGGTTCGGCTACAAGGACTCTCTTCCTTGCCCTACTCCACTCCTCAAGCCTCTAACTCGAGAGTTTATCTTCACTAAGAAACAAGCTCCCTTCTAGGCGGAGAAAACCTTTACACGTCGCTTAATCTTTTTCCGGTACTAAGCTAAACACCGAGTTCTTTACAAGGGTACAACCACTCCCGTTTGGTTCTTTACAAGGGTACAACCACTCCCGTTCGGTTCTTTACAAGGGTACAACCACTCCCGTTCACTCTATGTGTTTTGAGGACTAAAACACTAACCGGACTCTACTGTATGAATGATACTAACTATGATGTGTGACTAATACAAGAACACACAGACTCTATGTTAGAAGGAAGATAACAGACTGTTACTCCTTATATGTTGAGATCTTCTTTGCTACAAAAGGAAAGATCTATAAAATGTTAGTGAGCTAAGGGTTAGTGATATGCAAATGAATGAGTATGTATTTTAAGCTGTATGAGTGATGAAATGACCAAATGATCAGCTTGCTATTTATAGGCAAAGCTGATCAACAGGCGATGGATCCGGCGGATCCCTAAATATGGATCCGTCCGTGTATCTAATTGGATCCGTCGTGTCAGGCCAGCTAAGAGATCTTCAAATCTTTCCAAATCTTGCCATATCTTGCCATATCTTCAAATGTCAAGTCTTTGGATGATCTAAACAAAATATCACAAAATCTTACCAAGATTGTTTACATGATGCATGCCATGATGTCATCCTAATATTTAACTAATAAAGTTTCCATTTTAAGAAATAAACATGTAAACTTGTATATGTTATTCCTAGTGAACTTTGTAATGTAAAATGTGTTTGTAAAATGCTTATCACTATAAATGTAAAAGACTTAATCTTATTTATGCTTTGCTTAAAGATAAACTTTGTAATTGTCATTAACAAAACTAAGCAAAGATCGTAAAATATAAATAACGTTTTTAGGACGATATTTGTATTAACAAAAAAAATATATTTCAAAACAAGGACTTCAAGATGACTTGCAGCTAAATGACAGACTGTAACTCGTACTTAAATACAACGAATATTGTACTCTTTTAGTGCATTCTTTGCTAAAAAGAAAAAACGAAGAAAAATCTTTTTGATTTTTGAAAAATTTACTCAAATTTTTTAGATTGTCAAAATCTTTTAAATTTTTCAAAATTCAAATGACTTCTAAGTATTTCAGCTTAGAACCCGTACTTCAAGAAAAAATATTTTTTCAAAATATGTTCGAGTATAAACAAACAAAAAGATTTTAGAACCCAAAACACGTTTTTATCCAACGACTTGTGTATACATCTGTACACAACTCAAGCTTTTAATAAAAGAAATTCTTTTCTATTTGAAAAACATTCATTTTACAAAAGAAAAGATTTCAAAATAAAAATACCATCTTTAGCACCTATTCTTAAAACAAACGTTTACCACAAAGAACTTTTTAGTGTCTATGTGTGAAACACAAAAATCTTACTGTGCTCAAAGATAACTCTCTTCAAAAGTTTCAAACGATAAACTTTCGATAAAATCATTTCGTTAGTTATATCAAAATGCTTTTATGAAGAAAAGGGAGTATAAACTTTTTAAACAAATTTTCATGCTTAAAAATCCGTTCGGCTCTCCAAATGCTTTTCAAAAACATCGTTGATATTAAAAAAAATATCATGATATACTATTTTTTAGGGGGAGAAAAACGTGATTGAAAAGTGATCTTATGAATTTGTGATATGATATGAATCTTAAAAATTCATTTAGCTCAACTTAAATGTGATTATTTCGAATAGACTTGCACCGTGACGGGTAATAACTTCAAGTTAGTTATTAGAGCCAGTCATCACCTAAAAGCTGATGATGAATCTCTTTAACGGGTCCACGTAAACGTGTCTCGCAAAGTCTAGTCTTATTTGAATAATTCACAAATTTAAAGGTGTTTTTACTCAAACCGCTATGTACATAAACTTGTCAAGTGGTACAAGAGCCTTACGCGTACCATGAAGCATTTGTTCACAAAATCTTTCATATGCACATATGTAGGGGGAGTATTTATTCAAAAAGAGAACTTTCGATGTGCGATCAAAACAAGTTTTTCATAAATACATTGATTGACTTTCAAATTGATTTATGGATGTGAAACTTTCAACAAACCAAAACCAACTCTTATGCTTATAAAGATATAAGGAGGTTAAGTTTAGGTTTTATCCCATGATCCAGCCAGATCCGGAAGGATCTACCCAGGGACAATCCACTAGTTAGTGTAGAAGTCCTTAGGTATGAGAAAAAAAGGAGTAATTGAGAAAAAGGGAAAGAAGGGATTGAAGAATTAAAAAGAAAAGTGAATGAAAGGGTGAAAAGAAATAGCCCTACATAAATTTAGGACAGAAACCGGGTCAATACATAATCTATCTATAATCACAAAGATAAGTAAAATATAGAAGACAAGACATCATGAACCCAGTGATGCAATGCACAACCCTTCCCAGCCACTCAAGTTTCTCTTAAAAGATACCTGTTTCATTTCTCACGGAGATAAACACGTAATCTATTGACCTCGCACTCCGAGATGTGTTAATATTGTGTTAGTGCAAATATTACGATATTTAAACTAAACGGTTTCTTCGGTATTAATAATGACAAACATGTAACATGTAATGCATAACGTAAAATGCGCAAGTTACTTGTAAACACAAATCATCAACGCATACTTACATCAACATCTCTCAACGTATCAAGTATGCCTCAACAGAGTCGTAGATTTTCATCCCGACGTAAATCACTCAAGGTATGAACAAACAAATTTAAACTTGACGGATGATCAAAGAAATAAATTTTTTGTTCTAAACTTCACATTTTTAATGTGACAAAATATTTTTTCAAAAATACATTTTACAAATTATTTTTCAATTAAAAAGAAATGTTTTATTTTGAAAAATAAGTTTAAAAATCCCAACAACTATTTTTCTCTCCAAAACATCTCCAAATATCCCCAAATAAACCTTCCCCACTAAAAACAAAAAGAGGAGCGTTTTTGCCTGGGACGGTACCACTAAATTTAACGGTACCGTCTGACAATTAGTGGTACCGTCTGAACTTTAGTGGTACCGTCCGTACGTAACGGCTAGTTTTTTCTTTGCCTATAAATAGTGGACCATTTTACACTTCCAACTTGATTTTTCCAGTTAGTTTTCTCTGGTCTAATCCCTTCTTATTTAGATCACTTTCTTTGATCATTTAGAGAGTCTTAGTTTGTTTAAGAGTGATCCTTTCATCCAACCAAGAGATCACCTTCATTCCTCTACTAGTGAAAGAGAAGAACACAAAGTATCAATGAAGATACAAAGTGTTGTAGTTATAGTTAGTGCACTTGTAACACTTGTTACATACTTGTTGTATCCTAGCATACACCAAGTTCATTTTCTTTGGAGTAGTTTGTGAGAGTAGATCATTGTGATCTTGTTGAGATCTTGGAGATCTCTTGTAGCTTGTGGGCTTGTGTGTTGATCAAGTGGATCAAAGGTAGATCGGGTAGATCGAGTCAAGTGAGAATAGATCATTGTGATCTTGTTGAGATCTTAGAGATCTCTTGTAGCTTGTGGGCTTGTGTGTTGATCAAGTGGATCAAGGGTAGATCGGGTAGATCGAGTCAAGTGAGAGTAGATCATTGTGATCTTGTTGAGATCTTGGAGATCTCTAGTAGCTTGTGGGCTTGTGTGTTGATCAAGTGGATCAAGGGTAGATCGGGTAGATCAAGTCAAGTGTGTTGATGGTGTGAAGCAGTAAGGATCGTATGGATCGTGGTAGATTGGTACTAGCTAAGATTAGTACTAGACATTTAGCTTAGTGTCATAAATAAGGATAAGCGTCGTTGTATGGTTTTCTCCGCCAAGAAGGGAGCTTGTTGATTAGTGAAGTAACTCTTAAGTTGGGTACTCGAGGAGTGGAGTAGGGCGAAGAGGAGCTTCGTGACCAAACCACTATAAATCATCGTGTCCGGTTTGCTCCTTCTTTACTTATCTCTTTACTTTTATTTTAGTCTTTATCGCTTTATATTTATATTTGCATTGCGTTTATGTTTATGTGGTTTGTTGCTTATATTATGTTGATTATGTTTGTGTCATGGATTGATTGTGTTTGTGTTGTAGTTTACTTTATACCATCTCTAGATGTTGTATGATTGATATGTTTTAAATTACACATACCTTTTACCTAATAAATCGGACAAAATAAACCAAAAACTAGCCAAATATGCCAAATATTTTGTGTTTTTGTGTTTATGCATGTGCAGGTACGGATATTGAGAAAAAGGACAAGAAGAAAGACAAAATAGACAAAAACCGAACACGAGATTGGAAAGAGCACAAAAGTATGAGACCAACGTTAATTTTATTTGAAGCATCGAGGCAAGAGATGAAAAATTTAAAGATTAAAAGAAGCCCAAATTTAATAGCCCAGTGATAATTGAAGGCCCACTTGAAGGAGATGGCAAAGAAGAAAAAAAAAAGAATCACGTGAATTGGCTGCTCTCTAATTCCAAGTGCTAAAAAAAAAAAAAAAAAAAAAAAAAAAAAAGATAAGATATTGAGATGCCTTTGCCACGTGAAGACAAAAGGTGAAATAAGTATTTTGCTGTGCTCTACTCCACCAAGCGACAAAAAGAAAAAAAATAAGAAGATATTGAAATGGTGGATTGCACGTGAAGCTCAATCTCTTAAATTAAATCAATGGGGGCGCGTAGCCTCCTCTGCCACTCCCACTCTCAGCGCACTATCATTGCAACAGCCAACCAGAATACTCCACGTGGCCTGTTTTGTTGAAATAAATTGTCTACATTCAATGAATGGGAGCGTACATATTGCCTATTTAACCTGAAGAGAGCATTAATTCGAGGATGCAATTTCATTTTTTTCAGTCACACACTTTATTTTTCTATTTTTGGTAGTGCTTCACATCTTTTTATTGGTAGCAGTTCTTATTTTTAGAATAGTATTTAGTTTATTTTTAAGAGGTATTGTAATAATTTATTCTTTTTAACTAGCTTTTTCAAGTGCTTATTTTGTAGCCAACTTTTTATTAATCAATGAAGTTTATGTTGTCTATTTAGCTTATTCCTTTTAGCCTATTACTTCTTATTTTCTTTACCCTCTAGCTCAATTCAAACACCAAAAGAGATGCATGAGCTTATTAAGCTCGGTTTGTTTTCCAAATAAGCCTTGACATCTCTTAAGTTTGAGAGCACATTTTTTATTTAGTAGCTTTTATTACTTAGATCTAGTTAGTCTCATTAATTTTTCTATATAAAGTTTGCAATTTTTTTTATTATTTCTTGAACAATAAGCTATTTAATAGCTTGTTCATTTAGATCTAGTCCTTAAACATACCCGATTCGCATCTATTCTTCGTAGTAGGCAACTTAGCTTCGGGTGGACTTAGATCTAATAGTTTTTAGTGATAAAGTTTAAATCTTTTTAATTTTTAGATCACTTTTAGCTTATTTACATTTAGTAGCATTGCTTATTATTATTCACTAACCCTCGTTAAAGTTTGTATTTTTTTCTTTGTTCTCTACCGCTAAGGCCGGAGCTTAAGGGTCTTTAAGCATTTTTTATACATAAAGTTTGAAACTTTAGTAATTTTTAAGCTTTTTAGTAAATAAAGTTTTAAACTTTACTTACTAATTAGTGGATAAGATTAATAAAGTTGTAGACTTTTGTGTTAATTTGTGCTTATTAGATCGGGTGATTTTATTCCTCTCGTTTCTTCATCCGGGTTCTACTTTCTTTGCTTTTTAAATCTTTAGCAGTTATTAATTTTAGTATAATAATCATGTTTATGGAAATATTTGCTATGTGTTTGTTTGATTTGCTTAACAAGTGTATATTTTTATCATATGTTTCTTATTTGCTTGCTTAGTATAATCTAGTTTATTATTTTTAGTTGTTATCGTTAACTTTAGATAATTTACCTACTACTAGTTTTATTATTATTTTTGCTTAGCATAATTTAGTTGTTATCATATATTTCTAGGATTAGTTTTCTTCGTTTTGACTTTTTAGGCTCGGGATTTCCCGGTTTAAGCACATTTTTAGTTTCCCTTTACGTTTTTAAGATAGTTGATCTTTGCCTATTTGTTCTAATTGCTTTATTACTTGTCTTTATTTTATATTTTAATATTTGTAGTTTAAAAATCCAAAATCTCACTTTATTCACTATTCACAACACAAATCTCGACTCGAAATCACTAAATTCCATTCAATCATTCGTTGGGGAAAACGACTCGGGTTACACATATTTCCGTTGTGTTTCCTTTGAAGAAATATATACTATAATTGAACAATCAATTTTTGGCGCCGCTGCCGGGGTGGGTTTGAAGTGAATTTTTTATTCTCATTCGACGATTCGTGTTTCGAAGACCCTTCCTCGAGAAGTTATCGTTTTCTTTGTGAATATTTTTCTAAAAAAAAAAAAAGCACAGACACTTTTTCTAAAGTTTTTACAACACCAAAAAAATATAAAAAAAAAAACAACAAAACAAATCGTAAGTTAATTGTTTTCGGATTATCTTGAAATTACAACCTATACAAGTGGTTTAAGGATGGTTTGACATTAAATTGACAAACCGAAAGAGGCGGGTTTTTAATCAGCTTTCGAGCGGACCTTTGCTTCTCCGCCACTCTGCGAGTAGTTTTGAGAGAAACGAATTTCGGTTGACGAATCGATACCAAAAATATCGTGTTTTTTTCAAATTTTTCTTCAAAAATCCAAAAATATTTTCAATTCCAAATTCTGTTTTCTTTTTAAACTTTCAATTCTCTTTGGTGTATGAACACCCATTCTTCTACACTCAATCTTCTTTCACCAATTTCAAATCCCGAAAGAATTATTCGTCGAGGTCGACGTCTTGATTTTCAAGACATTGATGAGATGAATACCGATCCAAACAATGATGGGCCAGCTCCCGATCTCCGAATGATGGAGGAGTTGTGCCAACCAACCATGCAAGGATGGGGCGGACCTATTGCTCCCGTTAACATCCAGGCTGCGGATTTTGGACTTAAACATCATATGATCCACCAAGTCCAAAATTCCTGCCAATTTCACGGTTTATCGGGTGACGATGCAAATAAGCATCTTGATAAATTCATTACCATCACCCAAAGTGTGAAACAAAATGGGGTCTCCGATGACGCCCTTCGTTTATATCTTTTCCCATATTCGTTGACGCATCATGCCACCGCATGGTTTGATCATCTTCCCAAGAATTCAATTCATAGTTTCGATGAAATGACTTCAAAATTCTTGGCGAAATATTTCCCACCGTCGATGGTGACGAAATTGAGAAATGATATAAGTAACTTTCGCCAGCTTCCCGACGAATCTTTATTCGAAGCATGGGAACGTTACAAGCTTTCGATTGATCGGTGTCCTAATCACAACATGTTATTAGTCACCATAATAGACACGTTCTATAATGGTTTAACATTAAGACACCGTGACACGATCAATGCTGCGGCCGGTGGTACCTTTATGAAAAGGCGACCCGAAGAGTGCCAAGATTTAATCGAAAATATGACTGCCCACCACAATTATTGGGATTCCTCTGCCGAGAGGAACGAGTCAACTAAATCTATTACTACGGACTCTTCACACGAAATAGCCGTGCTCACCAAAAAGATAGATGATTTATCCACCGCTATGTTAAGATTGCATCAAGCAAATCAAAACAACAATAATCATCAAGCAAATGTGGTAAATCAAAGTTGTGAAACATGTGGCGGTCCGCATCCATATTTCGAGTGTCCAGCCACCGGTGGCAACACTCAAGAGAGCTTTTATGCTACTTCGGGATCCTATAATCAGGGAGGTAACGGTTACCAACCCCAAGGAGACCGTAATCTTCTTAGCTACCATTCTAATAATTTTCTTGGACCACCCGGTTTCAATCATCATCAAAATCCGAATGGGCAAAACCGAAATGCCCAATTCAATCAAAATCAAAATCGAATGAACCAAGGTTTCCAAAACCAAGGTTTTCAAAATCAAGGTAATCACCAAGGTTTTCAAAACCAAGGAAATCAAAACCGAGGTCAAAATCAGAGAAATTTCAACCAAAATCTGGAGAATGTTCAAAACCGAGGGCAAAATTTCAATCAAAACCAAGGTTTTAACCAAAATCAAACATCCTCGGATGAATTGTTGAAGCAATTCATGAAATCCCAAGAAGAAACCAATCGGTTGTTGGTTAACCAAATAGCTGAGATCAAGAAGTCTTTAAATGATCGACCCTCGGGCTCAGGAACTCTTCCTAGCAACACGATCGCTAACCCGAGGGGCGATGTGAAGGCGATCACAACAAGGAGTGATGTTTCATATAATGGACCCACGGTTCCTACTACCTCTTCCCTTCCTCCCAATGTAGTGGAACATGAGACCGAGGCGACAAAGGATACAGTGCTTCCTACTAACAACGGGAGTACTGAAGACGTCCAACCTCAGGTTGTCCAACCATCCAAACCAAAGATTTTTTTTGAGCAAAAAGAAACTCCAATCAAAGCCAAACTTCCATATCCTTCAAGATTGAATGATCAAAAGCTCCGTGAAAAAGCCACAAATCAAATGGAGAAATTCTTCCAAATCTTTCAAGATTTGCATTTTGACATAAGCTTCGCGGATGCTTTACTTTTGATGCCCAAGTTTGCTTCCACAATTAAGGGGTTATTAAGAAACAAAGAAAAATTATTTGAATCAGCAAAAACACCTCTGAATGAGAATTGCTCAGCAGTTCTCCTCAAGAAGCTTCCCGAAAAGCTCGGAGACCCCAGGAAATTTCTCATTCCATGTGATTTTCCAGTAATGGTTGATTGCTACGCCTTGGCCGATCTTGGTGCAAGCATCAACCTAATGCCATTTTCCGTTTGGAAAAAGCTGTCTCTCCCTGAGCTCACTCCTACTTGTATGACCCTCGAGCTAGCGGATCGTTCTATAACTCATCCACTTGGAATAGCCGAGGATGTTTTTGTCAAAGTAGGGAAGTTTCATTTTCCCGCTGATTTTGTGGTGGTTAAATTTGATGCTAATCCCCGAGTTCCTCTAATACTCGGAAGATCATTCTTGAGAACCGGTCGTGCTCTAATCGACGTTTATGGTGAAGAAATAACGTTACGGGTGGATGATGAAACCGTGACCTTCAACCTTGATCGAACTTTCAAATACTCCTCCAACCAGGACTCTAATTCGGTTAATCGAATTGACGTTATTGATGTTGCTTCGGAGGAATATTCTCAAGAAATTATTGGTTTTTCTGACAACGCTTCGAGTGGCGATCCCACTCTTTCTTCTCAACCTATTCTTTCCGACTCTTCCCCTTCCCTCACTCCGTTTGAGGGAAGTGACTTCATTTTGGAAGAGATCGATGCTTGTCTCAAAGATAAATCGATTTCACCAGAAATTAATGATTCAAACTTTGATCCGGAGGGAGACATTCTTCTCCTTGAGAAATTGTTGAATGATGATCCATCATCTCTCCCTCCAAAAGAACTTCATAAAGAAGAAATCAAAGAAATAAAGCCATCTACTAAGAATCCTCCTGAGCTCGAGCTCAAGGATTTACCTCCTCATCTCGAATATGCTTTTTTAGATGATACTGACAAGTTTCCTGTAATTATTTCTAAAGACCTTAAGGATGAGGAGAAGACCCAACTCTTAGACGTGCTTAAAAAGCATAAGAGTGCCATCGCTTGGCAAATCTCCGACATAAAGGGCATAGACCCTCGATTTTGTACACACAAGATCTTGCTCGAAGATGATTTTAAGCCAGCCGTCCAACAACAAAGACGGGTTAACCCCAAAATCCACGATGGCATAAAAAAGGAAGTTCTTAAACTTCTTGATGCCGGAATGATTTACCCTATCTCCGATAGCCCGTGGGTTAGTCCCGTCCATTGTGTGCCCAAGAAAGGGGGTATCACCGTTGTTACTAACGAAGAAAATGAGTTGATTCCCACATGTCTCGTCACCGGATGGAGAGTATGTATTGATTATCGTAAACTCAATGATGCTACCCGTAAAGACCATTTTCCGCTTCCTTTTTTGGATCAAATGCTTGAGCGTTTAGCGGGAAATGAGTTCTATTGTTTTCTCGATGGCTTTTCCGGGTATTTTCAAGTACCAATTGATCCGCAGGATCAGGAAAAGACCACCTTCACTTGCCCTTATGGTACGTTTGCCTACCGTCGTATGCCTTTTGGCTTATGCAATGCTCCGGGCACGTTCCAAAGGTGCATGATGGCCATATTCCATGATATGATCGAGAAAACAATGGAGGTCTTTATGGATGACTTTTCGGTCTATGGAAATTCTTTCTCATCATGCCTCTCCCATTTAGACAAAATGCTTAAACGGTGTGAAGACACCAACCTTGTGCTAAATTGGGAGAAGTGCCATTTCATGGTCAAAGAGGGCATTGTCCTCGGCCACAAAATCTCTAATGCCGGGATTGAGGTAGATCGAGCTAAAGTCGATGTTATCGCAAAGCTACCTCATCCCACAACCGTCAAAGGAATTAGAAGCTTCCTTGGTCATGCCCGTTTCTACCGTCGATTTATTCAAGATTTTTCTAAAATCACCCGGCCTCTGACACATCTTCTTGAAAAAGATGCTCCGTACTTCTTCTCTCCCGAATGCATCGAAGCATTCGGAATTCTTAAAAAGAAATTAACGGAAGCACCGATCTTAGTTGCCCCCGATTGGGACTTGCCCTTTGAATTAATGTGTGATGCTAGTGATTATGCTATTGGGGCAGTCCTGGGGCAACGAAAATCTAAGTACTTTCAGCCGATACACTATGCGAGTAAGACAATGACCGATGCTCAATCTCACTATATCACTACTAAGAAAGAGTTATTAGCCGTTGTCTATGCTTTTGAGAAATTCCGACCTTATCTTGTCTTATCAAAAAGCATAGTGTATACGGATCACTCAGCTCTGAAATATCTTTTTGCAAAACAAGATGCAAAGCCGAGATTGCTCCGATGGGTTCTCCTCCTCCAAGAATTTGATATCATTATCCGTGATAAAAAAGGAGCCGAGAACCTGGCTGCTGATCATTTATCCCGATTAGAGAATCCTCACCAAAGTGAGCTCGAGAAAAAGGAAATTAATGAAACATTTCCTCTCGAGACACTTAATATGATATCCTTTCGTGGTGATTCTAGTGCCCCATGGTTTGTGAATTTTGCAAATTACCATGCGGGTAACTTTGTTGTTAAAGGGGTGTCATCCCAACAAAAGAGCAAATTCTTCAAAGATGTAAAGCATTACTTTTGGGATGACCCCTACTTGTCTAAAGTGTGTGCGGATCAAGTCATCCGGCGGTGTGTTCACGGTCAAGAAGCCGTTGATATTCTTAAGGCTTGCCACAATGGACTCACTGGGGGACATCGTGGCCCGAACTACACCGCCAAAAAGGTGTTTGACTCTGGTTTCTATTGGCCCACAATTTACCGTGATGCCCATGAATTAGTCAAATCTTGTGACTCTTGTCAACGTCACGGGAAAATCACGCAAAAAGATGAAATGCCACAAAATGTCATTCAAGTTTGCGAAATCTTTGACGTTTGGGGCATTGACTTTATGGGGCCGTTCCCGTCTTCACGAGGGAACAAGTATATACTCGTGGCTGTCGATTACTTATCTAAATGGGTTGAAGCGAAAGCACTCCCCACCAACGACGCCCGAGTAGTTTGTAAAGTTTTGAAATCTCTCTTTTCTCGGTTTGGAACTCCCCGTGCTATCATTAGTGATCGCGGTACGCACTTTTGCAATGACCAATTTGCAAAGGTCATGCTTAAGTATGGTATCACTCACCGTCTTTCTACCGCGTATCACCCACAAACAAGTGGGCAGGTGGAAGTTTCCAACCGTGGTTTAAAAAGAATTCTGGAAAGGACCGTAGGAGAAAACCGTGCCTCTTGGTCGGATAAATTAGATGATGCACTTTGGGCCTTCCGTACAGCATATAAAACACCCATCGAGTGTACTCCATATAAGCTGGTGTACGAAAAGGCGTGTCATCTACCAATCGAGTTAGAGCACAAAGCCTATTGGGCCTTGAAACATGCCAATTTTGACCTCAAGACCGCGGGTGATCACCGAAAAGCTCAAATAAATGAATTAGTTGAACTTCAGGATCAAGCCTACGAGAACTCTTTAATTTACAAAGAGAAAACGAAGAGGATTCATGACTCCAAGATTAAGAACCGCGTTTTCAACGTTGGTGATCGAGTCCTCCTTTTCAATTCTCGATTAAAGATTTTCTCGGGCAAGCTAAAAACCCGTTGGTCTGGGCCATTCACCATCACTCAAGTTTTTCCATATGGAACCGTCGAGTTATCTCAAACGGACGGTCCGAACTTTAAGGTAAACGGTCATAGGATCAAACATTATTTTGGAGAGGACATACCATCCATGGTTGTCCCGGATCTCCAAACTTTCCCCATGGACAATTAAATTCGGGGCGAGTCAAGCTTAGCGACTCGTTAATAAACAAGCGCTTCTCGGGAGGCACCCCGTGTCTATCTTCTTTCTATTTTCTAATAAAGTGATGTGAGGAGGTTCACCTCTTCCATTTGTCGTGTTTCGTGGTTGTTTGTGATGTGTCCAGGATTTTCCTGAATAATGAAGACTCTCGTGCTCGTGGTTTTGTATTTCTCCGCTCGAGTTTCATCATTCGTTGCTTATCCGATATCCTAATCTTATCGACTAACGTTTATCTTTTGGCATAATTAATAAACGGCCTTAGATTTATGTAGGAGAACCCTTACCTTTAAACATTGAGGACAATGTTTCGTTTTAGTTTGGGGGGGGTAATCTTTCGATTTGATTTTTGCCTTGCATTTTTGCCTTAAATCTTTCGATTTGATTTTTGCCTTGCATTTTTGCCTTGCATTTTTTCCTTACACTCTCGCAACCCCGTTTTTCCTCCAAAAATTGAAAAAAATCCAAAAAATGAGAAAAATTTTAAAAATTTTTGCAAAAATATAATAAATTTTGACATTTTGTTGACTTTCCGCTGGTGAGAGTAGGAATAAAATTCTGACTTGATCGGGCGTGTTGAGCCCTAGCTTGTTCCCTTAACCTTTTTAAATAAAAGTTGTGCTAGTCTTTTATACAAGGAGCTAGAAAACGCGAATTCTTTCAAGAGTTTGCAAGTTCCCATGATCGACTTTAAATATGCGCTTCTTGATTTTATACTTGGCTAAGCATTTGCGGATCTTATTATTTAAGATTTTAAATTTGCGAAGAACGAGAAATGATAGAGTTGTTTATAAGTTAGATTGTTAAACGTGGAGTAGTTGGTTCTCTTTAGAACTCATCGAAGTTATTTGTGGCTTTTTGCTCCCATAAGCTTGCACATCTTAAAAATAGAATCTTAGGATTAATTAAGGGTGTTAGGTTTTGGTGATGATTAGTTTTTGTCTTCTTAAGAAAATTCTTGCTTACAAAAGTTTGGTACACATCAAGGTTACTACAAGTGTCGTGTAACATAAGCGGCGGTTCATAAAGCGGCCCTTGGATCTCTAATTCAGGATGTGTGAGGTCTTGGTCTAACGACCTTGGATCCTCATTTCAGGAATGTCTAGAGTCTTGGAATTATCCGTAAAGTTCCGGTTAGTCTATCGTACACAAGATTTGGAGTGGTGGCACTAAAATTAAGCATAAATAAATAAATCTTAAATTTATGTGCTATAAGTTGTGGATTCGAGATCGGTCCTTGGATTCTTATTTCCAGAAGGTATTTAGGTCTTGGCTACCCTCTTACACCGGCCCTTGGACCCTTGATTCTGAAAGGCGTTAAGGTCTTGGAACTCTCCGTTGTAACGGCCCTTGGATCCTTTATTCCGGAAGGTGTAAGGTCTTGGAATTTCCCCGTGAAGATCCATAGTTTATGGTACACAACTTCCATAAAAAGTTAGGTTGTTAAAAAAAAAAAAAAAAAAAAAAAAAAAAAAAAAAAAAAAAATTGCAAAAGTCAAAAATATAAAAATAGAATAATTAGCCCCATTTTAAATCACCTTGATGTGGACCTCATTTTTATGGCAACGGTTTTCAGAGGAAGATTATAAACTAGTTAGCATCTAAACTTGGTGTCTTTATCGGACTTAAAGAATTATCGAAACAAAAGTATGAAGAAATTCATTTCTCATGCAAAAATAAAATAAATAGAGACATTAGGAATATGGGAGCAAGAAGTAGCTAAGCGTATACAATTAATTTCTATGGGTAGTGTTAGCAATCTAACTTATATATAACGATGATTTCGTTTTTAAGCTTAGTTTGGGGACTCGTGAAAAATCAAGGACGGCGAATTTTATCCGTACGGTCACTTCTTTATGAGTTGTGTTTCCTACTCCGTGATCCTAAAAGTTATTGTGAAATAATGAAAAGTCAACATACCGTCACATGAAAAAGAGAAAAGTACAAAAATAGAATAAATGTGAATAAATTTGAAAAACGGGGCATTTTTAGAACTTTTGATTTCTTAATCTCTTTTGAATATTTTGCTACTTTTCAAAGTTAGTAAAAAGAGGTTTGAAATTTTTGGTTTCAAAAGCGTGAGTTGATAACATTGTGTGAGGACACGGCAATACCTTAGTCTGGGGGATTTTGATATGTGTTAAATTACACATACCTTTTACCTAATAAATCGGACAAAATAAACCAAAAACTAACCAATTATGCCAAATATATTGTGTTTTTGTGTTTATGCATGTGCAGGTACGGATATTGAGAAAAAGAAAGACAAAAAGAAAGACAAAATAGACAAAAACCGAACACGAGATTGGAAAGAGCACAAAAGTATGAGACCAACGTTAATTTTATTTGAAGCATCGAGGCAAGAGACGAAAAATTTAAAGATTAAAAGAAGCCCAAATTTAATAGCCCAATGATAATTGAAGGCCCACTTGAAGGAGATGGCAAAGAAGAAAAAAAAAGAATCACGTGAATTGGCTGTTCTCTAATTCCAAGTGCTAAAAAAAAAAAAAGATAAAAAAAAAAAAGATAAGATATTGAGATGCCTTTGCCACGTGAAGACAAAAGGTGAAATAAGTATTTTGCTGTGCTCTACTCCACCAAGCGACAAAAAGAAAAAAAATAAGAAGATATTGAAATGGTGGATTGCACGTGAAGCTCAATCTCTTAAAATAAATCAATGGGGGCGCGTGGCCTCCTCTGCCACTCCCACTCTCAGCGCACTATCATTGCAACAGCCAACCAGAATACTCCACGTGGCCTGTTTTGTTGAAATAAATTGTCTACATTCAATGAATGGGAGCGTACATATTGCCTATTTAACCTGAAGAGAGCATTAATTCGAGGATGCAATTCCATTTTTTTCAGTCACACACTTTATTTTTCTATTTTTAGTAGTGCTTCACATCTTTTTATTGGTAGCAGTTCTTATTTTTAGAATAGTATTTAGTTTATTTTTAAGAGGTATTGTAATAGTTTATTCTTTTTTACTAGCTTTTTCAAGTGCTTATTTTGTAGCCAACTTTTTATTAATCAATGAAGTTTATGTTGTCTATTTAGCTTATTCCTTTTAGCCTATTACTTCTTATTTTCTTTACCCTCTAGCTCAATTCAAACACCAAAAGAGATGCATGAGCTTATTAAGCTCGGTTTGTTTTCCAAATAAGCCTTGACATCTCTTAAGTTTGAGAGCACATTTTTTATTTAGTAGCTTTTATTACTTAGATCTAGTTAGTCTCATTAATTTTTCTATATAAAGTTTGCAATTTTTTTTATTATTTCTTGAACAATAAGCTATTTAATAGCTTGTTCATTTAGATCTAGTCCTTAAACATACCCGATTCGCATCTATTCTTCGTAGTAGGCAACTTAGCTTCGGGTGGACTTAGATCTAATAGTTTTTAGTGATAAAGTTTAAATCTTTTTAATTTTTAGATCACTTTTAGCTTATTTACATTTAGTAGCATTGCTTATTATTATTCACTAACCCTCATTAAAGTTTGTATTTTTTTCTTTGTTCTCTACCGCTAAAGCCAGAGCTTAAGGGTCTTTAAGCATTTTTTATACATAAAGTTTGAAACTTTAGTAATTTTTAAGCTTTTTAGTAAATAAAGTTTTAAACTTTACTTACTAATTAGTGGATAAGATTAATAAAGTTGTAGACTTTTGTGTTAATTTGTGCTTATTAGATCGGGTGATTTTATTCCTCTCGTTTCTTCATCCGGGTTCTACTTTCTTTGCTTTTTAAATCTTTAGCAGTTATTAATTTTAGTATAATAATCATGTTTATGGAAATATTTGCTATGTGTTTGTTTGATTTGCTTAACAAGTGTATATTTTTATCATATGTTTCTTATTTGCTTGCTTAGTATAATCTAGTTTATTATTTTTAGTTGTTATCGTTAACTTTAGATAATTTACCTACTACTAGTTTTATTATTATTTTTGCTTAGTATAATTTAGTTGTTATCATATATTTCTAGGATTAGTTTTCTTCGTTTTGACTTTTTAGGCTCGGGATTTTCCGGTTTAAGCGCATTTTTAGTTTCCCTTTACGTTTTTAAGATAGTTGATCTTTGCCTATTTGTTCTAATTGCTTTATTACTTGTCTTTATTTTATATTTTAATATTTGTAGTTTAAAAATCCAAAATCTCACTTTATTCACTATTCACAACACAAATCTCGACTCGAAATCACTAAATTCCATTTAATCCTTCGTTGGGGAAAACGACTCGGGTTACACATATTTCCGTTGTGTTTCCTTTGAAGAAATATATACTATAATTGAACGATCAATGATCATTGTTGACACTTTTCATATTACGTCACACTTGATCGGGTGTTTGATACAAAAAGTTATTAAGTTTTTAAATGGAAACGTATTCACCCCCTCTACGGTTTCCACAATTGGTACCTGAGCCACGTCGCTCAAATTTTTAAAACAAATGGTTTTCAAAATTGAGTACGATCCATGTATCAAATTACCCATGAAGGTGATTGATGTGCGTGTCGTTGTGTTCAAGTTTTAAAATTTATAAACACGATTTATCCAATTCTCTAATCACACATACGAGCAAGTATACTCGTCCGTGGTAGTAAAGGTGGGTAAGTCGAGATCGTCCCAAGGGAATTGGGGTTTAGGTTTAGTAAATAAGCTTTAGCAAAAAGGAGTGTCAATCCAATTTGAAGTAAATTCTAAAAACAAGCAAGGTTCAATCAATCAAAAACTAATATACTTGTGTGTAGTTTCCATGACAATTGTTTAGAGTAACCAATCAAGTTGGATGTGACTTGTAATGATGCACAACTTAAAATGAATGATTCACAATCAATGGTTTTTATCATGAGAAATCATATCTAAGAATTCAATCTCCTAGTTAACTCCTTTCGGCCATGATTAACTATTACGATAATTCTATTAAGTCCTTTTGTTGTTTGAAAGCATTTCTTATCTTAAGAATTCCTACGAATCCTTTCGGCCTTTTTCGTGATGCAATCGTTTCCAAATCCGTTTTAATGAGTAAAGGTGTTGCTTGTCACACACCACAATCCATACTAATTCGTGCACTAACTTTTTAGAATAAAAACATAAAGAAAACTCCTTTCGGCCTTTGTAAATCTTTGAAATTGTTTTTACCAACCAATTAAGCAAGATTAGATTTTATCTCAACAAATTTATAAAACAAGATATGTTTTCATGCATCACTATGATAAGATTACTCCAACAATTATCACATCATCCACACACAAGTATAACTAAAATTACTCCATAACAATCATAATCAAACACAAGTAATTAACCAAACTTTCATTCCTCATATAGTAAAAGTAAAAGTAGTTCATGATAACTCAACAAGAAATACCTAATCAAGGAATTACAAGAACTAGAATTGTGGAACTATAGCAATCCACACTCCTCCAATCGCCTATTATCACTCGTAAACAAGTCCACACACGGACGCAAATCTTGAGACTCGAACTCAAGATCTCCTGGATGTTTTCACAGCAACTTCAAGCTTTCGGGCAATAATAATAAGGTGGTGTAGCTTTTTTAGGTTATGTCACTTCCCCCAAAAGAACTCTCTTTGTAAACTAACTAAGGGTTCCTTAAATAAGTGAGGAAACCCTTATTCTTCAAGTAAAAACGTCCCAAATGAGTTAACAGCCGAGAAATGATAAGCCTCCATGATTATGGGGCTTAAATTCATCATTAAATGCAACTTTGTAACTTCAGTGTCGGCCAACCGATCGGTATTTGGCTCCTACCGATCGGTTGGAGCTCTCGGTGTCTCAAACTTCAACCATCCGAATCGGATGCGGGCAGCATCCGATCGGATGGATGACTCTGCCATGCAACTTTTATTTTCTCTTTTTCTCTTCTCGTTACGTGCTTGATCCTTTGCTGTACCACTAATTTCTTTCATAGAACTAGATCTTTTCTTGATATATAAGGCATAGAAGTCTTGGTCTAATCAATTCTTTGAAGTATCATGTGGTTTCTTTCTCGTAATTCTCCTTATGTGCATGATCTCTTCATTTCTTCGTATTTTTCCTCAACTTTTCCTGTACTTGGCTATATTTACTTGCATACATACTTTTTCATCATTTAGCAACAAATACACACAAATATAACCAAATATGAAGCACAAAACTAGCAATAACGCACCTAAAAACATGTTAGATTTAAGCGTTATCAAATCCCCCACACTTGAGTTTTGCTCGCCCTCAAGCAAGTCTAATTTTTAGAAAAACTGAACTCAATGGTATTTTCATTACGTTCATGAAAAAAAATCCTTGAAATGTATGCAAGTTAAATCGAGCTTTGATAACATCACCTAGCACCTCACAAAGGAAATTTTAAATTCACACAACTCTCGATGGTAGATTTGATTGTAGATCACTCAATTACTTAGACGCGATTCATGTCTCTTACCATAAGCTTGTACTTGTATCAAAACAACAAAATAAAACATCAAAGAGGTCTTTTATTTGGGTTTTAGGCTTCAAAAGGGTTTTGATTACCTAGCTAATGTATAGATATTTCATACAAGAACATCATAGCTCGCTAACAACGAATCCTTGTGTAGTCAAGCAACGGATGGTCACTAGATCGTGCCTTGGTTCGCTAACGACGTTACTTGCATAACGGATGGTCACCAATTTACTCACCAGATCGCTAACAACGCTTTTCAACTACCCAAAAACTCGGATGGTCACTAGAACATACATGTGCTACATATCTAAACAAAGCCATCACTAAATCTGGATGCTCGAAAGCTAACAACGAATAAAGTAATTGGTAAGGGTAAGGATAAGACATGAGAATTTGATTTGGTTCTACAAAAATAAAAATCAAACAAGAATCAAGCCCAAATTCTATCCTAACTCTTTATATCACAAATGATTACTCCACCAAGCTTCTTCGATCATTATTCCGAATTACATACTAACTCCAATCTTCCATAATAGCTCCTTGACTATCTTATTTTCACACATACATAGCTCATTGGCTTTTTCTTTTCTTTTTCTCTCTCTCTTTTTTTTTTATTTTTTTTTTATTTTTAACATATCACCCCCACACTTTGGATGAGCACACGCTACAAAAAATATAAATAAGAGTAGCGACCTCCTTCTTCATTGGAACAACATATACACATATCAAAGTGTGGTCAATCATGCAATCATCAAAAATAAATAGTTTCGAACTTCATTTGGACTTGATTCGGGAAAGTCTAAGGTGTATGGTGTAAAAATTTTCTGGGTTAAATCAAAAGAAAAGATAGGCTCAAAAGGGTGTAACTAAGGGTATCTAGCATATAATGCTAACAAATGGGTTCCAATTACTAAGGACAACTAACCAATATGGTCAGCAAAAAAATGTATTTGTAAACGGATGGCCATTTGGTGTAAATCCTAATTTGCCTCTTATCATTTGAATATATTTTATTACTTGAAAGTAATTTTAACCGTAATGCATAACAAGTACAAGTTCTAGAATCGACATAATCACCGGCACACTCATACGAAATATAAGGCATGAATCCTCACAATTTAAAGTGGTGGTAAAATGTACTTAGCAATAGTTACCAATAACTCTCAAAACTTGACTACATTCCAAAATTTTTTCAAATAACCTTATTATTTACCATTGAATCAATTTGTCTAACAACTAGAAAAATCAAAGGCGAATAAATTCACACATTCTAGTTCTTTAAATCCAGAATCTAAAAAAAAAATTAAACCAATTTTTCCTATTTTCTTCCCTCCCCCACACTTAAGTTTTGCATTGTCCTCAATGTAATAAAACGAACTTCAAAGTAAAGGAAATGGGAAAAATTTAGAGAAAAACTACCCGGGAAAAATCCGCATAGGCTTATTTGACCATAAGTAAGCACGTGAGTTCTTCCGACTCCAAATTTTGATCAATACTAAGCTTCCGTCGATTCTTCCCCTGCAAACACTATATTCGAAACATACAAAACAAAATACCAAAACAATATACCAAACAAAATAAAAAATAATAATAATAATAATAATCCAAACAAACCAAAATTAAAACAAATAAATCCTACAAGAGTTAAAGTTAAAGTAGTGGAAATAGAAATTGCTCAACCATAATTGTTTTGAAACCATAGACATAATCAACCATCGATTAATCGTAATCCATGTCCGGATTAACCCTCTCATCTTCACTCTCTTCATTCTCATCTTCATAATTCTCATCACCCTCAAAAATTGTGTACCTTTGTCTTTTCTCTCCAGCACCCCTTGAAGAACCGCCCACATCAAAACTCGAACCCCCAACATTAGGAACTCTGCCATACACTGGCACTGGTTCAAGAAATGGTGCGTACCCAGGATATGGGTATGGGTATTGGCCAGGATACGGGTCATACTCCAATGGGTAGGGTGGAACATTTGGTGGGTTGTAAGGAGGTACTCATAATCGGCTTGTTGAGCCACATGTTGAAGTATCGGCATTGAGTAATCATAGTTGTAATTTTGCCTCAACATCATTGAATCTCTCCACACATCCCTTTTCTCAATCTCGTTTAGCTCACGGTTCCAATCTCCCCATCCCGAGTCAAAACTACCCGGGGCATGAACATTCCTAACATGAGGTGGTGGTTGATACGGTTGTTGTTGGTAAAGCTGCTGTGGTGCTCCATGAGGTGTAGCCATTTGAGGCTCAATCCAAGCTCCCAACTCTCGTGTCTTCCTATTTAATGCCGTATTAAAACTCCTTTCATCCCACGTCTCACTATCCAACATTTCTGAACACTTCGCTAACTCTATATCCACATAATAACCCAATCTTTTTGCCAACTTGGTCACATAGTGACCACCACAGATTGCACTATTGTCCTTGATTCCTGGTGCTCTCCTTGAAAGATACTCGGCTATTATCCAAGCCGCATTCCCATTCTTCTCCTCCAACAACTTCATCACCCAAAGATCCGGTTGATTGCACTTGTCACGGCTCCCTGTCTTATGCAAAACACTCCAAGCTATCAATTTCTGTAAAATTCTCAAAACGGATTCCTTAGCTTTGATGAATTCCTTCGAGTACAACTTGGGTCACCAACACTGTTCCAATACTCAGCTAACCCGGCATAATCATTATGCCTCCTTACTAATCTCACAAAATGAGATGCAAACAATCGACTTGTGATATCATCTGGCTCGTACAAGCCAAGAACAACGGCAAACTCAGGCAAAGTAAACTCATGCTCTCTACCACAGAGCCTAAACCAAATGCATTTGTCATTCATAAGATCCACAACCTTCCTCTCAAAGTAAAACGTGGAGAAAAACTCCAAACACCATTCACGGTTAACTTTCTTGTGGATACTAAACGCATTCTCCCACGAATAATCCTCAAAACTAGAACCGTCTCCTTCATACACATATGTCATTCTCATCAAGTCCCTTAACTCTATCTCACATCCATACTCATGAAATAAATCCCAATCGACTAACCTGGGAATAGCAAGCCTTCGCCCTTGTAACTTCGAGAGGCGCTCACGAAAAGCGTGCTTCTCTTCGCTGCTTAAGCCACTAAACTTCAAATTCTCATTGCGCTCTGGATTCACAGTATACTTAACTTTTTCCTTGACATTCCTATTCACAAACTTCTCTACAATGGGATTGCTAACTTTACGCGATTAACTAGATCCTCCTGCAAGAAACCTCTGTAGAAATCATGATTATTTGATAGTATTAGAGTATAAAAGACAAGGTTAGATGATTTAGAACTCCAAAAGATCCATTTTGAAAATTTTCAAAAAGTGTTACCGAGGGCTCCATCCGATCGGTAGCCCTCTCCATCCGATTGGATGGAGTTTTGTCCAAGTCCAGCCGATCGGTAGCTCCTCGCAACCGAATCGGTTGTACGTACTATCTTCAAAACAAAAATTTTCCGACTTCAAATCAATCCTATCTAGTTCCACTCTTCTCTATCCTGCATTTCATCAATCACTATGGTCTCTACATATCCCACTTATCTCTAAATCATATCCATAACATACTCGCATGATCAATCTTAGAACCTATGAACATATTCGAAATCAAACCTTATTGATGTTCTAATCCATAATGCATCATCCTAGGAACACTAATTAACATCTAAACAACATCTGGAAATCATTAATTCCTACCTAGAATCGATTCAAAGTTTTGACCCATATGATTCAACAAAAATCAATTAATTAATTCTTCCTCAAAACTTAATCAATCCATCTCATTCTTTTTGCAATGATTTCCTCAATCATTTACCCATCTATTCCAGAAAAATCATGCCTTAATTCGAACTATATCAAAAACGCCTAAATTTTGACCTAATTCAATCAACTCGAATTAAAACCTAATTGACACAAATTGATGATGTTACTTACTTGTTTTGGTGCCATTGATGATCCTTCAACTCTCCTGCAACTCTTAGAACTCTTCTAATGGTCGAATTTATGAACCCCAAGTGTGGTGGAATGAGTGTGTGTGTGTTTTTATGATTTTTGAAATCTTGGGTATATATACTTCACTCCATCCGATCAGTATTTCATCCAACCGATTCGGATTGAAATTTTTGTAAAACTTCAATTTCCCTTTACTTTCAACTTTTTGACACTCTCAAGAACAAATGGAAAGTATTTGACTCCTTTAAAAGACTTCACTTTAAGTATGAAAAATATCACCAACACACTTATTCTCCCAACTTGTTATCCAATCTATCTCTACAACTTCTAAAACAAAACTTAACTCCATAGATTAAAACTTAATAAAACCACAAGGTAACCAAAAGGTCTTAAACTTAAATCAAACTTAAATGCAAAACATTAAACTACTATATAAAATGCATTAAAAATAAACAAAACAAACATTAGCACAAGCCTCGTGCTTTATTCTTCATCTTTTGCTCTTCAACCTTCAACCTTCAAAGTATTCATGCTTCAAGATGTCTTCACTTTGAAATTTTCCGGATAACTTTCGGTTAGTCATTTGTGTTTTAAACTTCCTTGCAAAATTCCTTCCATCCGGGCAAACTATATCAAACTTCACATGCCATTCTCCATCACCTTCTTCTTTCTTGTAAACACTAGCTCCTTCGGGTCCCCATTCCAAATTCTTCAATTGAACCGGTAAGGATCCAAGAAAATCTGTCAATTTATGGAACACAAAAACATTCTTGAATGGGTTATAGAAAACCTCCATAGCTAATGCTCTTTCCAACTCATCTTCAATACCAAAGTAACTACGGACAACCGGCCCATATTTAGGCCTTCCCTCTTCATCTCTACCAACTTCGAAACAACCTAAATGGTCTTCTTCTTCTTCATCTTCATGCACTTCCTTAATAATCTTGCCTCTAGGTTTAGGATAGTAGGTATGCTTCATGATCCCATCACTAATAGTCATAGTACCTCTACCCATATCTATAATAGCTCCGCAAGTTCTCAAAAACGTTCTTCCTAACAACAATGGTAACTCCTTATCTTCGGGGATATTAAGCACAAGAAAATCGGCTAAGAAAGCTTGATATCCTACTTGCACTCTAACATTCTTCACTTCTCCCATTGCTTTTGCTCTTGAATTGTCAGCCATAGTAAGATTATATTGATTTGGTTGAGGATTACCAAGTCCTAATCTTTTGTACAACGGGTATGGCATCACATTCACACTTGCTCCTGTATCGGCCAATGCATACATTGCATCGGTTCCATTCACCTTAATGGATAACACAAAATTTCCCGGATCGCTCTCTTTCTTAGGCAACCCATTTTCAACTATCCTTTCCCTTGCAAACTCATCAAAATTCTTATCCTCTAGCCTAGCTGTTGCCATCATAACCGCGTCTAACTTCTTACGATAAACCATGTAATTGTTCAACACTTCTATAACCGGCTTTTCTTCCATAAGCTCCTTAAATTTCATTTCCAAGTTCTCCAAAACTGCTTCTTTTTGTTCTTGAGTCAATGGTTTAACTTCTTGAGGTGATTTGGGTGATGAACTAGATGAACTACTCTCATTCTTAGGGGTGGAGGGTTGGGTAAGTTTGTTAAGTGGTGTTTTCTTGCGATTAGCCTTTCCCATTTTAACAATCTTTCCTCTACCTTCCTTCTTCTCTACCATATCATCATCTACATCAATTCTCATCTCTCCCATAGCAAAATCAACCCTACATTTAGTTTTAACCATAAAATTTCTACCAAACATAACTTCCGGTTCACCCGCATTTCCATACTCCAACACAACAAAATCAAATTTGAAAACATGACCATGAATATTAACATTCACATCTCTCACTATCTTCCTACCATAATTCTCATAATCAAGCCTAACAAAGCCAAGCTTACTAAGACATATCTTCCGTAATGTAATTCTCACCATATTCCATGTTAAGTTGAGCATCCCAAGCCTTAACTCCTTCCACACCACATGGTGTAGCATACCTCATAAATGGTACATCAAACTCTTTAGGGGGTGCTTGCGTAAACACAACCACCCTTTTCTCCTTAGGTAAACACACTATGCTTTCGCCAACTTCTTCTTTTCTTCCGAAACCAATCTTAGCTTCATCCAAAATGCTTTCCAACTTCTCCAAAGAATCTCCTGAATTTCTCAACATCTCTTCCAAATGTCTCAAATATTCCGAAACATTGCTTAAACTCTCCATTCTACTTAAGCACTAACTATAACATAACCACAAAACAAAAATCCAAACAGTTAGCGTGAGGGTTAGTTATAATCGAACCATATCAAAATATCAAACCAAAGCAAGCTAACAAACAACTTCAAACTATCAAAACATCAAAACAACTAAAAATCAAAAATCACAAAAAGTCACACCGAGGCAACTATCCGATCGGTATCACCTTCCATCCGATCGGATGGGTAAAATGCAAAATACGAACTCTCACCAACCGAATCGGATGCGGGCATCATCCGATCGGTTCGATCAAAAATTTTTTATTTTTATTTTTATAATAAGACTAAACTAATGACAACCTCTTTTTAACTTGTTTTTCTTTCTTTTTTTTTTGTTTTTCGTTTTTTTTTTTTTTTTTTTAAGAAGAACTAAAAAGAAGAATAAATTAATAACTAAAATTATTTAATATAATCCTACAATTAACTATCAAGCATTAAACTATGTGATTAACTTTTAACTCTTTAACTAATGACCATAAAAACTAATTATAAACTCATTCAATGAAAACTATCAAACTACCAAACATTAAAACAAATAAACTACATTAACTAACATTTAACATAATAAAACTTTCTAATACCCCAAATTAATTAATCTAATTACTCTACTAATTAAACACAATATTAATGAATCATAAAAACTTAAAAAATAACAAAAATCACTAAAACAAAAAGTGTTAACGAGACCACCAACCGATCGGATGGACATCCATCCGATTCGGTTGGTCCGAACCAAACCTTTTTTTTTTTACTTTTTAACTTTTTTTTTTAAAATAAAAAAAACTTAGACTACTAAGCCCAACTACCAAGAAAATCTTAACATAATTTACCTACTACTAGTTTTATTATTATTTTTGCTTAGTATAATTTAGTTGTTATCATATATTTCTAGGATTAGTTTTCTTCGTTTTGACTTTTTAGGCTCGGGATTTTCCGGTTTAAGCGCATTTTTAGTTTCCCTTTACGTTTTTAAGATAGTTGATCTTTGCCTATTTGTTCTAATTGCTTTATTACTTGTCTTTATTTTATATTTTAATATTTGTAGTTTAAAAATCCAAAATCTCACTTTATTCACTATTCACAACACAAATCTCGACTCGAAATCACTAAATTCCATTTAATCCTTCGTTGGGGAAAACGACTCGGGTTACACATATTTCCGTTGTGTTTCCTTTGAAGAAATATATACTATAATTGAACGATCAATGATCATTGTTGACACTTTTCATATTACGTCACACTTGATCGGGTGTTTGATACAAAAAGTTATTAAGTTTTTAAATGGAAACGTATTCACCCCCTCTACGGTTTCCACAATTGGTACCAGAGCCACGTCGCTCAAATTTTTAAAACAAATGGTTTTCAAAATTGAGTACAATCCATGTATCAAATTACCCATGAAGGTGATTGATGTGCGTGTCGTTGTGTTCAAGTTTTAAAATTTATAAACACGATTTATCCAATTCTCTAATCACACATACGAGCAAGTATACTCGTCTGTGGTAGTAAAGGTGGGTAAGTCGAGATCGTCCCAAGGGAATTGGGGTTTAGGTTTAGTAAATAAGCTTTAGCAAAAAGGAGTGTCAATCCAATTTGAAGTAAATTCTAAAAACAAGCAAGGTTCAATCAATCAAAAACTAATATACTTGTGTGTAGTTTCCATGACAATTGTTTAGAGTAACCAATCAAGTTGGATGTGACTTGTAATGATGCACAACTTAAAATGAACGATTCACAATCAATGGTTTTTATCATGAGAAATCATATCTAAGAATTCAATCTCCTAGTTAACTCCTTTCGGCCATGATTAACTATTACGATAATTCTATTAAGTCCTTTTGTTGTTTGAAAGCATTTCTTATCTTAAGAATTCCTACGAATCCTTTCGGCCTTTTTCGTGATGAAATCGTTTCCAAATCCGTTTTAATGAGTAAAGGTGTTGCTTGTCACACACCACAATCCATACTAATTCGTGCACTAACTTTTTGGAATAAAAACATAAAGAAAACTCCTTTCGGCCTTTGTAAATCTTTGAAATTGTTTTTACCAACCAATTAAGCAGGATTAGATTTTATCTCAACAAACTCATAAAACAAGATATGTTTTCATGCATCACTATGATAAGATTACTCCAACAATTGTCACATCATCCACACACAAGTATAACTAAAATTACTCCATAACAATCATAATCAAACACAAGTAATTAACCAAACTTTCATTCATCATATAGTAAAAGTAAAAGTAGTTCATGATAACTCAACAAGAAATACCTAATCAAGGAATTACAAGAACTAGAATTGTGGAACTATAGCAATCCACACTCCTCCAATCGCCTATTATCACACGTAAACAAGTCCACACACGGACGCAACTTTTGAGACTCGAACTCAAGATCTCCTGGATGTGTTCACAGCAACTACAAGCTTTCGGGCAATAATAATAAGGTGGTGTAGCTTTTTTAGGTTATGTCACTTCCCCCAAAAGAACTCTCTTTGTAAACTAACTAAGGGTTCCTTAAATAAGTGAGGAAACCCTTATTCTTCAAGTAAAAACATCCCAAATGAGTTAACAGCCGAGAAATGATAAGCCTCCATGATTATGGGGCTTAAATTCATCATTAAATGCAACTTTGTAACTTCAGTGTCGGCCAACCGATCGGTATTTGGCTCCTACCAATCGGTTGGAGCTCTCGGTGTCTCAAACTTCAACCATCCGAATCGGATGCGGGCAGCATCCGATCGGATGGATGACTCTGCCATGCAACTTTTATTTTCTCTTTTTCTCTTCTCGTTATGTGCTTGATCCTTTGCTGTACCACTAATTTCTTTCATAGAACTAGATCTTTTCTTGATATATAAGGCATAGAAGTCTTGGTCTAATCAATTCTTTGAAGTATCATGTGGTTTCTTTCTCGTAATTCTCCTTATGTGCATGATCTCTTCATTTCTTCGTATTTTTCCTCAACTTTTCCTGTACTTGGCTATATTTACTTGCATACACACTTTTTCATCATTTAGCAACAAATACACACAAATATAACCAAATATGATGCACAAAACTAGCAATAACGCACCTAAAAACATGTTAGATTTAAGCGTTATCAGTGATAAAATATGAAAAGTATTTACTTGCTTAATACTTACAAGTTTTGTTGTTAAGTATACTTTCTCATACTGGCTTGAAGGTTTCTTAAACCAATAAAAGAATAGAGTTTGTAAGTGTCTGGTCATGTCTTTAGAACGAGTCGTAAAGTCATGCGGTTTTGAAAGGAGTGTTTGGGACAAACCATTATTTTGTGGTAAAAGTATTACCGTAAATGTCTTTTTAGTCCTAAACGTGGAAATGATGCTTAATATATATTTTATATGTTCGGTATCTAGATTATTAAATTTTACATCTTTCCGTCGAGTCGCCGCACTAAAATAATAAACTGAATCAGGAAACAGGTCATGGTACCACTAAATATAGGACGGTACCGTTATATTTAACGGTAACGGTACCGTGGGGTATTTAACGGTACCGTGCATCTGTCTGTCTGTTTTTAGTATTGGGTCATTTTCAGAAAATCATATAAAATCGGCCATAAGTCCGTAGGAGTCGTGTCACCCATCATTTTAAACGAAGTTGAGTCTACTTTCATTCGAAAAATACTTTTATGAATTAGTTCTAAATGAAAGTATGTTAGAGTCCTTGATTTTCAACTAAAGGTCTTTTTGGTCATGCCGTTTGTGTAAATTTTTGGTTAAACTGAAAAAAAGGGCATTTCAACTTTTGAACCTTGACGTGTTTTCAAAGTGACTTGGTGAAAATCTTTGATATGGGGAGGAAACCAATTCGTTTTCAAATAAAATCAAGCTTAGTATACATTGTTATACTTAATACACAAAATGACGATAAGTATTTTTGTGTGTTATGCTAAATGACTATTTGTCATTCTTTGTGTCCTAGTATTGTTAGTTAATACTTTTTTCTAGTGTTTATAGTTATCTTTAGTTGAGCTAATTATATCTATAATCACAAGCGTTTTACATGCCTTGTTGCTATGCGTTGATTATTAGTTTTTCGGATTATGCGTCAATAGGACTTAGACTAGACTTCTGTAGGGTGTTTCATAAGTGATTTGAGGGTCAAAAAATGGGTCAAATTTCAAAACAGTTTCATAAAGGGTGTTTGGCACTAGCTTAAAATGGGTCAAAAAATCATTATGTACTATTCATATGTCTTTGGGTAACCTTTAATCTGTCTTAAATTAGATTATTTAAGCTATCTGTAGGATGTAGTTAAGTGATTTGAGGGAGTTTGAGATCTTGAGTTGATTAGTATAGTTATAGGACAAGCTTTTGTTATAATCACTTATTAGACAGATAAGCAGTTTATTTTTTGTTTCTTTTGCTTCTTTTAAGTTCATTTAGAAGTAATATGATTCTTGGAGATTAGGCTTTAGGATAAATTTGCATTTTCAAGTTTTAGCCCTATCTGCACAAGTCTGCAAACTAGTAAGTTTTTCCCATTTTCAGCCTTTATTTATTGATTTTTAATTACTTAGATATAAGTTGTTTTAAGCTAAATTTTGGCTCAGATATAGTTAGGCTGCTTATCTATCTATTTCCAATTTTTATAAAATTTTAAAATTAGCTTATATCAGCCTTTTAGCAGCTTGAAAAAGCCCAAAATCGCCCTGCACCACTGATTGTATCAGCATGTAATTTGCCCCAAACAACCACTTTATAAGCTAGGTTATAAGCTAGGTTTAAGCTCTTTTAGTCTAGATTTCTTGTTTTAAGCTGTTTGTTATATGAACTTTTAGGATGTGCAACTTTTGTGGTATTTAAGGCTTATCTCAGTGCTTATTTTTAAGCCCAAAAATACCTCAGCAGACCCTCTTTGGTCTGCACATCAGTAGGACCTTTTAGCTTCTTTTGATTTCTTAAGAGCTTATTGCTGATTAGAGTAGCTTATTCTGAGTAGGTTAGATCCTTTAGAGTAGACTTTGTCCTCATTAGCTTAATCAAGTTTCCTTTAGCTTATCCTAGCTTATTTGTTTTCTCTTAAAGTTTTTCCTTTTTCTTCTTTTTATAAAACTCCTACTGTTTTGATTAAATAAGTTGAATCTCAGCTTATCAGTAGTTTTAAAAATAGTTTCCTTTTCAAAAGTTGTTATTTAATTAGTGCTTATTAGGGTTTTAAAAGAAAAGAAAAAATAAATAAATAAAATATTTTCAAAAAGCCAAGGCGGGATTCGAACCCTGGCCACCCATCTCACCACTCACACACCTCATCCATCCTGCCCTTGGGACTTTTTCATCAAATATTTGCAACTTTAATTTCTTAACCACTTCTTCCATTATAAGCTTATTTAGCTGTCTTGCTTAATAACAGCTTATTCCCATAAGCTGAAATAATTTCCCATTTTTCCTAGGACCAGTTCACTCTAAAGTATTTTTCCACAAATTTTCAGATTTTTCCTTTCTAGTTTAATATTTTTAATCAATTAATTTCTTTTATTTAGTTTTTAATTCATAAAAATTAAAATAAAAATAAAAATAATACAATTCTTTTTTCTAAAATTTTCTTTTGTTAATTAGAACTTAGGAAAAATATAATTTCATACCTAGGGTTAGTTTTCCATCGTTTCCCTTTTAAAGCTCGGGTTTAGCCCGGGTTTTGCGTGTTTTTAGAATTCCGTTTGCGTTTTCACTATTGTTTGCCTTAGATTAGCATTTCCCTTGCCTTATTAATTGTTTTAAGTTCATATTTCATTTATTTAGTTTAAAAATCCAATCACCCATATTTTTTCACTATTCACTACACGATTCACGAACCCAATATCACAAATTCCATTCATCCTTCATCGGGACAACGAACCGGGGTTTTTACATACTTTCTTGTGTGTAATTTCCTTTTTGGATAAATATATAATTGAAACGAATCATAAATACATATGATCTTCCCTACACTTATGTTTTTGTAAAATACCTTTATATGCAATTAAGACGAGGTTAAAAACAAAATAAAGCATTTTCACAAATTATTCGAAACATGAAAGATTAAGCAATGATGATAAGACATATATATGACACAAACAAAAATAAAAACAAACAAACAATAAGCTTAGTTTGTCTCCCAAGAAGCGCTTTTCTTTATTAACGAGTCTTGTAGCTAGACTCAAAGTCATGGCCTATTACGTGACTCCATCCTCCGTTACGTTCTCATGGTCATCTTCTACATTGGTTTTATATTCCGGACCTAATTGTAAATATTCTTTGTAAAAACCAAGTATCTTCTTCATCACATAGTCTACACCTCTTTTCTTCTCTTCTTCATTCCTATAGTAAATCGATTGCTTATATTCCTTCTCTAAACTTGACAGTCGTCTGAATTGTTCAATCTTATGTAACACCCCAACCCGACAAGGGTAAAGATATCACAATAATGGATTCAAATCAGATCAAAACAAAGCATACATCTTCAGTAATACAAAAATCTCAAAGGATTACAAATGAAATACTGAATCTACAAGGTTACAAATGAGAACTTCCAAAAACACTAATTCTAAAATATATTATCTTCTAGTTAACTCTAATCCAGAATAGCTATCCAATCTTCTAAGTCCAAGGTACACTCTTCACTCATTCCCAGCTTTCCTACTAAAACCTGCCGCAGGAAAAGAAATGCGGCTGAGCTACGAGAGCTCAGTGAACTGATATAACGATAACAAAAGATGTAACAGATAGTAGCACAAAGAAAACCAAGAATACAGACCATACCGATACAAAGTCAAAGCGAAAGGAGTAAGGAACGGAACAAGGACAAAAGAAAAGAAATAAGGAAAAGGAAAAAATTAAGTTATAGAATAAGGGAAAAACAGAAATCTGTCACGAGCCCAGATAACAGATAATACCATAGCATACCAATATAATAAAACAAACCTGTGTAGAGTGATCAGCTCTCAGACAATGTGAAAGACGTGTATCGCACACACCATCAGTCACCAGATATAATAACAATAAACATATAACATAAACAGAGAACAGATCAAATCTAGGATGCACCCATACGCCCCCGCAGACAAATCATAATCATAATCATAATGGCCATAACAGATAATAAATAAGGGACGGAACAGGTCATCACTCTCCTGCCCTAGAGTCATGTCAAAGGTGCGTCAATGACATGGACATGAAACCCTCATGCCTAGTGATTGGCTCGGACATCAGACTGTAGGTCAAAGGTCAGATGTACTATCAAAATAATCAAAAGTCATATCTTAAGGGTACATGGCAAAAGTTCATGTCAAACAGTTTAGAAATAAATGTCAAAGGTTCAAATCAAGGTTTATCAGATTAAGTTTTATATCAAAGTTTAAGTTCAGATTAAAAGGACTATATCAAATGGTTCAGAAAGAGAATTTCACATGTTCATAATTAAAGTTTGTAGCAAAAGTTCATTGAAAGCATTAATTTAATAACGGTTTTCAATAAAATGATCTTTCAGAATAGTTTTCATAAAATAATCTTTCAAAACGGTTTTTCATAAAAACATTCTTTAAAACTAGTTTTCACAAAAGTTAACAACTGTCATATAAAATAGTATCATATCACCATTCATAATCATTCTTTTAAAATAACTTATTTTTCTCAAAACATTTCCAAGTCATAATTAAAAGATTTTCGCATAACAGATTTTTATATCAGGGGTCGTAACAACAGGGAATCATGAAAAGGTTCAAAGCAAAGAGGATTATAATAAGGACATCAATTCAGAAGTAAAACAAGTCAGAACATGAAAGAGATCATAAAAGGCTCACAAAACAAAGGAATCACACGGAAGGTTCACAAACAGAAGGGAACATAGCAATGGTACAGGGAATCCTAATAAGGAAAATGAAAAACTGAAAGAAAAGGGAATGAAAAACCCTTACTGAAAAAGGGCAGAATATCTGTACCTTATTAGCAAAGCAAAATAAGCAAGACAAACACGGAACAGAATCAGGGCTCCTCCTTCTTTACACCTAAAGGAGTAGAAGACGGAATTATAAAGGATTCTAACTCAGATTACTATTTTTAGTTTACCGTTCCATTTTAAGTAACTTTCTATTTTTAGTAGCTTTCCAGATTTAATAACTTCTATAATTAACAGATTTTCATACTTAGCAAGATATTAACATTACAGATTAGGTTAAGTCCTTATTTCAAGATTATTATGGAATAAGGGTATGTTTTATCAAGTTACAAAAGTCTAGGGTTAATTATGACAAGTTCACATAGTTTAGGGTTTTAATTGTAATTTCATCAATTTCAAGGTATAAAATGAAAATACTTCAAGTTACTGATTTAAATACATATTTTATTCAGAATGACATCTTAATCCCTTTAGTTTCATCGTTTACAGCTTATACCCCTCCAGTTACATTATTTGCAAAACAAACCCTTTAATTACATAATTCATGATTTAATCCTTATAATCTCCATATTTACCAAACAAGCATCTTATTTTACAAAATTACAAAATGTCACCTCAGAATTATGTATAGTACGGATCAGACCCTCAGATTTCCAGAATTTACACTTTTAGTCCCTCCATTTTAATTTATTTCAAATCGAACCCATATTTACCAATAAATCCATATCTTGCAAATTTTACACATAAGGACCCCATGTTATATTTTTCCTACATTGCTACTGACTTAATTAAGTTTATAAAAATAACCCACAAGTTTTAAAGTTGGCAAAACACACCCCTATGTTTTAAAAACCAAATCGTATAACCTTTTAAAACACAAAACCAAACCCTAATCAAAACTGATCATTAACCCATCATGATTAAACCTTAAAACACAATTAATGTTCAGATCTTGTTCCACAAACCCTACCCTAGGTATTTCGTTTAGGTTTTTATTCGTTTCATAGTTTTCCCAAAAAATCCGGTTATACAAATAATTAACCACGACTTATATGAGCTTCAAAAATTCGAATGGACATTTTTCCAGAGTTATATAGATCATATAGAGTTCACATAAAAAAAGGTTTCATGCCCAGAAAATTCGTATAAATTATTTAGAGTTTTATTACGTATTTAGGGTTTTAATTCACAAACGATTTATAGATCATGCATGATTCGAATTGAGCATTTTATATAGACCTTATATGATGTAAAGGACCTGAGAAAAATACCAAATCAATTTATGGACGTGTGGATTAGGCGCACGAAATTTACTTCACTCAGATGGATAATTCAACAAGAAAAATCACCACGATCACACCAGCCACTCCACGACCTTAGAGTCATTTTTCACAAATCATATATAATATAAGGAACATGAGAAAAATGATAAATGAATTTTATAAGGGTCAAATGAATTATTTAGACTTATACCTCACGTTTCCACTCGCGACAAAGAAAAATACACCAAGATCGAACCAGGCCAAGCATGAACCAAATCTTATTTTTCTTAGCTTCCTTTGATGCCAAGGAACACCCAAAAATTATCCCAAGGGTTCTAGAAATTCGGATGAAACAAAGAAGAATTTGTGTGTGTAATTTTAGGGTATTCGGTTTGTTTAGAAGAAATAAATGGGGATTGGCTAAATAAATGGTATTGCCGTGATATTTGGAGGGGGTGTCCTCAAGACTTGGCCAAATTAAGATAGGATCAAGGAAATTGATTTTGTGATTTATTTCCTAATTAACTTGTATTTATCTTAACCTTAAATTGATTTTTAAATATAACAAAATAAAATAAATGTATTTTTGGTTCATATAAATTTTTGTAAGGTACCATAATATTTTTTTGGACATGTAACATTTTAAATGGTTTGTCTTAAAGTTATTTCATTTCATATGTAATTTATTGACAAGGTTTGAACTTAATTAGGTGCTTACAATATGTTTTAATTAAACTTTAAAACTTGTAGGGGCATTATGGTCATTTTACAGGTTATCTGAATTTCAGGTATTACAAATCTTATGTGGCATTTGGTAGGAAATATCATCTGTTTCATCTTTAAACCTAACTATCCCTAAGGACGGGTCATAAGTCATCTTAGAAATTTCCACAAATGGCCTACCTAACACTACATGAGTCAAACAATAATCAACTGCCGAACTAATATCCTCCACTATCACAAAATCCATAACATATGTGAAATTTCCAACAAAAACATGCATACCCTTAACTCGCCCCAAAAAATTACTTGTCTTTCCCTTATTGGGATCTCTCCTAGGTGCCAATTGCCTTTTCATGATCCAGTTGTAGTGTATCCTAGTCATAATATTTATGGGGGACTTAAGGTCAATGTAAGCCTTCCACACATGTACATGCCCGATATTACATGGTATATTTATGTTAGATGGGTCACCCGCTTGGATGATCGATAGATTTATGTAATATGGTGGATTAGGATCTTCTAACAAATACTTATGGTATGCAAGTTCATCTTTTGTGGGGAACCTATTAAAGTATTCGTTAACTACCTCTCCCTCTTCTTTACTCTAATCATCCGTTGTCTCCTTCTTAAAATCACTACTACCTTCAATTACAAGTTCTTGATCTTCTTCCTCACTAATCTTATTTCGTGGTAGTAGAGTGATGACGTTAGCAAAGTGGACATGTTTTGATGATGATGGATCCTTGATTTCACTACCCCCAATTGTGTTCTTAGCTACTCTACTTGACAAGGCTATCACTTGGTTGTTGAGAGCCTTTAACAAGTTATCAATTTTATTTGTCATCTCGCTTTGTTGTTGTTTGAAATTGGCTTCAAACTTGGACAAACGAGCTTCTTGAGATGACATAGAACTAGACACTAATCCTTTAAGATTATTGGAATTGTTGGAAGGATTATTGCTAAAGGTACGGTTCGAGGATGAACCGTTTGGTTGGAAACGATTAGGTGGATTTGAAAATTGTTTTGAGAAGAATTCTCGTTTTGTTTCCACCTAAAGTTGGGGTGATTTTTCCAAGATGGGTTGTATGAATCACCAAGAGTGTTTTGCTCAGGTTTGAAAGTGAACCACTTATCTCCCGCCCCGTCGGTACACGAGGATGCATAATCCGCAAAAGCTTGTTCGGGGAGTTCCATGCAATCACGAGTGTCATGGGGACCACTACATAATTCACATGATGAAGTGATTTTGTTCACTTGACGTGTTGATTTAGTAGCTTCATAAGATTTCATGAGAAACTTGACTTGGTCTTCAAGTTCCATGATCCTACGGTCAGGAATGCTTGAGTTATTCGAAGGCAAGGATATTGCCTTGACCGTTTTGCTCAACTCGCGGGGGTCATTCCAACATTCATTGTCATAGAGAGCAAGATCTTCTATGATTCCCCACGATTCTTCCGCATTCTTGTCACGTAGCTTAACACCGGCCGCTTGGTCAATGGTTTGCCTTGTGGATTGATTGACATGATCATAGAAAATTTGGACTTGAAGCCAAAGATCAATGCCATGATGAGAGACTTTTTTGAGTAAGTCCTTGAAATGAGTCCACGCTTCGTAAAGAGTTTCACCTTGACGTTGTTGGAACATCAAGAAGTCATTCCTTAGCTTGGTAGTTCTCCCCGGTGGGAAAAATTGAGCAAGGAAACGAGAAGATCATCCCAAGTTGAGATAGATCCCGCGGGTAAACACTCAAGCCAATGACTAGCTTGGTCACGTAGAGAGAATTCGAAAAGACGCAATCATGTTGTCTCTTGAGTTTCAACATAAAGGTCTATGTAATCTACGATTTTAAGGAAATCCTTGAGATGTTGGTTTGGATCTTCGAAACGAAGTCCATGGAATGCACATACACTTTGCACCAACCGAATGGTGTCGGATCACAAGGGAGACACATTGGATCTTTGGGAGAGCTCAATGGCGTTTCGATATCCTTGGTGACTTGGTTTGGAGTACTCACCTAGAGTACGGGCTCGAGGTGGGTCTTGGTGTGGTTGTTCTTGGTGGGGTTGCTCTTGGTGTAGTTGGTGTGCTTGGTGTGGTTGGTCAAGGGGTTCAAAGATGCGTTCATTCACTATGATGGCAAATGAAGAGAATTACAAAACAAAAGGATAAAAGAAAAGATAGACTACAAGAAAACTAATAAAAAGAAAATAAAAATCTCACTTGATAGGAATCTAGTGAGTAGACCTAAACGAGATAGAAATCGAACCTAAACTATTAACTATTCCCCAGAAGCGGCGCCAAAAACTTGATGCGGAGTTTACAAGACCTCACAAGAAATTTTACAATCCTTCTAGGCAGTGTACCTAATCGCTGTAGTGTAGTATAGGTAAGACTCGGGGGATTGATCGTTCTCTAGGGAAATAGTGTCGTTAGGTCAAAATGTATGTCGAGATAGGTCTAAAGGTGAGGGATGATTCTTTTTGTGTTTTTATGTTTTTTAGAAAGCAAGTAAAAATCTCAAGGTTTAAAAGAGTGGGCGGTTTAGCTACTAGCTAACTAAACCAAATCTAATTATAAAATTAACTAAACTATTAAAAAGAAAAGTAAATTGGTGGTAACTCGTGTGATAGGAAAAACGTGTTCACTTGGATATCCTTACTCCCTAGTTATCTCCTACTAATTTGTCGAATTGTCACGTCCTTGTTTTAATTGAAGCGTTGTATTCCTTAATAATGGTCGTGGGGAGGTACTGAAGTCCCCAACTCTATGAACATTAATCTCCCCTAAAATCCTTAAAGTCTATTAAGTTTTCTAGGATCTACAAGCCGCAATTCACGCAATAAATACAGCGATAAAAACCAATAGTGCACTCTATGGTTGCGTTTTATAAGACGTTCAAGCTAACACATATAAGAAACTAGCCAGTTTTCTTATCCTAACGCGAGGCAATCAATTAAACAAGAGACGACAACTCAATATTCAGTAACTAGGTTTCATTAGATCTAAGCAAACACTAATTAATTTAAGCTAGCATGTTAAAGTGGAGAAAAGATAAACAAGTAATCAAACAACACATAGACATATTGAATGATTAAAAGGATAATTTATCTTCAATGAAACCTGTGTTTTGGGGGTTGTAAAACCCTTACAAAAGCTGAGAAAATCGTTCTTAAAACCCTACTCCAAGATGTTACACGAATTATGAAAAACATACGAAAGTATATATAGTTTTACACTTGTGACGGCGTCACCTTATGGGTTGTGACGTCGTCAGCTCGCCGTCATTAGGGTTTCGTCTTGTGCAAGTCGTCGTTGTGACGGCGTCACTTAGGATCTCTGACGCTGTCATGAATGTCTTGACGCCGTCCCTTAGTAAATCATCTAGGCCATCTCTTGTTAACTTTGTACGTGACTTTGGTCTTCAAATACACCTGACGCCGTCAGGTTATAATGTCTTCAGATTCTTCTAGGGCGTCGCTTGTTAATTTTCCACAAAATCCATCTTGAGTATCAAGTGACGGTGTCACTTGGTAAGGTGTAACGCCGTCAAAACCCCTTTCCTCACAGATTTTGAGACTTGGTCGTTTTCTTCTCTTTTCTTGTCGTTTTAAGCCCAAAACATACCGATTTCCAGATTTTCCGTCCCAAGTACCTAAAATGCAAAAAGAAACAATTTAGGGCAATATCTGGAATAATCATCAACGATTACTAGAATATACTTCTTCCTGTTTAAGCTCTCAATCCTCATTGGACCGCATAGATCCATATGCAACATATGTAACCTTTGTTCCGAACTTTGTACGGTTTTGGGTTTGTATGATGCCTTTTTTGCTCTTTCCCAACTCACATGAGGGGCATTAATGATCTCTTGTGTATTTGAACTTTGGAAGACCATTGACAACATCGTCTTTTGCGAGTTTGTTTAGTGTGTCGAAGTTGAGGTGAAACAAACGTCTGTGCCATAACCATGATTGAGTTTCAGATGCTCTTGTTATGAGACAAATTGGTGACGTAGAGGCCATTTGGGAAATATTGATTGCATATAAGTTGGTGCAGCGATCCCCTGTTAGTAGGTCATCGCCTTCCAAATTCCGAATAAAGCATGTATTTCTCCTAAATGCGACTTCTAAATCTGCAACACAAAACTGTCCAACAGAGAATAGGTTGTGTCCCAATCCTTTGAAATAGTACACACGTGTTATCAAATAGTTCCCGAATTGAAGATCTCCATAGCCTAGAATAGCTGGTAAATGATTATTTCCAAAACGTACAGTGCCCATGAATTTTCACACGAAATTGATCAGCAGCTTCAAATTTCCGGTCATGTGCCTGGAGCAACCCGAGTCGATGATCCAAGGACATATCTTGATAACCTGTGAAAAACCGAAGATTTCATTTTTGGAAACCTTTTGGATTTAGGTTTCGTTTGATTAATATTGAAAGATTCATAACAGTCAAATAATTGTTCTGGGGGTTCAATCATAATGTTAATTTTCTTTCCTTTACGTTTCAATACAGTGAACATTTACCAGTTGGTCTCCAACTAAGGAAAGTACTAGTTGACTATCACTGTAGGGTGATCTAGGTCGAGCAACTAGATGTCCTATTGGTTTAGCACGCGTTCCTTTGGGAACATCTTTCTGTTTTGGTTTATCATTCAACATAGTCGACACACATTCATCATTAATATGCGTACGAAAGCATTTCTTGCATGGTAAAGAAATAGAGTCATTACATGAATTTAACACAGTACGATTGACAGTACATTCTGATGAAATATGTCTCTTATTATAAGAGGTAAATTCCTAGGGTGTTCTTCTACTTCTTCAACTTTATTCATGTATCTACTCTTAGAGATAGGCAAGACTCTATTATTCCTTGTATTGCTCCTAGGCTGTAGTCTGCTGCTCCTAGATGTGCTTTCTAGTCCTGTAGAAGGTAAGGTACACTCATTAGAATTCACATTGGTTGAGTAATACTTAGCATAAGTTTTCCTAGGCACTTTGGGATTCTTAAGTAGGCTCATGTCATTTGTTCCATATGGTTTAGACGTGGAATTAGACGTAGTGTTTGTACTAATCCTATAAAGGCCAGGTGCTAAAACTTTTGGTGTCTTATTAATCGCTTTATTTTCATTTGATTGTTTTCCTTTTTGAATAGGCAAGGGTTGTGGAGTGACGTAGGTTTTGAAAACAATTGGTTCATTGACTTTTGGAGGAAACATTGGAATAGACATTTTTGGTTTTTCAACTAGGTTTAACGCTTGTTGTTTCTCCTTGGTCAAAGGTTTGTCACCTTGAGTGCCCAAACCCTTCCGATTTTGATTTTCCAATTGTTCTTTCAAAAGATTGATTTGCTCATTCAAGTCCTCTTGAGTACGCTCATACGACATTTTTTCATACTTGCATTCCTCTTTTTTATCATCAAGTTGTCTAGAATAGGACAAGTTTTCGCTTTCAAGTTTGATAAGAGCATTTTCATATTTTGAAACAATGTCAGAAGTCTCAGAATGAAGTTTTTCATGATCTTCAACTGAGTATGTTTGTAAAATGATGGACATTATATCTGTTGTCATAAGTGCTTCTAGGAGAGTGTCATTTAGATTTTTCAATTCAGTGATGTTTTCAAGAGTCTCATTAGTTTTCTTCACTAAGGATTTGTGATCCTAAATAAAGTCAATTGTTTCTTTCAAAAGTTCTTTTTCAAAATGAATTACTCTCGTATAGATGTTATTCAATAGTGTAGCAATATCGGTATCGAAAATCTTTTTCATCTCCTTATGAAAACTCGAGTTCCAAGTGTTTATTGTAAGGCTTGTTTTAGATTCAACAGTCCTTTGAAGTTGCTCAATCCTTGTTTTGACATTGTCAAGAAAACCTTTTGCAACACTTATGTGAAAAGTATTGTTAGAGGACATTTGTTCAAGTTTTGAAAGATGTTTTGAGACAACTAATGGTTATGAAGCTTGTTTTCTAACACTTGGTTTTTTGAAAACACTTGTAGAATTTTGTGTTTGTGGAATAAAAGTAATTCCCAAAATCTCATTAAGCTTTTTGTAATCTATGGGTTTTATTTCTGGGTGCTTTTGTTTCATTTTTGATCTACTCTCCTCAGCAAGTTCTAAAGTTTCATCTGAGTCCGTCATGCTAATGGGTTCATGTTTCTCATACAAAGCATTTCCATTATACAAAACATTCTGAGCTTTCTTGAGATTCCAAGGGTTTTCACAACCAAGAGCCATTTTTTTGAGTTGTGTGCAAAAGTGGATCTTCATTTTTCATAATCACATTAATTGTTTGTTGTGAGTGCCCAGTTGTAATAAGCAAATTTTCCAGATTCTTAATTTTGTCTTGCTTCTCAAGTATTTTATCAAGAAGATCGTTTTCGCGTTTGGAAAAATCAGCTTTTAACTTTTTCTTTTCTTTTTCAAGATTAGAAAAAGTTGTTTGGTGTTTAGAAACTTGGTTTTTCAAAATAGAGATTTCTTTGTTTAAAGATTTAATCTTTTTGTTTAAATTGACATCCAAGGTGTCAAACTTAATTTGAAGTTGTTTTTCTCTTAAAACGGAGTTTTGATAACCAGTTTCCAATTCTGTCGCTCGTTGTTTGCAAAGATCAAATACTTTTTCATTCTCCTTGTATCTCTCAAGCTCAGCAGTTAACTTGACATTCGCATCTTTAACCTCGCGATTGTTCAATTTAACTTTTTCAATCTCTGAACTACATTTCCTAAGTAATGATTCAAAGTAAGCACGAGTTTGCTCATCATTTACTACATTATGGATTTCTAAGATTCCATTAGAATCCATATATGGAGTTCTAGAATTAATATTGCTATCAATCTCCTCCTCCACATATGTGTTCATAACAGATTTTGTAGTCGTAGAATGCGGTGTCTCATGAGTATACATATCATAGATATCATTATCATAACATGTGGTGAAGTTACGTACCTCTGAGAGTCCATCTAAGTCATAGACGGGAGGTGTGACTGCCTCGTTGTCATATGATGAAACTTGAAGATTCTCTATGAAGATGCAGTTTGCATTGACTTCTTCTCTATCCTCTTCACAGTCAGCTAGTGCCAGATAATCATGTTCTTCAGCAGTGAGTTATATCCTCGCTTCTTCTTTCTGAGCCAATAGCAATGCTTCCAACAGTGCAATTCCTAGCATAGTGTCCGAAACCCTTATAGTTATAACACCGTATCTGATTACCCTGATTAACATTTCCCATATTCCCAACTACTTGAGCTGCAACATTCCCATTCTGATTCCTTGGATTCCCAACAAACTGACCCGCATTTTGCCTCTGATTTCCCATCTGCATACCCTGAGCATATCCTTGCTGATTACCATTAACTGCAACCAAGTGTCCTTCTTGACCCATATTCATACCCGGTTATGCAATCTGCCTATTACGAGTATTTGATGATATCCTTTGGTTGTTGTTAGTTGGTTTGTTGTAGTGAACATTGAATGCTTTGGATAGCATAGCAAAAGCTTCTATGAAGGCCTTTGTGCCTTTATCACAATCAAGTGTTGTGTTGTCAGCAACTTGGTAATGTTGTATCGGTTGTTGTGGAATAAGTTGTGTAATGTGATTTTGAGGAATTTTTTTTGCATGAAGTTGCGATTAAAAGATGATGGTTGATGTGAGTTATAAGTAGGTATGGTTGTTGATGTATTAGCAATCAATGCTAGTGGATCGTAATTCTTTAGCATCTTCTCTTTCTTTACTTCATCTGCTTCAGCTTGGTTTTTCTTTAAGAAATGATAAATTTGATCAAAGTTCACAGCATGTAAGTCCTTGGTTTGGTTAACTATAGTGACATATCGTCCCCATTCTTCTTGAAGATTGTTAAGGAACTTGATGTTGCTAACTATCACTGATGGAGTCAACTTGTTTCTTGTAAGCTCATTCATAAGAGTGCAGTACCGATGATAGTAAGATTCAATGGTCTCTCCAGGTGTTGATGTGAATTTCTCAAACTCTGTTAACAACTTATTCTCCATATCCTGCTTACCAATTTTTGTTCCATGACATAATCTTCTAACTCTTTCCCACATTGCATTAGCACTTTCACAGCTATCTACCGCATCAAATATCTCTCATGACCATCCTAGCTGGATTAAGTGCATTGCAAGATCATCTGCTTCGATTTGAAGTTTGTCATCCTCACTGTATTCTGCTTCTGTTTGGTCATGAAGGTGATGTAAAACTGGTGGTGTAAGGCTAGGATCTCCCGGATCTTGGATTTGTCGAGGCTTAAAAGGTCCTTCCATAATGGATATGATCATGAGTTTTCCATTAGGCTTGGTTTTTAGATAACAAAGCATTCGACTTTGCGATTGAAGATACCCACCTTTCTCAAGAATAGGAGAACGGTTTTCATTACACGCTGCGTAAATATCTTGTTGAGTTGACATTGTGTAAGTTGATTTTGGATTGATGATGTGTTACCAGTTTACAAAAATTTCTCTAAGGATTACGTTTCTCAAAAACTTTACTTGCTTATGAGTTTAAGTTGGTTAAAGTTTCTTTTAATGTGTTAAGATTATTCGATTTTGTATTTGTTTTTAGGTTGTTAGGTTCCTTTTCCACAAAAGTCCAATAATTAGTCGAAATCCCAATAATTACTCAAAACTATCTAGTTCTCGAAACGTAAAGTTCTCGAAGAATAAAGTTTTCGAAATGGTGAAATTCTCGAAATGTTCTAAGTTACTAGAAAGGTATCTAAGGATGGTGAAAATTTCTCGAAACTCTAATTTTCAGGTTGAAAAGGTTCTTGCCTAAAAATTCGTGGTTTTTCTCGTAATTCTCTTAAATTTTACTCGAAACCTGTTTTTCTCGAAACTATGAACTTTACTCGAAATGCCACGTCACCAAAGTAGTGGAATCTCAACTAACTAAAGTACTCGAAACTGCCACCTAGGATTACTCGAAATCAAAAGTTCTCGAAGAACTAAAGTATTCGAAATCTGCATGTTTTTCTTGAAACTGCCACGTCAGCCTGATAGTGGAACTCCAACTAAAAAGTACTGCCACCTATATTTCAAGAAAACTAGAATTTTTCGAGAAAATTCAAAATTAACAAGTTTTCAAAAACTTTTCTGCTATAGTGACTTTCTAATAAATCCTAAAAACAGCTTTTTTTGTGATTCTTTGTGTGTTTTTCTTAGATGGATGGCTAGGTTATGACTAAAACTACTCGAAAGATCAAACCTTTAACTAATCTAACCACTAGTTCAAAGATTCAACCATTGTGCAGTTTTTCGAAAACCCGCTTGGTACTAACTATTTGAAAACTACCAAAAATCACTAACAAACCTAATAATCTAACCAATAACTATCATATGGCTCTGATGCCAATTGTAGGCTCCCAACAATATCAACTTACTAGACAATAATCATGGTGACTTGATGGTGTTCATGGTGGTGGTGATGTCACGACGGCGTAGTAGAGAGAGAGAGATGAGAGGAAAATGGTTGTTCTATTTATCACACACTAGAAACACACACACAAGCACACAAACAAGTGAGACTTGTTTGTCTACATATACCCTCCAATGCATATAGATGGGCTTGGATTGGGCTTGGTCCTCATGGGCGTAACTATGTAAGACTTAATCTATTTAAACTAAGTAAGACTAGTAGCCTATTAGATTACTTCCTACAGCTCGTTACTAGACTCTTACATATTCTATTTAAACGTTACATAGTTCCTAAACGTAGAATGACCATCACTTCTATTACTTTCTCCTAAAAGTAATGCTAACAATCCACTCCTCGAGTATTACACTAAAGAGTTTCACAAACACTATATCAACAAGCTCCCTTTAGGCGGAGAAAACCGTACACCTTCGCTTACACCAATTTACGACACTAAGCGGAATGTCGAGTTCTAATCCTAGCTAGAACCAATCTACGCAACACTACACATAATAGCAACCACTACACACAACACAATGCGGACCAACACCAAGTCCAAGTCAACACAATCACCTTACAAACGAACACCAAGTCTGAATTTACACACAACACAATTTCGAGCTTACACACAAGTCTGATTTACCCAATTACACAAGAATCAAGATATAATGAATTTAGATTGAGGAGAGAATTGTAACAAGGGTTACGATATCAATGACTATTCTTCAACACTTCGTTTCTTGATGAATACGAGTGTTCTTCTCTTGCACTTTGAGATGGGATGAATGTGATCACTTGTAAACAACCTACAACACGTTAATGTGATCAAAGAAGAGAGTTATGAAAGATTTAGGAAGACATATATAAAGTTTTAGTGCTTATGAGGTGAATTTTTCTGTTGTAATAGTCAGTATTTATAGGTACCAGGAGGAGCGGGGGATGGTCCCTTACACATGGATGGTCCCGTATATATAAGGGACCGTCCCATAGGACACTCCTATTTTTGTCCTGATGTGGTGAAATATTTATCTAGTGAAAATTTAACTGATTTGGGCGGGAAAACCAGATTTCAAATAATTTCTTTTAAATAAAACATTTCTTATAATTAGAAAATTAATTTGTATAAGTTATTTGTATAAAAATGTTTTGCCACATTTATGAAAATGTGAGTTTAAAACCAAAATAACTTCTTTGATCACTTAACTAAATTGGTACATTTTTTGTTCATACCTTAAGTGATGTTGTAGTCGAAACGAACTTTCTCGATTAAAAACTTATCAAGTATATTTTTACGTAACTTGTTTTACATATTGTGATTATCAAAGCGTAAAGAGATCGAAAGATGCAAATGACGTTTTTGACATTATTTGTATTAACAATCTCCCCCTTTTTGATGATTACAAAATATAAACTTATTTTAGGTAAAATTATGTTTCAATAAGTTTTTAATGAGTTTTAGTTCACTTCTCCTCCTTTTTGTAGAATCAAAAAGGTGTCGTCAATGTGTAGAGAGGAAAGAAATCGACGATGCTAACGCTCCCCCTTGTTGAGGGCACCCCCTTGTTGAGGGCACCAAGGAATCGAGCGATGGTATTTTGCTACAAAAACAAGTTAGGATACAGGTGCAAGAATATGTATATCCAACTCATAGGAACAATTATACAGATAAGAATAAGAGAAGAGACAAAAGTCAGCAATCACTGGGACGGTCCTTTTAAATGATTAGACGGTCCCATATATATAAGGGACCGCCGTGTTTTTAAGGGGTTAGAAATAATGAGTAGATTTCCATAATAGGCATAAACTTAAAAAGGAAACATTCATTAAATGAGAATAGAGTCATACATATAGCATGACCAGTACAACATAATCCTACATATTAGAAATAATCCTAGTCTAGTCTCTAGGATAAACAAAATAAGGCCTCGTCTTATTGTAGAGCATGTACCATATCTAGAGTTTGCGGAGAAATGGTGGTGCGAGGGAGTTAGGTGGCGGGAAGCCAGGAGGAAAGAGAAGAGATGTGATAAAGTCTAGATCATTTTTGAGAGTTTGAAATAGGTTGCGATTGTGAATGCAACACACATAATAGCCTCCATGGGCATTGACTTGATCTAGAGTGGGATGAAGCATGGGTGGAGGTTGTAGTTTTAGGGCAAGAATTGCATTTAGAAGATGCAAATCAATGAAAGTAAGAATTCTTGAGCCTTAATTGATTGTTGGGTGGTATGATTTGTTACTTGAGGTAGATGTGGTGGTGGTAGAGGGTAATCTTTTGGAGCAGAAGTAGCCTCTTTGTGAATGGATTGTGATTCATTGAGGGGTTATGAAGTAAAGAAAGAAAAGGAAGAAGATGATACTTCTTTGAAAGGGGTAGGTTGTAGAGTAAAAGTTGGGATTTGTGTGTTTGAGGTGGTGGTATTTTTCATGAAGTTACCAAGGGTTTGTTTCTTCCGCCAAATCGGTTTGACAAAAATTCTAGGCTTTCTAAAGGATGACATTGAGACGAACGAGGAAGAAGAAGTTATGCCATGAAGATGAATGAGGAAGATGAAGATTTAAATAGGGAAGAAAGATTCTAATTTTGGCAAAGCATGCATTAGAAGTCTTATGAATTCAAATCATGTTTAAGCATGTAAGGAAGTATAGGTTGAGCTAGAAGGTGGTTGGTCAAATGTGCAGAAAAAGAAATCAGAAAGATGATAGGGACTGCAGAAATGAAGGACGGTCCCATATATAGTTGGATGGTCCTTTAAATATGGGGGACCGTCCAATAATTGAGGGACCGCCACCAGAGAGGGCAAAAATTCGTCCAGGAACAATTATTTGTATTGTGTGTCTACTTGCAACATATGTGGAGATGCGATTATCTCGACTCTAAAGAAAAGAGAACCTAAGAGATAATCAAAAGTCTCCTTACTTCAATTTTGCTCGGTTATGCATGTTGAATTATATATTAGTTACATGATCCGACCAAGGATTGTGAGTTCATTATGCATGCATGAGAAACACGTTTTTGAATTGTATTAACAATGCAAGAAAATGTTTTTCCTAAACGTGAGAAGTTTTGAGAAAATGAATTGGGGATTTCATGCAAGTAGAGAGTTTTTAGAGTTGGGTTTTAAGCATTCAAGAACTATATCTATGGAAGGTAAAATCATTCTATTCTAGATTCTTAAAAATTCCCCAATTTCGATTTTGTGCTGAATAGAATCCTAGACTCAGATTAGAAGGAAGAGACTTATATTATGTTTAAGAAGAATTCAAGGAATGTGTTCCATCATTCCTAAGCCTAGACGAAGATAATAGAAAGGTTCACGTTTGAGAGGTTTGGTGAGGATATCGGCAATGTTTTCTTCAGTTGGAACCTTTTCAATGAAAATATTCCCCTTTTGGACGTTGTCCCTAAGAAAGTGGGGATGAATTTCTATGTGTTTTGTGCCAGAATGTTGCACGGGGTTCTTACTTAATTCGATGGTTCCTTTGTTGTTACACATGATTGGGATGTCGTTAAGTGTGATGCCATAGTTTACGAGAGCTCGTTTTATCCATAGTGCTTGTTGACATGTCTTTCCAGCGCTTACATATTCGGCTTCGGTTGTGGAGATTGCTAGTGCTGTTTGTTTCTTTGAGAACCAAGAAGTTAAACAACAACCCATTAGGGTACAAATGCCACTAGTACTCTTTCAATCCACATAATCTCCCACATGATCAAAGTCGACATATACTATTTTTTCTATGCCGGTCCCCTTAGGATACCTTAATTCTAAGTGCATAGTGCCTTTAATATATCGGAAGATACGTTTAATCGTTTCAAGGTGAGAAGTTTTGGGATCTTCTTGGAAACGAGCACAAAGGCAGACATTAAACATGATATCGGGCCTACTTGCCGTTAAGTATAACAAACTACCTATCATGACTCTATACTTAGTGCTATTTACGGATTCACCCTCTTCATCTTTGGTGAGCTTTGTGTCCGTAGCCATGGGTGTTTTCATAGGCTTAGTATCTTCTAATCCAAATTTTCTTAAGCATTTCCTTAATATACTTAGATTGATTGAAGAAAATTCCGTCTTTTAATTGTGTTATTTGTAGTCTGATGCGAGATTTGTAAGACCTCGAAAGAAGTTTTACAATCCTCCAGGCAGTGTATCTGATCGCTCTAGTGTAGTATAGGTAAATCCGGGGGATTGATCGTTCTCTAGGGGAATAGTGTCGTTAGGTTAAAATGTATGACGAGATAGGTCTAGAGGTGTGGGATGATTTTTTTTTTTTTTTTTTTATAATTTTATAAAAGCAGCAAAAATATCGGGTTTTAGAAGAGTGGGCGAAATTAGTTGCTAGTCAACTAACCTAAAAACTAATTATAACTGAATTAAATAAAAATAAAAATAGAAAATACAATTGGTGACTTTTAATGATAGGGAAAGGCGTGTTTACTTAGATTTCATTACTCCCTAGTTATCTCCTATTGATCTGTCGAATTGTCACACCATTGTTTTAGTTGAAGCGCTGTATTCCTTAATACAGTCGTGGGGAGGTGCTGAAGTCCCCAACTCTATGAATCTTAGTCTCCTTTAAAAACCTTAAATTCTATTAAGTTTTCTAGGATCTACAAGCCGCAATTCACACAATAAATACAATGAGAAAAACCAATAGTGCACTCTACGTGTTAGGTCAGCATATTAATCACACAAGACATATATTCTAGTGAGAGAAAGTAGAGAGAGAAGGGAAAACTTGTGTGTTTTATTGATAATAAGGAAAGAGTAAAGTTACACACTAAGCATCACCCCTCCATAGAAGTATGGAGGGGTATATATAGCCTAACATACGCACCATTTTACAATATTGACGCTTTTAGTACCTGCGTATGTGGCTTACAATATAACTAATGTAATTCCGTAAATGTCGGTCCATTTACATTTTAGGAGCGATCCCAACAATCTTCCCCCAATGGGACGACATAAGGGATTACTTACAACATTTCCTACAAGTACAAATATAAGTAAAATAAAGTCTTCATAAGCTCTTCAAGTGCTGAGGATGATTGCAGTTTACGCTCTTTGTCTTTATCTTGTACCTCGGCTTGAGAACTTTTCTTCACTTGTAGGCAAATGATGTAATATGCATGAACTAGATTAACTTCCCCCCAATTCATGCTGCATGTATTTAGCAGCTTCTTCGTACACTTCTTTTTGGCGAAGTTTCTAAATCAGCTTCCCCCTAAACTGACAACCGTCTTCAGCAGATTCGAAACTTTGATGTAGTTAACATGTCTTCTAACTTTTGAAATTTTAAGTACGCAGCGGAATTTGTAGAAAACACCTTAAACCACACCAAGCAAATCTGACTAGTCACTTAATCACAATTATACTCAATGCAGAAAATCCGTTCGGGGGTAACATGCAAGAAATCAACAAGATCTTCTCACATATGTAGGCTACTTCACACTTAACAACTCGCGAAAGTTGAAACGATAACACCAAAGTCACAAAACTGAACCACTGGTCATCTCTGCAGACGTCTCTCCGGCAGTCATAACATTTAAAGCTCGATCACGTGAACCTGTTGTGCATCCCCGATGTGCACATTTCTTCCCCCTGATTGCAGATACTCATGGAGAAAGAGTGTTTTCGCAAAGAAGTAAAAAAAAAGTGCAAAGAACATCCACTCTCTTCCCCCACGATGTCTTCGCGGAATCGGAAGCATACACACTATGTTTACGATGGAAAACGGAGGCAGCATAACCTCGTATGTCCAATTAATCGAACAAGTGTGAAGTACCATAAATCTCTGTTAAGCTTAAAAATATCCCGCGAGAATCAACTGCTGATAACATCTCTACTCTTTTATACTCCTCTCAGCTAACTCTTTTCCAACCCCATTATCATTCTGTCGGCTCTTTGTAGTGACTACTGATGGAGAAAACCCAATATTACGAACTTGAGACTGAAGTAAAATAACCCGAACTTGTAACTTAAACTTGCACTATTGTCTGACTATGAACCAATACTGAGAATTTCAATAAAGGTAGAGTCATATACCCATCCAACCATCCTTAACTGTATATGAACTTCTCTCGAATCTTCCACAGATTTTTGTGACACTTGAGCACTACAATGTAACTCCTTAAAAGTGATAGCTATACACTGTGAAAACAACAACGTAACTTCTTACATCAGGTATAACTAGACAAATCAAGTCTTAATCATTCTTGCGGTTAAAAGCTCGAACAAGGATCTCGAAGAATCAGGCATCCAACCAATCCCGATATCTTCAAATACTAAGTGCACGCACCCGTGATATTCCACTTCAACCTTAATTAAATAATAATGAATAAACCCCTTAGTCATCTCGTGCTGTTTAATACCCAAAAAGTAGCCTTTCGACAGTTAAAGTGAACTTTGATAATGGTTTTTTCTCGATCTTGTAAAAAACGTATCCCCGTGAAAATTTGTGAGAACCAAAATACCACTCATTGTACTGACGATTAAACCAAAAATGCATTCCATGTATTAAAAAATACATTTGATAATACTGCATAAACTTTTCACCTCATTCTATGTCATTTTTGGATAAAAACACATTCAAGCCCAAAATAATATTTTCAGTCATGCAAAAATTTAGTACCCAAAATAAAATTGTATAACAATTTTGCTTAGACTAAAATTGTATAAAATCTGCTTAAACCATTGTCCATGTATTAGCATTCATTCGGCCCAATCCAGTCCAAGTACCATCCAACCCGGCCAATACATATTAGTACACGGCCCAAGCACAGAAGCCCGATCCAATCACAAATAAGCTAACCTACATACCCATTATTTAAACTACTCTTACCCTAATTTAACACCATTTTCAAACCCTAATCACAACTATCATCCGCGCCCCCACCCCGCTTTCTCTCGTTATGCAGTCACACCACACGAACACACACGATCTTACACACAATCCAAATTTAAAGCACACAAACTATAAACGAAATCCATCTCATTTCATCTTCAACACAACAAAAGACCACATCTTTACTTGTTCTAAACTCATGGCTTAGAACACACATGAACATACTTCAACCAGGCGAACCATTTGTCTATGATTTCCACGGCTTCTAGATCCTTAATAGGGTCGCGGGTAGGTTCGACATATGTTGCTCTCGTTCATGTTGTTGTTTTTCCGATTTTCTTGAACGAATCAAAGAATGAATAAAACAGTCTTGTTGTTGTTCATTCTTTAGTATTTCGAATATTAATAAAATGGGTCAGGCCTTTAAATCGATATATGATGTGATGTCATTTCGTGTTATGATCTTTGAAGATCTGAAGTTATTGTGCTTACACAAAAATGAAACGAAACCGAGATTATGATTTACGATTTGTGTTGTTTTCGTTTGTTTAGTGTTCTTCGAGTCTTGGTAGTTGAATGAGATGGAGGATGGGATCGTGAGTCGTGGTTGTTGACTGTGATGTATGTTGATGAAGGGTTTAGGATTAGAAATGGATTTGTTGATGTTTTTTTGTGCTGTCGAAGGGGTCTTAGATTAGATTTGGAGTTTTGGTGTTTGGTTATATTATGGTCACACTTAATCTGGTCAAGTAATCGTTGTTCTTTTCATCTTCTGTTTTGATTTTATTTTTGACCGATGATGATTTCAACAGATCTGAGGTTTATACGACTTAGGGTTATGCTAAACTTGTGGTTAGTTGTAGTCTTGTTGGTCAAATCGAGTCCTTACTCTGAAGTTTTTATATGTTTATCCTTACTCGAAGGATTTGTAAATTTTTTTGAAAATGACATAGTCTCTTACTCGAAAATAGTTAGATTCTTTAGTCGGAGAAAAAGTTAACGTTCCTAACTCGGAAACAGATAGTCTAACTCGAAGATCTTTAATCCTTCCTCGAAGAAACTCATAAATGAGTTGCTTACTCTTAAAACTTTAAACCCTTACTCGAAGAAACTCATAAAATGAGTTGCTTACTCGAAAAACTTCATCTCCTTACTCGGAGATCTTCAACCATTCCCAGAAAAAGCAATAAAAACGAGACCAAAATTTCACCTTTTTGACCGTTTTAACCACAAATAATACCAGATCTGAATAAAAAAACTGTTAACAACAAAAAAATATGTAAAGTCAGAAAACCCTTTGTTATAACAGTTTTAAAAATGACGTTTTTGACAAGATTCGATCACAAAAAATCAACCAATGATAACGAGGCTTTGATGCCACTTGATGGATCAATTGTTTTAGTTGATTATGATTCGGGAGGTCGGGAAGATCAAACCAATAGTTAGTCATTGTAGTGAGAGAAAGTAGAGAGAGAAGGGAAAACTTGTGTGTTTTATTGATAATAAGGAAAGAGTAAAGTTACATGCTGAGCATCACCCCTTCATGGAAGTATGGAGGGGTATATATAGCCTAACATACGCACCACTTTACAATATTGACGCTTTTAGTACCTGCGTATGTGGCTTACAATATAACTAATGTAATCCCGTAAATGTCGTTCCATTTACATTTTAGGAGCGATCCCAACACTACGGTTGCGTTTCTAAGACGTTCAAGCCAGTTACATATAAGAGATCGGCCAATTTTCTTAGCCTAACGCGAAGCAATCAACTAAACAATAGACGACAAATCAATATTCAACAACTAGATTTCACTAGATCTAAGCAAACACAAAGAAACTTAAGCTAGCATATTAAAGTAAAGAAAAGATAAACACATAATCAAACAATACATAGACATAACGAATGATTAAAGGGTAACTTATCTTTATTGAAACATGAAGTTCAAGGGTTGAAAAACCCTTACAAAGCTGCCAAAATTCGTCCTTAAACCCTAGCTAAGATGTTACCCAAAGATGTCACCCCTTACAATAAAAAACAAAAAAAAATTATATTGGAAATCAACTCTAACGGCGTCAGCTTATGGTCCTGACGCCGTCAGCTCGTCATAATTAGGGTTTCATTTTATGCAAGTCGCCGTTCTGACGGCGTCACTTAGTAAGTCCTGACGCTGTCACTTTGTAAAGTGTCTGGGATGTCTCTTGTTAAATTTACACGTGACTCTCTTCTTCAGTTAACACCTGACGCCGTCAGGTTATGGAGCTTCAGAATTTGACTGAGGCGTCTCTTGTTAAACTTGAACCAAAAATCCAGAAGAATTAACAAGTGACGGCGTCACGTTGTAGCCCGTGACACCGTCAGATGTCCAGGTCTGACAGGTTTTTCGCGACTTCGTCGTTTTCTTCACTTTTACGTCTAAATACGTCCAAAAAGTGCCGATTTTCAGATTTCTCGTCCCAAGTACCTAAGATGCAAAAAGAAACGATTTGAGGCAATATTTGATCATATAAATACGATTTTGGGCTTAAATGACCTCTTAAAAAGGTACCAAATAAATCCTTATCATAGTCCAATGAAGAAGTTGAGTTCACCCATCATGCTCATTTCAAACTCGTCATGCATGATTTTTGAGAATTCTTCACACATATCTCGACAAGTTGAACCAAATATAATGTCGTCGACATATATTTGAACAATGATGATGTTTGAATCTTTCTTCTTAGTGGAAAGAGTGTTGTCTATCATTCCCATTGAGTAATCATGTTTATGAAGAAAAGCTTTTAACCTATCATACCATGCTTTAGGAGCTTGCTTAAGACCATACAAAGATTTTTTGAGTTTATAAACATGATCGGGTTTCTCGAAATCAATGAATCCTGAAGGTTGTGCTACATATACCTCCTCATTGATGAAACCATTTAGGAATGCACTTTTCACATCCATTTGGGATAGCTTAAAGTCTAACGCACAAGCGTAAGCAAGTAATATCCTAATGTACACTAGTCTAGCTACGGGTGCGTAGGTTTCGTAATAATCAATTCCCTCTTGTTGATTATAGCCTTGTGCTACTAACCTAGCTTTATTTCTAGATACAACCCATTTTCGTCTAACTTATTTCTAAATACCCATTTTGTAACACCCCAACCCGACAAGGGTTAAGATATCACATTCATGGTGTCAAACAGAACATACACAAGCGGAAGACTTTAATAATATAATTAAATTCAAAGGATACAAATGAAATCTAAGGTAAATGAAATACAAGGATTACAACAAGGTACAAAAAGTCTGGTAATGAAAATCTCCAAGTCAACTCTAATCCAAGGTAACTATCAAAGGTGTAGTCCTCTAAGAGCTCTTATGCACTCTTTACTCATATCCCAGCTTCCCTCTAAAACCTGCCGCGGTGAAAAGAAATGCGGCTGAGCTTAAAAAGCCCAGTGAACAGATATATGATAATAGAAACAGATATATAAATGTGAAGTTCAAGTGAAGTACAATGGGGAAACATAAGTAGGCATAAAGTAATGTAAGGGAAAACATAGCGTATAGGTTAAGAAATAGGAATCTATACAGTCGCCTGCATAAACAGAATCATAATACCATTGGCTCGAAACATAACATAGCCTTTACTTCTCATAAATCAAAAAGAGGGGAGGCCTTTTAAGTAACATAAATGGAGTAGCGAACTCCCATGTGTGTATGGCATGTATTGCACACAATTACCATACACCAGATACAAAACATATACAACATATGTAACAGATACAGATCCAGATCTAGGATGCCTCCATACGCCCCTGCAGAAATCATAATCATTGTGGCCAAACATAATACATAATAAAAGGGACGTGATGGGTCATCACTCCCCCACCCTAGAGTCATGCCATTGGTGCATCAATGACATGGTCATGGAACCCCCATGACTAGTGATACAGATACAGAATAAATAATAAGAGCCATCATAATCACACCAAGGGTTTATAGCAAAGGTTCATGTCCAAAAGTTCATAGCGAGGTTCATATCAAAGGTTCATAACTGTGGTTCATATCAAAGGGTGTCATATCAAAAGTGTCATATCAGAAGGCTCATAATATCTCTAGATTGTAAGTCTCAAAAGAAACCTTAAAGTAAGGTAAGAATATCCGTACCTTGAGTAAATGAATAGCTGAATAAGAAAAGGATCACAGAAAGGGAAATACTCCTCTTCAGAATCTACACATGATATCGTAGTACATATTAAATACTTGTTTTATAAGTTGTTTACTCATTGATGTTGTTCTTATTACATATTAGGGCTTCTTTCCATTTTAGTAACTTTCCTCTTTTAGTAACCTTCTATTTTTAGTAACTTTCTATTTTTAGCAGGTTTCCAAAATTAGCATGTTTCCATATTTGGCAAGTTTCCATATTTAGTAACCTTCTACAATTAGTAACTTTTAATACGACTTCCCAATTTAGTTAAATTAGGTTTAGGGTTCGGGATTACCAATTATGTTTAACGTACCCACACACAAGTCAACACATCATTAACAAGTCATACACGAAATAGTAACAAGCATTGGGTATCAAGCATCAAAAGAACACCTTGAACATATAAACAATACATGTATACACATTAACTGATTTTATCATAAAATTAAGTCCACATAACGAATTCTAAAAAACGTAGCAAAGTCCCAAACCAAAAATCCAAAAAATTATCACAGAAGCCCACATGTCTTAGGAGTCTACTGGAATTTTTATAGATTTTATTATCAAGTGTACGTCCCTTTTTAAAATTGTCTAAGTTAACATGTTCAGATTTGGATCTGCAGATACCCTTCAAAAGTATGCACCTAAAAACCTAACCATATTAGTTCAGAAAATTCTACAAAAATTCCAGGAGGTAGTTTATATATGAAATATGATTTTTGTAAATTTGTGGCCTATAATATGCTATGGTTTGGAAATGAAAAATCATGGAACTCTACTAAAAAACAACTCAGCAAACACATTTTAACACATGATCGCATTAAATTCAGAAAAACATCCAAATCAAACTCAAATTTGTTCAAACCAATTGGAATACCTTCTTAGGACCCTAAACTAGGTTTACATGCAAAAATTTCAGTATTAGAACCTTTAGAAGCTCATGTTAACAAGCACACACAACCGACTATCACTGCTGTCCCAATTAAAACAACACATGAACCCTAATTTCTTTATCCCCTTTTAATCCAATTAATTATGTGATCAACATGCATATTATCTATTGAAATAATTCATCAAAAACACATATTCAAACACCTCATATGAATCATTCAAGATTAAAACCCGTTAATTCCATCTACACACACAAATTTAAGATTATACGTTTTATGATTTCATGTAGCTTTTTAATGTGATAACTAACGAGACAAATAGAAACATCATAACATGATTCAAGGGTGTTCTTAGCATGGTTTATATCTTTGTTTTTACACATGTATTAGGTCGAATGAAAATGGAACAAAAGAGATTCCAACCTGATGTCGAATAGATAAACAAAAGAACCGAATAGAAACCAAAACTAGGGCTTGTATAACTCCAAGAAAACTCCAACGATCTATACTGCGAACCCTTTGTTGGGAATTATCACATGACAAGACTTAATATGAAGAACAAACTTAAGTCTGCTGGATTACAAAGTTAAGTCTGTTAGTTGTATCTTGTAATAGTTAAGTCTTCCTTTGTATTGTTAAGTCTAGTAGGCAGTATTACGTAGTTAAGTCTGGTTGACTTATTAGTTAAGCCTGTTTATGAAAGTTAGGAAAGTTTGTTAGCTATAAGTTAGGAAAGGATACGTAGTTATCTTTAGAGAAGATACGTATATCCTTCTACACGTTTTGTATCTAGGGTTTCCTTGGTGTATAAAAGGAACCCTAAGGCTCAATAGTTTGCACGAATGTACGTGTGTTAGTTGTGTGCGTATTGTATTGAAAAGTTAGTAATATACGAAGTTAGTTATTGATATTGTGTTCTTCGTTGTTGATTGTTTAGATTCCGCATAAACATTCAATTCATTGTTAGAGTTTCTCACGTAGATTGATTTGGATTTATTCAAGTCGTCTAACAAGTAACAAAGGATACTTGGATCCATAATTCGTTTGGACCTACAAGTGGTAACAGAGCTTGTAGAGAGACTCTGAGTTCGAAGAAACACAAAAACCACAAACACAGATCACTCAAACAAACCCTACAAAATGTCTGTCAAGAATGGTGATGCATTCTCAAACCACAACAGTGAAGATGAAGTCTCAAACCATGAAGATGAAAAATCAGAAGCTGTCACATCCAACAACAAATCACAACCACAAACCATACCTGCCACAACCACCATATCAAACATAAAACTCCCTATCTTTAAGAAGGATGAGTATGACATATGGGCTATGGAGATGGAGCACTATCTCGAGTATAGTGATAAAGAGGTCTGGAAGGTCATACAGAATGGGAATTCGAAGAAGAGGATTTCGGTTGGTAAAGATGGAATGGTTAGGGTTTGATGCGTGCGATGTGTCGTTGCGGTTTAGCAGTATTAATGCCTACTCAAGTTTTAAATTTATATTTAGCCGACTTATCAATAACACACACACTTAACGAGCAGTGTACCCGGTCAGTATGAATATAATGGTAAGTAGAGTGTCGATCACTAAGAGTGGAACGTATTATCTAGTTATTCTAATCAGTATTTTAATATATTAAGTTAGCTATACAACCTATTCTAACGCAAGGGGGGTTCAGCCTGAGAGACTGGCACGATTTGGTTGCAATTAAATAATAAACTAAACCAATAGGCACGAATCAGCGAATAGCACACACGTACACAGATAAATACTCGAGACAATAAGAGGGCTGTCCTGATAGATAAGTAGTTTGTCACTTGTTTTATTGCTAGTGTTATATGAAGTGTATAGTTCGATGCAACGCACCGAGATGAAGTCCTTTCTCGTTGGTTCTAATCTTATCGGCGAGTAAACCCTTAATGATTACTTATGACTATCCTATTTATCTTTCTTCCTACTTTTCTACAGACCATAGAATGCATAGGCGATCTAATAAATAGGCGAGGGCAGAGGCATGGCGACCCGATCAACGCTCAGCTAGACACAGAGGTTATCAATGCACTAATAAAAGTCACCAATGACATCAACATATAAACTTTAATTAATGAGAAAGCAGTTTTAAGGGAGTGCAATCTTTCCGTTGTCACATTACACAAGCCACCAATCTTGATGAATTAAAGTTTACTAACACAATAAAACAAAACTACTTAATGAATTAAACACATGCAACACCTTCTTACAGCTCTTGTATCTTCGTTTGGGTGTGTCTTGTGCTGCCTTAATCGACTGAATTCGTCCTAGGTTTCTGTACTTCGGTCTTCGGATATAATATGTCTCCCTTTGAAATTCGTCTGGTCTTGGGGTATTTATAGTTTCTGTCTGAGGGTAGGATGCGGCGCATGTAGTAAGTAGATGCGGCGCATTGACTTAACTTCGCGTGGGGTCCAAGATTATAATATTCAGGAATATTCGTACACCGCCAGAAGATGCGGCGTAACTCCATAATTAGATGCGGCGCATGTCCTATTGTATCTTGGATCGTATCTGGTGAAATATTGATAGTGATGCGGCGCATGTCATAAGTGAGATGCGGCGCATCTGGAGCAGAATAGTCTTGATCTTGTACATTTCGGTAGACTCTTAACTTCTTGCATGTTTTGCTCCATAATTGGTCCAAAATCGCCAAGTTTCACCAAATGCTTGTTTTTACCTGAGAATTACAAAAGTAAACGATTAAGTATCAATCCTCATACATAATATAATAAAATAAGTCAAATTATTAGGATAAATGATAGTAATAAAATGTACTTATTTGAGTTCATCAAATATCCCCCCACTTGAACTTTACTTGTCCCCAAGTAAACCTTAGAATTAATCTTATGAAAATGTATCCTAAAAGATATTATGATTTATTTTTATATTTAAGCATGTATTCGTTTTTGCCATAATCACACAACCAAACACTTAACGAATTAGAAGTAAAATAAAATATTCTGATAAAAGAAAATCTAATCGTTTAACTGTCCAGTCGTGACGAATATTCTATCATAAGCTTGGCAAGTATACACATCTCCCCCACTAAAGCAAAGGAATAACAAGTCTAAAGCGGTAAAAAGGGTTTTGAGGTTTAAAGGGTTAATTATTCTCCTTAATCTCTATCGATCTCAAATTCCAGAAAAGGCGACAAAATCACAAATACATGATCGAATCCACGAACACGATACTTGCAATTGCTCAAATCCTTAACTCGAATAGGCTAAAGATAGGTCCAAACTTCACCAATAATAATATATCAAAAAGGGCGACAAAATCATAAATACATAGCCGAATCCACGACTACGATACTTAAGATTGCTCAAATCCCTAATCTCAATAAATCAAAGGTTTGGTTGGATAAAGAATAATAAAGGGTATGGATAATTTTTGGGATATAAATTGGTGTAAAACGAAAAATAAACAAAACAAATAAATTAAAATCCTAAGTGTGGTTAATCACTATCTCAACCATCCCATGAATAAGACTCATATCATAGAATAACTCACGCTTTAACACTTGAAACACACGCTTTAGGTAGACACGAATTATACTCAACAAGATCTTAATCAAAGAATAAACCTTAGTTGGCGTTCCCATAACAGCCAACTCCCATTCAATCCATAGATATAATATACAACAAATAGTGGTGATATCGACCACTTACATAACTTTACATAAGTTGGTTAAAACAAACATCCAACTTTTCTTCTTTTTTTCTTCTTTTTTTCTTTTTCACATTTTTTTTTTTTTTTGATTTTTTTTTTTTGATTTTTTTAATAAACATAAACATAGATGTGTAAAATTTCACCACATCACTAAAATGATAATTCTGGATAATTTTTCCATACTTTTTATGACTTCAGAAATAACGGTAATAGTGAAAGTAGTAAACACACGAAAAATAAACTCAAAGATATACAATATTTACTTTCACTCCAATTGCATTGTGCAATTTCCCGACCTAACTATAGATAATGAATTACGCACGCGAACACAGGTAATGTAAGGAAACACACTTTGCCTAAAGCAATTAACCAACCACGGATTTTAATCTACAGGGTAGGCTAAGGTGTAAGGGTGTAACGAAACATTTTAACAAAGGTGTAAGAAACGAAAGGAATGGCTCTGAGTGTTTTTCTAGGGGTATCTTACTCTAAAAATGAGAGTAACAAAAGGGTTTATACGGGGGTTAACTAACCAGTGTAGTTAGCTAATAACACATAACATATAATAGGCTATTTGGGTGTAATCCTAGAAATTTTACCAATTTAGACAAGTCATTCCAATTATATAAAATAATACTTAATATGGTGGTCTCGAATAGTATACAAGCCAAGTTCTAAAGTTTACAAGTCACCGGCACACTCATAGATTTGTGAATTTTGAAAAATCACAATTTTTGAAAATAACGTCATGTGTGCAGCTATGCAACTTAGACTTTAAACAAAAACATGCTAAAAATTTTAAATTTTTATATATTAAGCACATTTTAAGCATATTTTGAAAAGTTTAGGACAAGTAAGTGTTAAGTGTTCTAATTCTCCAATCCCCCCACTTAAGTTAAACAACGTCCTCGTTGTTTGTATCAAAGGTTAAAAACTGGAAAATAAAAGAATTAGAACAGAAAAACTCCCCTGAGATTTGCTCGGTATGATCCTCCATTTGTATAAGAGCAAAAATCATCATTCTTGTGGATGAGAACGTTTAAGCTTCATAATAGATGTATCCACAGGAAGTGCAGGAATCTATAATACCACCAAGGCTTTAAAAGCACATCTAAGGTAAGAAAGGTTCAACTTTGCATAACACATTAGTAGTTAGATAAAAATAAAACATAAAAACAAAAAATGAAAATCATCAGGTCAGTCGATGCGCCGTATCTTATGGAAGAAGATACGCCGTATCGAGCCTGGAATAAATACGGATCAGAATAGAAGATGCGTCGCATCCTTAACCAGGGATGCGCCGCATTAAAATAAACTGATAAAAAGTTTTAAATTCGAAAATAAAAAATGCAGAAAAATAAAGATATGACCATTGCAGGAGATGCGTCGCATCTCAGAATTGAGATGCGCCGTATCCTCTGCGGCCTGACTGACTCGATACAAACAAAAAATTAAAAAGATAAATCCGGGTTGTCTCCCGGTAAGCACTTGTCTTTATTCCAGAGTCTTCAAGTTAGACTCACGTTCAGCTCTTCATTCCAATACTTCAGGTTCAAACTCCACCACCTCGTTCTCATTATCCTCAATTCTACTATCAAAGTATTTCTTCACACGTTGCCCGTTTACTTTGAATATATAACCATTTTTATCGCATATTTCAATAGTTCCATATGGATACACTTTCTTGACAACGAACGGACCCGTCCATCTTGATTTAAGTTTACCAGGATACATCTTTAATCTGGAATTAAATAATAGCACTTTCTCTCCAATAGTAAACGTTTTATCCCCACGTAACCTCGAGTCATGCCATCTTTTAGTTCTTTCTTTGTAGATCTTAGTATTTTTGTAGGCCTCATCTCTTAGTTCATAGAGTTCATTAAGCTCCATGAAACGGTTCTTCGTTGCAGCTTCCATATCCATATTACAATTCGTCAAAGCCCAATATGCACTTTGTTCAATTTCGACCGGTAGGTGGCATGCTTTTCCGTATACAAGACGAAATGGAGTGCATCCCGTTGGTGTCTTATAGGCTATACGGAATGCCCATAAAGCATCATTTAACTTGTCAGACCACCCTTTCGGATTATATCCAGTCGTTTTTTCAAGAATTCGCTTAATAGCCCTATTGGTTACTTCAGTTTGCCCATTGGATTGAGGATGGTATGCGGTGGAAACCCTATGATATACTCCATATTTTTGCAAGGCTCTTCCCAGATGATGATTACAAAAGTGTGTCCCCCTATCACTAATCAATGCTTTAGGAATTCCAAACCTAGAGAACAAACTTTGTAAAAATTTAAGTACTACCTTGCTGTCGTTTGTTGGTAATGCTTGCGCTTCGACCCATTTTGATACGTAATCAACAGCAACCAAAATATATTTATTACCTTTAGATTCAGGAAACGGTCCCATGAAGTCCAATCCCCATATGTCGAAAACTTCACATACATGGATATAGTTTTGCGGCATTTCGTTTCTTGACATTATATTCCCGGATCGTTGACACGCATCACATCCTTTTATATAGTCTTTTGCGTCATCCAACATAGTGGGCCAATAAAATCCCGCATCAAGGATCTTTCTTCTTGTGATGACTGCACCGTGATGTCCCCCCGTTGGCCCTGAATGGCAATGTGCCAATATTGCTGGGATGTCATCACCATCTACGCATCTTCGTAAAATATTGTCAGGACATAATTTAAAGGCATAAGGTTCATCCCAAATATACTCGCTAGCGCGAGTTAGAAACCTTCTTTTCTCATCGGATGTTAGCCCTTTCGGAATTTCATTTGCAACAATAAAGTTTATATAGTCGGCATACCATGGTCCATTATTATTGCTCTTAATTCCTACCATCATAAGGTGTTCATCAGGAAAGTCATCAGCTATTTCCCTTTCGTCAAGCACCTCCATATCAGGGTTTTCAAGTCTAGATAAGTGGTCAGCAGCTAGATTCTCGGCACCCTTTTTATCTTTAATTTCAATATCGAATCCTTGGAGCAATAAAACCCACCTAATAAGCCTTGGCTTGGCATCCTGTTTATTGAACAAATACTTCAAAGCAGAGTGGTCAGTGTAAACCATAGTTTTTGACAATATAAGATATGATCTAAATTTATCGAATGCAAAAACTACTGCTAAAAGTTCTTTTTCCGTGGTGGTATAATGTTCTTGGGCATTATTCAATGTTTTGCTAGCATAATAAATTGGCTTAAATTTCTTATCAATCTTCTGGCCAAGTACAGCTCCAACAGCATAATCACTAGCATCACACATTAGTTCAAAAGGCAGATTCCAATCCGGTGAAATTATAATTGGTGCAGAAGTTAGTTTTTCTTTAAGTATGTTAAACGCCTTTTTGCAATCTTCAGAAAAATCAAACTTCGCATCTTTTAGCAATAATTGGGTCATAGGCCTAGATATTTTTGAAAAATCCTTTATGAACCTACGATAAAATCCGGCATGCCCTAAAAAACTTCTAACACCTTTTACATTAGTGGGGTAAGGTAGTTTAGCAATTACATCAATTTTAGCCTTATCGACTTCTATACCTTTCCCAGAAATCTTATGTCCTAACACAATTCCCTCTCCAACCACAAAATGACATTTTTCCCAATTAAGAACAAGGTTAGTTTCTTCACACCTAGCAAGCATTTTATCAAGTTTAAATAGACAATCACTAAATGAGTTACCGAATATCGAGAAGTCGTCCATGAAGACTTCCATAAAGTCTTCTACCATATCATGGAAGATAGCCGTCATACAACGTTGGAAAGTAGCAGGGGTGTTGTATAGTCCGAACGGCATTCTCCTATAGGCGAAGGTTCCATAAGGGCAGGTGAAAGTCGTCTTCTCTTGATCCTCAAGGGCAATTGGTATTTGGAAGAAACCTGAAAAACCATCTAAAAAACAATAATAATCATGACTTGATAGTCTTTCTAACATTTGATCAATAAATGGAAGAGGGAAGTGATCTTTTCGCGTAGCATCATTGAGTTTGCGGTAGTCGATGCAAACTCTCCATCCGGTAACAGTTCTTGAAGGAATTAGTTCATTATCGTCATTGAGTACTACCGTCATTCCCCCTTTTTTTGGTACAACGTGGATAGGACTGACCCACGAGCTGTCGAAAATTGGGTAGATAAGTCCGGAGTCAAGTAATTTCACAATTTCATTTTTCACCACATCTTGGACTTTTGGATTCAAACGCCTTTGAGGTTGGATAGTTGGTTTGAATTCATCCTCCATAAGGATTTTATGCGTACAAAATGACGGGCTAATTCCCTTAATATCAGACATACTCCACGCTAATGCTCCTCTTCGTTTATATAGTACCTGCAAAAGGGATTCTTTTTCTTTTGGCGTTAAATCAGATTCAATAATAACGGGCGAATTAGTGTTCCCATTTAGATAGGCATACTCCAAAGTAGAAGGGAGATCCTTAAGCACAGGTTTAACACTATCAATTTCAGTAGCACTAGCGGAATAAACTTGTTCTTTAATTATATCGCTGCTGTCATCAGATAGATGCGCCGCATCGATATTTTTGATGCGCCGTATCGCGTTACATACAGCAGAGTCAGCAGCTAAATTATAATCAATAGTATTCTCATCAACTTGATCTTCTATAGCAATTGTGTTTTCTAAATTTTTAAGCAGAAAAGAATCAAGCAAATTACTTTTTAACAATTTCTGAGTAAATTGATTAATCGTGTCATCAGAAACATCGATATTATAGCATTCATCGTCATCGGATTTATCTCTACTTATAGATTGTTCCATGTTAAACTCAACCTCATCTTTTCCTATGGTAAGAGTTATCTTTTTATTAAAAACATCAATTATGGCCCTAGCAGTGGCTAAAAACGGTCGTCCTAATATTATAGGAGTTCTAGAATTTTCAGGCATATCGAGGATAACAAAGTCGATAGGTAATTCAAATTTATCAACTTTTATTAATATATTTTCAGCTATTCCTAATGGGTATTAGGGGTGAGCAAACGGACCGGATGGACCGGACCGGACCGACCACATTCGGTCCGGTCCTCGGTCTAAGCTTTTTGGCTAATTCGGTCCTCGGTCCGGTCGGTCCGGTCCGGTCCGGTCCGGACCGACCAAAAAACCGAAAAAACTTGCCAAATCTTGCCTAATTGGACCGGACCGACCGAAGACCGACCGGACCGAACCGGACCGAGACCGGACCGACCACATTCGGTCCGGTCTCGGTCTATGGTTTTTTCGGTTCTCGGTCTTCGGTCCGGTCCGGTCTTGGCCGGTCCGGTCCGGTTTTTGGACCGTGATCACCTTTTATTAATATATTTTCAGCTATTCCTAATGGGTATTGTATGGACCTATCAGCTAGTTCTAAGCACATCCTAGTAGGTTTTGGTTCACCAAGACCTAATTTATCATACATCGAAGAGGGCATAAGACTTATACTAGCTCCTAGGTCGGCTAAAGCATTTTCAATATGCAAATTTTTAATTTGACAAGGAATAGTGAAACTCCCTGGATCCTTTTCTTTAGACGGAAGTTTGTTGAGCAATGCCGCTGAGCTTCTTTTCCCCATTGTTATGGTGCAAGCCTCTTCAAGTTTAGACTTGTTAGTAAGCAAACTCTTCAGGTATTTAGCATATTTCGGCATTTGCACTAGGGCTTCCATAAATGGTATGCTTAGCTGCAGCTGCTTGAGATTCTCCAGGAATTTCTTTTGATAGGCATCTTCTTTCTCTTTCCTTACCCTATGGGGGAAAGGTAGTGTTGATCGTTTAGGCTCAACAGAAGGTTCTTCTCTGATTACAGGTTCCGGATTAGTCTCTTTTGGTTGCTCTTGCTCAGGTGATAAAGATTCAGGGGAAATCTTGTTTGTACCATCATCCTCGGGTGTCTCTCCGATTTGAAAGGTCGACTTTCCGCCTCTAGTTGTAATCCCTTTCAACTCTTGCTTTACCAAAAGAACCCTATTAAGCACCGTTGACAATTGGTGCACTTCAATTGCCAATCCATAAATCATGTTGTTTTGTTCCTTTAGTAAAAGCTCATGACTGCCTTTGAACTCATTAATAAAGTTTCTTGCTTCATGATGTTCTTTTTCATTGGCTTGAGCGATTTGTAGTGCAAACTCTTCCATGGTAAGATTTCTTTGGGGTCTTCCGAACAAGTTGGGGAAAATATCGAACATTGTTCCTGAAAATTAAAGAGAGGTAGATTTCAAAGTAAAAGTTTCCAGGTATAAGGGTCAGAGTATTTTCCGCTCGGAGATAAGAAAAATAAAAGTTGCTAATATCTGGAGACGATGCGCCGTATCCAAAAAGATGGATACGCCGTATCTTATAATCGTTAAAATTTAATCAGACTTTTATTCAGAAAATAGATACGCCGCTTAGAAATTTGAATGCGTTGTATCAATTTTAATAATCAAAAATCGATATTTATTTAAAATTAAATGCGTCGTATTAACAAAAGTTAATGCGCCGTATCTCGTTACGTTTCAAAATATAAGATTTTTGATTCAGAAGATGCGCCGTATCGATAAAAATCGATACGCCGTATCTGTTTAATAATTCGAAAACTGTTTTTAATTAAAATAATAGATACGCCGTATCTGCTGAAGCAGATGCGTCGTATGGCGTTAACGTTTAGAAAAAAAAAATTATCAAAAACAGATACGCCGTATCTTGGGGAAAAGATGCGTCGTATCGAATTAATTAAACGCGTTGTATTTTATAAAAATTAAACGCAATACGCCGTATCTGAGAGATCAGATGCGCCGTATCGTTCGATTTAGCTCAGTACAACGATAGCAGAACACAAAAATACGAAAAATTAAAAACAAACAAAACACACGAAAATAAACACAAATAAAAGCAAACAAATAACACACAAAAACAGAAAATATGCAAAATATTACAATGAATGCAAATTAATCTAATGCACAACAAAATTAGCGGTTAGATTAAAAATTAAAAACCTAATTAAAATACTGATCAAATTAACAGATAATAACAATTCACTCCCCGGCAGCGGCGCCAAAAACTTGATGCGTGCGATGTGTCGTTGCGGTTTAGCAGTATTAATGCCTGCTCAAGTTTTAAATTTATATTTAGCCGACTTATCAATAACACACACACTTAACGAGCAGTGTACCCGGTCAGTATGAATATAATGGTAAGTAGAGTGTCGATCACTAAGAGTGGAACGTATTATCTAGTTATTCTAATCAGTATTTTAATATATTAAGTTAGCTATACAACCTATTCTAACGCAAGGGGGGTTCAGCCTGAGAGACTGGCACGATTTGGTTGCAATTAAATAATAAACTAAACCAATAGGCACGAATCAGCGAATAGCACACACGTACACAGATAAATACTCGAGACAATAAGAGGGCTGTCCTGATAGATAAGTAGTTTGTCACTTGTTTTATTGCTAGTGTTATATGAAGTGTATAGTTCGATGCAACGCACCGAGATGAAGTCCTTTCTCGTTGGTTCTAATTTATCGGCGAGTAAACCCTTAATGATTACTTATGACTATCCTATTTATCTTTCTTCCTACTTTTCTACAGACCATAGAATGCATAGGCGATCTAATAAATAGGCGAGGGCAGAGGCATGGCGACCCGATCAACGCTCAGCTAGACACAGAGGTTATCAATGCACTAATAAAAGTCACCAATAACATCAACATATAAACTTTAATTAATGAGAAAGCAGTTTTAAGGGAGTGCAATCTTTCCGTTGTCACATTACACAAGCCACCAATCTTGATGAATTAAAGTTTACTAACACAATAAAACAAAACTACTTAATGAATTAAACACATGCAGCACCTTCTTACAGCTCTTGTATCTTCGTTTGGGTGTGTCTTGTGCTGCCTTAATCGACTGAATTCGTCCTAGGTTTCTGTACTTCGGTCTTCGGATATAATATGTCTCCCTTTGAAATTCGTCTGGTCTTGGGGTATTTATAGTTTCTGTCTGAGGGTAGGATGCGGCGCATGTAGTAAGTAGATGCGGCGCATTGACTTAACTTCGCGTGGGGTCCAAGATTATAATATTCAGGAATATTCGTACACCGCCAGAAGATGCGGCGTAACTCCATAATTAGATGCGGCGCATGTCCTATTGTATCTTGGATCGTATCTGGTGAAATATTGATAGTGATGCGGCGCATGTCATAAGTGAGATGCGGCGCATCTGGAGCAGAATAGTCTTGATCTTGTACATTTCGGTAGACTCTTAACTTCTTGCATGTTTTGCTCCATAATTGGTCCAAAATCGCCAAGTTTCACCAAATGCTTGTTTTTACCTGAGAATTACAAAAGTAAACGATTAAGTATCAATCCTCATACATAATATAATAAAATAAGTCAAATTATTAGGATAAATGATAGTAATAAAATGTACTTATTTGAGTTCATCAAATATCCCCCCACTTGAACTTTACTTGTCCCCAAGTAAACCTTAGAATTAATCTTATGAAAATGTATCCTAAAAGATATTATGATTTATTTTTATATTTAAGCATGTATTCGTTTTTGCCATAATCACACAACCAAACACTTAACGAATTAGAAGTAAAATAAAATATTCTGATAAAAGAAAATCTAATCGTTTAACTGTCCAGTCGTGACGAATATTCTATCATAAGCTTGGCAAGTATACACATCTCCCCCACTAAAGCAAAGGAATAACAAGTCTAAAGCGGTAAAAAGGGTTTTGAGGTTTAAAGGGTTAATTATTCTCCTTAATCTCTATCGATCTCAAATTCCAGAAAAGGCGACAAAATCACAAATACATGATCGAATCCACGAACACGATACTTGCAATTGCTCAAATCCTTAACTCGAATAGGCTAAAGATAGGTCCAAACTTCACCAATAATAATATATCAAAAAGGGCGACAAAATCATAAATACATAGCCGAATCCACGACTACGATACTTAAGATTGCTCAAATCCCTAATCTCAATAAATCAAAGGTTTGGTTGGATAAAGAATAATAAAGGGTATGGATAATTTTTGGGATATAAATTGGTGTAAAACGAAAAATAAACAAAACAAATAAATTAAAATCCTAAGTGTGGTTAATCACTATCTCAACCATCCCATGAATAAGACTCATATCATAGAATAACTCACGCTTTAACACTTGAAACACACGCTTTAGGTAGACACGAATTATACTCAACAAGATCTTAATCAAAGAATAAACCTTAGTTGGCGTTCCCATAACAGCCAACTCCCATTCAATCCATAGATATAATATACAACAAATAGTGGTGATATCGACCACTTACATAACTTTACATAAGTTGGTTAAAACAAACATCCAACTTTTCTTCTTTTTTTCTTCTTTTTTTCTTTTTCACATTTTTTTTTTTTTTTGATTTTTTTTTTTTGATTTTTTTAATAAACATAAACATAGATGTGTAAAATTTCACCACATCACTAAAATGATAATTCTGGATAATTTTTCCATACTTTTTATGACTTCAGAAATAACGGTAATAGTGAAAGTAGTAAACACACGAAAAATAAACTCAAAGATATACAATATTTACTTTCACTCCAATTGTATTGTGCAATTTCCCGACCTAACTATAGATAATGAATTACGCACGCGAACACAGGTAATGTAAGGAAACACACTTTGCCTAAAGCAATTAACCAACCACGGATTTTAATCTACAGGGTAGGCTAAGGTGTAAGGGTGTAACGAAACATTTTAACAAAGGTGTAAGAAACGAAAGGAATGGCTCTGAGTGTTTTTCTAGGGGTATCTTACTCTAAAAATGAGAGTAACAAAAGGGTTTATACGGGGGTTAACTAACCAGTGTAGTTAGCTAATAACAAATAACATATAATAGGCTATTTGGGTGTAATCCTAGAAATTTTACCAATTTAGACAAGTCATTCCAATTATATAAAATAATACTTAATATGGTGGTCTCGAATAGTATACAAGCCAAGTTCTAAAGTTTACAAGTCACCGGCACACTCATAGATTTGTGAATTTTGAAAAATCACAATTTTTGAAAATAACGTCATGTGTGCAGCTATGCAACTTAGACTTTAAACAAAAACATGCTAAAAATTTTAAATTTTTATATATTAAGCACATTTTAAGCATATTTTGAAAAGTTTAGGACAAGTAAGTGTTAAGTGTTCTAATTCTCCAATCCCCCCACTTAAGTTAAACAACGTCCTCGTTGTTTGTATCAAAGGTTAAAAACTGGAAAATAAAAGAATTAGAACAGAAAAACTCCCCTGAGATTTGCTCGGTATGATCCTCCATTTGTATAAGAGCAAAAATCATCATTCTTGTGGATGAGAACGTTTAAGCTTCATAATAAATGTATCCACAGGAAGTGCAGGAATCTATAATACCACCAAGGCTTTAAAAGCACATCTAAGGTAAGAAAGGTTCAACTTTGCATAACACATTAGTAGTTAGATAAAAATAAAACATAAAAACAAAAAATGAAAATCATCAGGTCAGTCGATGCGCCGTATCTTATGGAAGAAGATACGCCGTATCGAGCCTGGAATAAATACGGATCAGAATAGAAGATGCGTCGCATCCTTAACCAGGGATGCGCCGCATTAAAATAAACTGATAAAAAGTTTTAAATTCGAAAATAAAAAATGCAGAAAAATAAAGATATGACCATTGCAGGAGATGCGTCGCATCTCAGAATTGAGATGCGCCGTATCCTCTGCGGCCTGACTGACTCGACACAAACAGAAAATTAAAAAGATAAATCCGGGTTGTCTCCCGGTAAGCACTTGTCTTTATTCCAGAGTCTTCAAGTTAGACTCACGTTCAGCTCTTCATTCCAATACTTCAGGTTCAAACTCCACCACCTCGTTCTCATTATCCTCAATTCTACTATCAAAGTATTTCTTCACACGTTGCCCGTTTACTTTGAATATATAACCATTTTTATCGCATATTTCAATAGTTCCATATGGATACACTTTCTTGACAACGAACGGACCCGTCCATCTTGATTTAAGTTTACCAGGATACATCTTTAATCTGGAATTAAATAATAGCACTTTCTCTCCAATAGTAAACGTTTTATCCCCACGTAACCTCGAGTCATGCCATCTTTTAGTTCTTTCTTTGTAGATCTTAGTATTTTTGTAGGCCTCATCTCTTAGTTCATAGAGTTCATTAAGCTCCATGAAACGGTTCTTCGTTGCAGCTTCCATATCCATATTACAATTCGTCAAAGCCCAATATGCACTTTGTTCAATTTCGACCGGTAGGTGGCATGCTTTTCCGTATACAAGACGAAATGGAGTGCATCCCGTTGGTGTCTTATAGGCTATACGGAATGCCCATAAAGCATCATTTAACTTGTCAGACCACCCTTTCGGATTATATCCAGTCGTTTTTTCAAGAATTCGCTTAATAGCCCTATTGGTTACTTCAGTTTGCCCATTGGATTGAGGATGGTATGCGGTGGAAACCCTATGATATACTCCATATTTTTGCAAGGCTCTTCCCAGATGATGATTACAAAAGTGTGTCCCCCTATCACTAATCAATGCTTTAGGAATTCCAAACCTAGAGAACAAACTTTGTAAAAATTTAAGTACTACCTTGCTGTCGTTTGTTGGTAATGCTTGCGCTTCGACCCATTTTGATACGTAATCAACAGCAACCAAAATATATTTATTACCTTTAGATTCAGGAAACGGTCCCATGAAGTCCAATCCCCATATGTCGAAAACTTCACATACATGGATATAGTTTTGCGGCATTTCGTTTCTTGACATTATATTCCCGGATCGTTGACACGCATCACATCCTTTTATATAGTCTTTTGCGTCATCCAACATAGTGGGCCAATAAAATCCCGCATCAAGGATCTTTCTTCTTGTGATGACTGCACCGTGATGTCCCCCCGTTGGCCCTGAATGGCAATGTGCCAATATTGCTGGGATGTCATCACCATCTACGCATCTTCGTAAAATATTGTCAGGACATAATTTAAAGGCATAAGGTTCATCCCAAATATACTCGCTAGCGCGAGTTAGAAACCTTCTTTTCTCATCGGATGTTAGCCCTTTCGGAATTTCATTTGCAACAATAAAGTTTATATAGTCGGCATACCATGGTCCATTATTATTGCTCTTAATTCCTACCATCATAAGGTGTTCATCAGGAAAGTCATCAGCTATTTCCCTTTCGTCAAGCACCTCCATATCAGGGTTTTCAAGTCTAGATAAGTGGTCAGCAGCTAGATTCTCGGTACCCTTTTTATCTTTAATTTCAATATCGAATCCTTGGAGCAATAAAACCCACCTAATAAGCCTTGGCTTGGCATCCTGTTTATTGAACAAATACTTCAAAGCAGAGTGGTCAGTGTAAACCATAGTTTTTGACAATATAAGATATGATCTAAATTTATCGAATGCAAAAACTACTGCTAAAAGTTCTTTTTCCGTGGTGGTATAATGTTCTTGGGCATTATTCAATGTTTTGCTAGCATAATAAATTGGCTTAAATTTCTTATCAATCTTCTGGCCAAGTACAGCTCCAACAGCATAATCACTAGCATCACACATTAGTTCAAAAGGCAGATTCCAATCCGGTGAAATTATAATTGGTGCAGAAGCTAGTTTTTCTTTAAGTATGTTAAACGCCTTTTTGCAATCTTCAGAAAAATCAAACTTCGCATCTTTTAGCAATAATTGGGTCATAGGCCTAGATATTTTTGAAAAATCCTTTATGAACCTACGATAAAATCCGGCATGCCCTAAAAAACTTCTAACACCTTTTACATTAGTGGGGTAAGGTAGTTTAGCAATTACATCAATTTTAGCCTTATCGACTTCTATACCTTTCCCAGAAATCTTATGTCCTAACACAATTCCCTCTCCAACCATAAAATGACATTTTTCCCAATTAAGAACAAGGTTAGTTTCTTCACACCTAGCAAGCATTTTATCAAGTTTAAATTGACAATCACTAAATGAGTTACCGAATACCGAGAAGTCGTCCATGAAGACTTCCATAAAGTCTTCTACCATATCATGGAAGATAGCCGTCATACAACGTTGGAAAGTAGCAGGGGTGTTGTATAGTCCGAACGGCATTCTCCTATAGGCGAAGGTTCCATAAGGGCAGGTGAAAGTCGTCTTCTCTTGATCCTCAGGGGCAATTGGTATTTGGAAGAAACCTGAAAAACTATCTAAAAAACAATAATAATCATGACCTGATAGTCTTTCTAACATTTGATCAATAAATGGAAGAGGGAAGTGATCTTTTCGCGTAGCATCATTGAGTTTGCGGTAGTCGATGCAAACTCTCCATCCGGTAACAGTTCTTGAAGGAATTAGTTCATTATCGTCATTGAGTACTACCGTCATTCCCCCTTTTTTTGGTACAACGTGGATAGGACTGACCCACGAGCTGTCGGAAATTGGGTAGATAAGTCCAGAGTCAAGTAATTTCACAATTTCATTTTTCACCACATCTTGGACTTTTGGGTTCAAACGCCTTTGAGGTTGGATAGTTGGTTTGAATTCATCCTCCATAAGGATTTTATGCGTACAAAATGACGGGCTAATTCCCTTAATATCAGACATACTCTACGCTAATGCTCCTCTTCGTTTATATAGTACCTGCAAAAGGGATTCTTTTTCTTTTGGCGTTAAATCAGATGCAATAATAACGGGCGAATTAGTGTTCCCATTTAGATAGGCATACTCCAAAGTAGAAGGGAGATCCTTAAGCACAGGTTTAACACTATCAATTTCAGTAGCACTAGCGGAATAAACTTGTTCTTTAATTATATCGCTGCTGTCATCAGATAGATGCGCCGCATCGATATTTTTGATGCGCCGTATCGCGTTACATACAGCAGAGTCAGCAGCTAAATTATAATCAATAGTATTCTCATCAACTTGATCTTCTATAGCAATTGTGTTTTCTAAATTTTTAAGCAGAAAAGAATCAAGCAAATTACTTTTTAACAATTTCTGAGTAAATTGATTAATCGTGTCATCAGAAACATCGATATTATAGCATTCATCGTCATCGGATTTATCTCTACTTATAGATTGTTCCATGTTAAACTCAACCTCATCTTTTCCTATGGTAAGAGTTATCTTTTTATTAAAAACATCAATTATGGCCCTAGCAGTGGCTAAAAACGGTCGTCCTAATATTATAGGAGTTCTAGAATTTTCAGGCATATCGAGGATAACAAAGTCGATAGGTAATTCAAATTTATCAACTTTTATTAATATATTTTCAGCTATTCCTAATGGGTATTAGGGGTGAGCAAACGGACCGGATGGACCGGACCGACCGACAAAACCGACCGGACCGGACCGACCACATTCGGTCCGGTCCTCGGTCTAAGCTTTTTGGCTAATTCGGTCCTCGGTCCGGTCGGTCCGGTCCGGTCCGGTCCGGACCGACCAAAAAACCGAAAAAACTTGCCAAATCTTGCCTAATTGGACCGGACCGACCGAAGACCGACCGGACCGAACCGGACCGAGACCGGACCGACCACATTCGGTCCGGTCTCGGTCTATGGTTTTTCCGGTTCTCGGTCTTCGGTCCGGTCCGGTCTTGGCCGGTCCGGTCCGGTTTTTGGACCGTGATCACCCCTAATGGGTATGGTATGGACCTATCAGCTAGTTCTAAGCACATCCTAGTAGGTTTTGGTTCACCAAGACCTAATTTATCATACATCGAAGAGGGCATAAGACTTATACTAGCTCCTAGGTCGGCTAAAGCATTTTCAATATGCAAATTTTTAATTTGACAAGGAATAGTGAAACTCCCTGGATCCTTTTCTTTAGACGGAAGTTTGTTGAGCAATGCCGCTGAGCTTCTTTTCCCCATTGTTATGGTGCAAGCCTCTTCAAGTTTAGACTTGTTAGTAAGCAAACTCTTCAGGTATTTAGCATATTTCGGCATTTGCACTAGGGCTTCCATAAATGGTATGCTTAGCTGCAGCTGCTTGAGATTCTCCAGGAATTTCTTTTGATGGGCATCTTCTTTCTCTTTCCTTACCCTATGGGGGAAAGGTAGTGTTGATCGTTTAGGCTCAACAGAAGGTTCTTCTCTGATTACAGGTTCCGGATTAGTCTCTTTTGGTTGCTCTTGCTCAGGTGATAAAGATTCAGGGGAAATCTTGTTTGTACCATCATCCTCGGGTGTCTCTCCGATTTGAAAGGTCGACTTTCCGCCTCTAGTTGTAATCCCTTTCAACTCTTGCTTTACCAAAAGAACCCTATTAAGCACCGTTGACAATTGGTGCACTTCAATTGCCAATCCATAAATCATGTTGTTTTGTTCCTTTAGTAAAAGCTCATGACTGCCTTTGAACTCATTAATAAAGTTTCTTGCTTCATGATGTTCTTTTTCATTGGCTTGAGCGATTTGTAGTGCAAACTCTTCCATGGTAAGATTTCTTTGGGGTCTTCCGAACAAGTTGGGGAAAATATCGAACATTGTTCCTGAAAATTAAAGAGAGGTAGATTTCAAAGTAAAAGTTTCCAGGTATAAGGGTCAGAGTATTTTCCGCTCGGAGATAAGAAAAATAAAAGTTGCTGATATCTGGAGACGATGCGCCGTATCCAAAAAGATGGATACGCCGTATCTTATAATCGTTAAAATTTAATCAGACTTTTATTCAGAAAATAGATACGCCGCTTAGAAATTTGAATGCGCTGTATCAATTTTAATAATCAAAAATCGATATTTATTTAAAATTAAATGCGTCGTATTAACAAAAGTTAATGCGCCGTATCTTCGTTACGTTTCAAAATATAAGATTTTTGATTCAGAAGATGCGCCGTATCGATAAAAATCGATACGCCGTATCTGTTTAATAATTCGAAAACTGTTTTTAATTAAAATAATAGATACGCCGTATCTGCTGAAGCAGATGCGTCGTATGGCGTTAACGTTTAGAAAAAAAAATTATCAAAAACAGATACGCCGTATCTTGGGGAAAAGATGCGTCGTATCGAATTAATTAAACGCGTTGTATTTTATAAAAATTAAACGCAATACGCCGTATCTGAGAGATCAGATGCGCCGTATCGTTCGATTTAGCTCAGTACAACGATAGCAGAACACAAAAATACGAAAAATTAAAAACAAACAAAACACACGAAAATAAACACAAATAAAAGCAAACAAATAACACACAAAAACAGAAAATATGCAAAATATTACAATGAATGCAAATTAATCTAATGCACAACAAAATTAGCGGTTAGATTAAAAATTAAAAACCTAATTAAAATACTGATCAAATTAACAGATAATAACAATTCACTCCCCGGCAGCGGCGCCAAAAACTTGATGCGTGCGATGTGTCGTTGCGGTTTAGCAGTATTAATGCCTGCTCAAGTTTTAAATTTATATTTAGCCGACTTATCAATAACACACACACTTAACGAGCAGTGTACCCGGTCAGTATGAATATAATGGTAAGTAGAGTGTCGATCACTAAGAGTGGAACGTATTATCTAGTTATTCTAATCAGTATTTTAATATATTAAGTTAGCTATACAACCTATTCTAACGCAAGGGGGGTTCAGCCTGAGAGACTGGCACGATTTGGTTGCAATTAAATAATAAACTAAACCAATAGGCACGAATCAGCGAATAGCACACACGTACACAGATAAATACTCGAGACAATAAGAGGGCTGTCCTGATAGATAAGTAGTTTGTCACTTGTTTTATTGCTAGTGTTATATGAAGTGTATAGTTCGATGCAACGCACCGAGATGAAGTCCTTTCTCGTTGGTTCTAATCTTATCGGCGAGTAAACCCTTAATGATTACTTATGACTATCCTATTTATCTTTCTTCCTACTTTTCTACAGACCATAGAATGCATAGGCGATCTAATAAATAGGCGAGGGCAGAGGCATGGCGACCCGATCAACGCTCAGCTAGACACAGAGGTTATCAATGCACTAATAAAAGTCACCAATAACATCAACATATAAACTTTAATTAATGAGAAAGCAGTTTTAAGGGAGTGCAATCTTTCCGTTGTCACATTACACAAGCCACCAATCTTGATGAATTAAAGTTTACTAACACAATAAAACAAAACTACTTAATGAATTAAACACATGCAGCACCTTCTTACAGCTCTTGTATCTTCGTTTGGGTGTGTCTTGTGCTGCCTTAATCGACTGAATTCGTCCTAGGTTTCTGTACTTCGGTCTTCGGATATAATATGTCTCCCTTTGAAATTCGTCTGGTCTTGGGGTATTTATAGTTTCTGTCTGAGGGTAGGATGCGGCGCATGTAGTAAGTAGATGCGGCGCATTGACTTAACTTCGCGTGGGGTCCAAGATTATAATATTCAGGAATATTCGTACACCGCCAGAAGATGCGGCGTAACTCCATAATTAGATGCGGCGCATGTCCTCTTGTATCTTGGATCGTATCTGGTGAAATATTGATAGTGATGCGGCGCATGTCATAAGTGAGATGCGGCGCATCTGGAGCAGAATAGTCTTGATCTTGTACATTTCGGTAGACTCTTAACTTCTTGCATGTTTTGCTCCATAATTGGTCCAAAATCGCCAAGTTTCACCAAATGCTTGTTTTTACCTGAGAATTACAAAAGTAAACGATTAAGTATCAATCCTCATACATAATATAATAAAACAAGTCAAATTATTAGGATAAATGATAGTAATAAAATGTACTTATTTGAGTTCATCAGGGTTCTTCCACCTGTGTCTGCCCCAGAAATTCATGCAGTGGAAAAGGAGAGAAAAGCTAAAAACCTTTTGTTGATGGCACTTCCCAAGGAGCACTTGAGAAGGTTTCATGGCATGGATGATGCCAAGGAAATTTGGGAGGCTATCAAGAAAAGATTTGGAGGGAATACAAACTCCAAGAAGATGCAGAAGGCTGTTCTTAAACAGCAATTTGAGGCATTCAGTGTATCCAGTTCAGAGGGATTGGAAAAAGGCTATGATAGGTTTCAACAACTTCTATCACAATTGGAGGTTCATGGTGCAGCTGTGTCTGAAGAAGATGCAAACCACAAGTTTCTCAGATCACTACCAACAGAATGGTCAAGTGTGACAATGACCATGAGGATGAAGGATGAAATTGACACCATGACAACTGATGACCTGTACAACAATCTTCGGGTTTTTGAACAGGAAATCCAAGGAAAAGCATCTTCAAGTTCTACCAATGTTGCCTTTGTTTCTCAAAACAAGGGCAGCACTAACAAGGTTAAGTCTGGTGGTCTTAGTTCTGGTGGTTATGAAACTTCTTCAAGCAGAATGAGAGAAAGAGAAGTACCAGCTGGCTTTGCTGATGAAGTTGTTTATTCTCTATTTGCCAAGAATTCAGAAGAACTAGATCTTCAAAGTGATGATCTTGAGCAGATAGATGATGTTGATGTTGAGGAAATGGATATTAAGTTGCAAATTGCTATGATTGCCCTTAGGATGAAAAAGTTTTACAAGCAGACTGGGAGGAACATCAGGTTTGATGGGAAGACAGCTGTTGGGTTCAATAAGAAGAATGTGGAGTGCTACTATTGTCACAAACTGGGGCATTTTGCTAGGGAATGCAGAGAAAAGATAGCTGCTGATGAGAAAAAGAAGAAGGGTTCTGACTCTCAAGATGATGACAAGATGGGGAAGAATCAGATGAGCATGTTGACATTGGAAGCTGGAGCTGTGAATTGGGATGAGCACACACCAGAGGAAGAAGTGCCAAACCATGCACTTATGGCTATTGGTTCCAGTAATGAGGTATCTTTTTGTTCCAAAATATGCATTGATTCATACAATCATCTTAAAGCTTTGTGTGATGAACAATTAAAAGAAATAGGTGACCAGGAAGTAAAAATTCTTGCTTATACTAAGGCTGTTAAAACTTTAGAAGCACAAATAGTCAACTATCAAAATAAACAAGCTTCCTTAAATGAAAAACTCACCTTTCAGGCTAATGAAATATATGAGAAAGATGAAAAACTGAAAAGATATAGGAGAATAGGCATGAAAGCAGTGAAAGAAAGGGATGAATTGCAAAAGATAGTTGACTCATGGAAAAATTCTTCTAAAAATCTGTTTAGACTGGTTGATTCTCAAATGAGCTCTACAAGTAAAATTAGCTTAGGTTATGAGATAAAGTCAGATAGTGAAGTTCTAAGCTATGAGGAAGAGATGGACAGATCTGTGTTCAAATATGGAAAAGAGGATTCTATTGGTAGACCAGTGTACAATAGGTTCATAAAAACTGATGATTTTAAAGGGGTGCCACCTCCATTAAGTGGAGATTACACTCCTCTACAAAAGGAAGACCTTGATGACTCTTTATTTGTGTATGGTAAAAAGGGTCCTCAATATCCTGAGACAGGCAACTCAGATGACAAATCAAGTGAATACTCTACTTGTCAAACCAATGATAGTGAAGGATCCACTAGAGATGTCTCTGAGCAGTCTGAATCAGAATCAGAGAGTGAACCTAAAGAAGTTTCTGAGTCAAAATCTGTCAAACATAGTGAACCAGTTGTGACTACACCTAAAACTGATACAGATAAACCTAGTTGTGATACTCATATAAAATCTCCTAGGAAGTCTGTCAAGAATCAAGAGTCACCAAAATCTGATAGGATGAGAAGAGAATATAGGAAAAACTACACTTTTGGTCCTAAGAGGTGTTTTGTCTGTGGTAGTCTAAGTCATTTGATTAGGGACTGTGACTTTCATGAAAATAGGATGAAAAGAGAGGCTGAACTTAGGAAGTACAAGAGTGTTAATACTGGCCATATGAATGTTAAACCAGTTTGGAATAATGCAAACAGGATTAATCATGCAAATAAGTTTGTTTCTAGACCAGCACAAATGAATACTAGTAGACCTCAAGTTAATTCTGTTAGGTCACAAGTTAATTCTGGTAGAACAAATTTTAATTCTGGTTGGCCAAATGTTAATTCTGGTAGGCCTAGTTTTAATTCTGGTAGGCCTCATGTTAATTCTGTGCAGCCAAATGTTAATTCTGGGTGGTTTAATCATTCTGGACCCAGACAACCAGTAAATAGACCACAGGTGAACTCATATAATCAAAGAAACAATTTTTATAAACCTCATTCACCTGTGTTGGTCTTGGGATCCATTTAAGAACACACTTACCTACGAATCCAAGAACAACAGTGGATCAAGTTCATACAAGACTTATAAATATGTTGATCCACAGGGCAGACCCAAGCCTTCAGAGGCCTGGGTCCTAGAGAGAAACTAATTTCTCTACTTTTGTGCAGGAACATCCACTGAAGAACATGGAAGACAAAGGTATATTTGATAGTGGGTGCTCTGGGCACATGACTGGTAACAAGAATCATCTGAAGGATTTTCAAGAATTCAAAGGAGGTTCTGTTACCTTTGGAGGTAGCAAGGGGCAAATTACTGGTAAAGGAAGGATTGTTGTAGGCAATTTAGAATTTGACAATGTATCTTTTGTAAAAGAACTAGGGCAGTTTAACCTTTTCTCCATATCACAAATTTGTGATAAGCAGCATAAGGTGCTTTTTAGTGAAACTGAATGTTTTGTATTGACTTCGGACTTTAAGATGCCTGATGAAAGTCAGATCCTTTTTAAAGTTCCTAGACAATACAACATGTACAGTTTTGATATGAAGCAACCTGATCCTACAAAAGGTTTTGCCTGTTTGCTTGCAAAAGCCACATTGGATGAATCTAAATTGTGGCATAGAAGGTTAGGTCATGTTAACTTTAAAAACATAAATAAACTTGTGAAGAATAACCTAGTTAGAGGATTGCCTTCAAAAGTTTTTAAGAATGACCATACCTGTGTAGCTTGTAATAAGGGCAAACAGCATAGGGCTTCTTGTAAGGCTAAGTTAGATAGGTTTGTTACTGAGCCTTTGCATACCTTACACATGGATCTGTTTGGCCCTACATCTGTACAAAGTATCAACCATGCTAGCTACTGCCTTGTCATCACTGATGATTGTACTTGATTTTGTTGGGTGTTATTTATGTCTAGGAAAGATGAAACAACACCATTAATTCAAACTTTCATTAGGCAGATAGAAAACCAACTTAATAAAAAGGTCAAGATCATTAGGACTGACAATGGCACAGAATTTAAGAATAGGAGCATGATTGAGTTTTGTGGTAATAAAGTAATCAAGCAACAATATAGCAATGCTAGAACTCCACAGCAGAATGGAGTTGCTGAGAGAATGAACAGGACCCTAATTGAGGCAGCTAGAACCATGCTAGCAGACTCACTCTTACCCACAACCTTTTAGGCAGAAGCAGTTAGTTGTGCTTGCTACATATTCAATAGGGTTAGAGTGACCAAGCCTCAAAATAAAACACCTTATGAGCTTATTTTTGGCCATAAACCAGTTGTTAGCTATATAAGGTCTTTTGGGTGTCATGTGACCATTCTTGATACATTGAGTGTGCTTGGAAAATTTGAAGGAAAGTCTGATGAAGGGTTTCTAGTTGGGTATTCACTGAATAGTAAGGCCTTTAGGGTATACAATTTAGTGACCAAGAAAGTAGAGGAAAATCTTCATGTTAATTTTCTTGAGGAAAAACCCAATGTGAAGGGACTAGGTCATAGATGGATGTTTGACATTGATTATTTAACTGACTCTATGAACTATATTCCTGTCTCTAAGGAGAGTCAAGCTAACCCTGATGCAGGTTCCATAGAAGTAATGTTAGGAATATAAATATTCAGATGAAGGCTCGGTCACCCCGAGTATCTATTTAGCATTTACATAGCTCGTAGGCTTATTTATATTAGCTTAGCATTATTAGTATTAGTAGTAATAGCTTAGTCGTATTTATATTTGTGGAGTGGGTTGGGTCTTTACCCACTGTCAGCTCACTCCACAGCCCACTAGGGGCACCAATATTAGGAACTATATAAAGCCCCTTCCTACACATGGGAAGGGTGGAACTCTTGTCACTTTACACACATTAATCTAATTTTCACAAGTTTTCCCTTCATCTCTTTCTCTCTCTAGTTCTTCCATCTAACTCAAACATGGATCTAATCTTCCATAACCCAAGACCACCCGAATCATACACACAATCAAAAGGTTAGATCTTACAATTGGTATCAAGAGCCATGGTTAGGTTCTGTTTGATTGTGTGTTGGTTTTAATTTTTGGTTCGAACATTTCTGCTTAAACTGTGTCGCATATGTTGTTGTTCGAATCTATACTTTTACAATTTGCTCATACCACTTTAACTGTTATTGTTCAATCCATCTCTTTCTTAATTCACATGTGGGCCTCCAATAGTTTTAAGATCTTGATGCGTTTTAATTGTCAAGTGGGCCTCGAATGCTTTTTTAAGCATTTACTCTTGCGGCTAATTTGTCTTAAACAGCTTTTAAGATTTGTATTAAACGGTTTTAATATTGTTGTGTGGCTTATATGGTGTTAAGGATTCATATCTCCTCATCGATTTGAGGATGATTTGTGCGTTTGTTTTGGTCATGAAACAGTTTTAATATTGTCTTGGTTGATGAGTGAATATGTGAATGTGGTATAATCTTTTTGTTTGCAAATATATGTGCTACGAAACACAAACGTGTATGAAACACCACAGTTCGCAAAGGACCAACTGTAAAAGGTTGGGTCAAAAGGTGATGTTCTTAGTTGCGTTTTGTCCCACTGTTTTTGGTTTATTGGTAGCTATTTGGTTGGCTTCTGGTAGCGTTTTGTGGTGTTTACTATTTTTGGACAAAAGGTCAAAACGCTAGAAAGCGACTGGTTTGTCCTTAGTGCTTGGCGATTTGTCAGACTTGTCGGTTTGTGGAAACAGCGTTGTGTGTTCTAGAGACTTGTCTAATAGGAGCGTTTGTAGCGTTTTGTCTGATTGTAAAGTTGCGACTTGTTGAAAGACTGGTATGGCATTTTGTCTCAAAACGTGTAGCATTTTGTGGCTGCTGTTGGAATGTTCACACTTGCATTTTGTGTTTAGCAAACGTTGCGACTTGTGTCTATAACATCTGTTTGCAAAAGTGGCGATTTGTGTCCTCAAGAATGTAGGGTTTTGTCCACTAAATGAATAAGAATATAGATGAGGCAGTAGCGATTTATGGTTATACTAAATATTCAATGGCTGTCAAACTCACAAAATAAAATGGAATATCACATGTTCTTGTCGTTATTCAAAGTCAGTCCAAATTTTGTGGCGTGAAAACTAATGGAAAATCACGTGAAACGATTGTGGATGTCGGTTTGTCGGTTTGTGGTGTGAAACAAATTCTTTTGATTCTCTAGCGTTTTGTCTAGACTTTTATTCCACATTATTGTCTTCTGACTTCACGTGAGATTCTTGTATTCAGTCAAAATCACGTGACTGTTATCTTAATTCATGTCGTTGGGACTTTGTCTTCTTGGGTATTTCAAAATCACGTGAAGTTAATTTTGACTTTGGCACTTTGTCGTATTGGGGCGTGTGTCATTATACAATCCACATGGTGTTGAGAGTGGGATATGGACTTGGGCCTAGTGTTTGTGTTTAATGTGTTGTTGGGCCAATAATATGCTGAAATTGGACTTGAGTGGGCTTGCATGTGGGAAACTAGTTTGGGCTGATAAAGACAAGGATGATGTTATATTTCTGTTAACTGTGGCCTGTTGATAACTTAGCTAGAGCAATTTGTTTTGCTTTGTTGAGTATAAAGTGGAGTTATGAATGTGTATAATGTGGGGTTGAACGTATATCACACAGTTGGCTTAAAGGATTTGTGTTTCAACATGCATTATCTTAATCCTTGGTATTGTCTTTGACATATCGAAGTTGGATCTACGAAAGTTCATAAGGACACACACGTCACCGCCAGTATTTGGGTATACGAATGTCTTCGTGATTACAGAGTTGCGGATTTGGCAGCGTAGTCCAATTAGAGCCTACCACTTGAGCGAGCATGCAATTTGATCTTTGCGATTTAAGTTATAGTTGACAAAGTGCGATTTGAATAATTGCAAATTGACAAGTTGCTATTTGATTTATTGCGATTTGACTGACTGCAATTTGACCAGTTGCGATTTGTCGTTGCGAGTTGACACTTGCGATTTGACTTATTGCGATTTGGTTAATTGCGACTAGACTTGTTGCAATTTGACAAACTGTGGCTTGACTTGCTGCGATTTGATCAAGTTGAGATTTGACTTCTTTAACTTGAATTTTTTTAAGATCAGTATTGCAATTCACTCCTGGGTATTCTTGTTGATTTCACGGTTTCTCTTGTTGATTTTAGAAAATCCGTGAAAGATTTTATTTCTCAGTTTAAATCTCAAGAGTAGTAAAATCCCGTCAAATTAATTTTGGACAAGTAGGTTGGACATGAATTTTGACATAATAAAACTTACGGGGTTTGACTATTTTTTCGGGATAAGTTTGTGCTTCGAGATCGGCAGGAATTGGGAAGTTATGGTAACTTGGTTGGTTTGTTAATTCACAGGTTGGTGTACTTAGTGTCTCAAACATCTCGGGGTGGATGGATGCACGATGTTTGATGACCCTTGCTCGAGCGTATTTAGGGTGATTAGACTTAGATGTTCAAGAAGTGGATATATACAATAAAGGATGGAAGGTTGGGTATATATTACTACCTATATTTAAAGGAGTTACGTTGTTGTGCTCAATATAGGTTATAAATCACAAATTTAGTGCAAGTATAAGTCGCGGACTTGTCCTTTCTCAAGCTTCATCAAGTGATTGTTGTTTCTCAAGCTTCTAATGGGATTGTAGTACAAGATCTTCTCAAGAGGTGGTCAGACTTAAAGACAGGAGGTGATGTGGTTAGAGATGTGTTTTAACCGTTTGCTCACTCTTAAGTTATACACATTTCATCAAGCGGTTTTGGCATATTATGAGCTTCAGTGACTTTGTTAATCTACTAAACCGTTGACGAGGAGCCAAGCAAGGGGTTACTACAAGAGAGTCTTAATCACCATCTTCTTTGTAGTAATTTTATTTGTCTCTTTCCATGTATTGTGCCTGACAAATTCTCAAACATCACGGACTCTCAGCTTTGGCAAAAAGGTCATTTCATGCCCTTTTTGAGGGGGAGAATTAGCGCGAGTTTCCTAGCGGTTCCGTCTCCAGCGATGTGAATGTTAGCGGTTCCGGTTACAGCGGGTCAAATCGTATCGGTTCAGTCTCCAGCGGTTTGAATCTTAGCAGTTCCGGTTTCAGCGGGTCAGATCGTAGCGATTCAGGATTCAGTGGTTCAATCTCCAGAAGTTTGAATGGTGGTTCCAGTTTCAGTGGTTTAGCCTTAAGTGGTTTGGGTCTTAGCAAATTGCCTAAGATTTCATCAACTTGATACTTACTGTTGTGCAGTTTGTTCTTGAAGTTACTTCTCGGTTAAATCTCAAGAACTATAAAATCCTGTACACAGTACGACAACTATTCCATGCACTGCACCGATATCATCCAAGCAGCTGGGTCAGACAGCTATGTTTGTTTGGACTGACTATAAGTCATGGGCACTGCTAAGAATTAGCGCATATTTCTTCTCCCTTCGACTATTCAACCGCACAAAATGATCACGAAGTTAATTTGGTATTCCTTGCTTGAGAGTGAGGTTGGATTTCACGAAAGAGTCTACCTATTTTATCTTGAAATCGGGGATGGTTGGATGCATGATTTCAATGATAACTTGCTCGTGCTTAAGATGTAAGTTGAAGACTTGGGTTATCTAGTTTCCAGAAGTCGGGGTGGATGGTTGAAGACCTGGTTAACTATCACTTAAAGGAGATACATTGTAGTACTCAGTGTCACACGTAGAAGACGTTGTGGATAATCGCAAGAGGTGATGAAAGTCTCATACTTTTTCAGGATAACATTAAGTACTTAGAGATTTAACACCGTTCTTCCAACAACAGTGCAAGCTTAGGTAACAAATTTGAGTAATTCTACTTCATTTTCAATATTGGTATATCGGGTTTCCTTTAGCAAGTGGTCACAATTAGTTATTTGTGTACGAGGTTGGGTAGTTGGATGAAGGTTTTAAAAGTTGTGATGTGCTCAGTAATTCTCACAAGATATTCTTAACCCAATCTGATATTCACCAAAATCAAATCAGTCATGCCACATTCAATCTATTACTGTCTCATGGTTTCTTCTTGGTTTTGTAAAATCCCGCGAAAGAACTTATTTCTCGGTTTAAATCATAGATTTGTAAAATCCCGTGTTGATGGGCTATGCGCTCTTGACCATGATCGGGTTAAAAACCATTATCAAAGTTCAGCTATAACATCACAAATGGCTGGATCGGGGCATTTAATCGACAAGATGTGACTACGGCGTTTGTTCAGTATTGTTTATTTGAGGCTGAAGTGAAATTTCATGAGTGCGTGCACTTAGTATCTAAAGATATCGGGGAGGTTGGATGAAGATTCTTCGAGATCCTTGTTCGAGCTTTAAATTCAATGACGAGGACTTGGATATCTAGTTATTTTTTCTTTCTCCCTATTACAAAATAACTATCACTTTAAGGAGTCACGTTGTAGTGCTCAGTGTCACACGAAGTTGTGGATATCCAAGAGGTGATGTACGTCTTATACTTGATGGTTGGTTGGTTGAAGAGTATAGAGTACTTAGGGATTCGATGTTGCACGAAGTCTCTGCACCGCTCTTTGTCTCGCATTAGTACAAGTTTAAGTCACAAGTTCGGGTTATGTTACTTCAGTCTCAAGTTCATTATATTGGGTTTTACTCCATCAGTGGTCACGACATCAAGCCGATAGAATGATAATGGGGTTGGTATGGAGTTAGACGAGAGAAGTAGTAAAGAGAGAGTTATGACGTCTGTACACATCAGTGCAGGCCTCGCTCTTCAACATTATGACGTCTGAATACCTCAGTTCAGGCCTCGTTCCTCAAAGAAAAGAAAGGTGTACGCTTCAGTGCGCTTTATCTTTGGAAGAAGAGAAATCTTCTTATTTATGGCCATTCTCATCAACAAGATTCATGCTCTTTCCGTGCTTATTCAATCTTCAAGTGGATCGGCGCATATTGGAGTATACTTTTATTCACGTATTCAACCAAAAATTGCAGTTGACAGGCATATGCAATTTTTGAGGGGGGGAAAGGGTGAATAAACAACATGTCAGTCTTCAAGAACCGTCAAGTGGAGCTACTTACCGTTGATGGTATTCATATTCACTAGTTCAATCATCAAAAATTGCAGTTGGCAGGCATATGCAATTTTTGAGGGGTGATTGATGATTGAGAAATGGTCATACGACTCCTGAATACGTCAGTTCAGGAGTCGTGCAAACCATGGTTCTCCAACACTTCATCTTCCTCCGTCTATCAAGGTGTTGAAGAACATGGTCATGGAATGCTAGTCGACATCGTCTCACGGGCTGGTACAATCAGCATCAAAGGGTTTCTAGTCAATGCTTCATGTACACGTCATTAGCTTCATGTACAAGTCATTACGCTGCATGTACACATCATGATGATGATTCCGATTAATCGTAACCATCATGGGGGAGAGAAATGTGTACACCAAGGACGCACAACAGGTTCATGTGATCGGGCTTAATCATTTATTCTGGTGTTGATAACCGCAGAGATGATCAGTGGTTCAACTTGTTACCTTGGTATTAACGTTTCACTGTTACGTCATGGGCTGATTAATCGTAACCATCAGGGGAGAGAGAATGTGTACATCAAGGATGCACAACAGGTTCACGTGATCAGGGCTTAATATCCAAGGATGGATACATACTATAGATGATCAGTGGTTCAACTTGTTACTTTGGTGTTATACTAAAGACTGAAGAAGGTCGAGTCGTTAGTCTATTCTACATTCTCTGTTGTGTGTTATCATCTCATGTGTATGCTGCGGGCTGATGGGTTATATGTAAGGTTACTGGAAGGCATTTGGTGAGATGAAGATGGTTGGTATTCTGTTCCTCCATATTGGGCAATCTTGAAGAAGGTTGAGTCTTCAGTCTACTCTACACTCTCCGCTATGTGTTAGAAGACTAAAGACGGCATGCATTTGGTTATCAAAAGACTTCTTCATATTATGGGCGTTCATCCAAAGTCTTCTTTCTATTATGGGTGTTCATCAGAAAGGTTGTCAGATTGGGGGAGAGCACTAATTAGGGGAGAGTGAAAAGTCTGAATTAATCCCTGATTAAATGTGCTCACATTACTCTTCAGCAATTAAAGCGATGGCAGTGGAGATATTCTGGAAGCTGAGGAGTAATGGTTTTTTGCTTCGTATCCTTGTATATATTTGCTTCATATTTTTTGTTCATATCTTATACCAGTTTGTATATATAACACATAGAAAACCTGCAAATTGTAAATAGAGAATCGTAAAACCAGAAAAACTATAAAAATTAAAAATATATATATAGAAAATACCAAAAATAGTTTCACCTAGGCATGTCTTCTGTTTATCGATAACATTTACGGACTTAGAAATGTCATCCAATAATGGCACAGGTCTTTAAATGAAGCTCGAGCAGAAGTTAAAATTGATGGTTAAAACATGTCTAAATGGCTTGCTATTACTTTAGATAGCAACCCGTGCTTCAAACTAGGGGAAGCACGTCGCCAAAAAGATGGCTATTCCTCCAACTGGGTGATGTTCACCTGGGCATGGATTACTTAATATCCATGTTTCTTCGATCTGATGTACGTTTCAGTGCATCATTTCCTGGTCAAGAAGAGATTAATTCTTTGTATGCAAATAGTTTTCATTCTAAGATTCTTCTGAAAATTATTTGTGAGACACTTGGTGGTTATGTGTTGCTTGAAATTCTTTTAGACTTGGATTGTGCATAAAATTTGTCACTCAATCAACGACTACTAATCTTTAACTAGAATACGGGTCATTGATTGAGGGGGAGAGTGAATTCAAATTTTATATCATCAAACGGGTTTCTTGATTAACTCAGAAAAGGTTTTGTAGTTAATGGGGTATTAGTTGAAGAGGAAATTGCTAAACTTTATATCAAATGGCCAAATGTGTTAGTTGTTAGAAAGTTTAGGACATTATGTGCAATTTGCTTATAGTTTCCTAGCTTTATATAACTAGAAGGTTCATTTGTATCACTTTGGAATCCTCGTTTAATCCCCTAGATACATTAAAACTCAAAATCTGAAAGAAGTTAGAAAAACCCGATGTGTTTGATGTTCTTGAATACTCCACTGGCATTTGTATGATCTGAATGAATGAGTTTCAAATGTTGCTTGACTTTTGTTAAGTCGATTGCTGCTTAATTGTTGTTGATATTGTGCATATGTTCTCAGGATTCGCTTAGGTATATAGCTATCATGTTTGAATCATGTTCCTAAGATCCTGAATTGAATATTGAAATCTGTGTGAATTGCCATGTTCATGATTGCTATTTGCTCTTCATGCTAGATAGTGGTTTGACGTATTTCCTGATTGTGGTTTGATTATAAGATGAACTTGGTATTATAATGTGGCAAGCTACTATGGGGTAGCTATTAATGAATAGTGTATCTGTATGTATGTATATCTGTGTTGATATTCTTATGCAGATTCCATAGCCAATATGAATGTGCCAGTTCCAGCTCTAACCATGCGATCAGATGTTCAAACTCTATTGATTGGCCCGGAATTCACCACGACAACAACATCGGCAGCAACAACAACAACAACACCTTCACCACCACCACCACCTTCACTTCAACAAAGTAGTTCTTATTCTGATCTCGCCAAGTGGAGATCTTCAATACTTGGGAAGTTTTGTTGGTGGATGGATAATCGATGTTGACCACTGACTCACTCAGAAAAGCGGGTGATTACATCATCTGCGCAAAAAGGTCAATATCATTTGTGCCATAATAGTCGATTTGTGCATAATAAGCAGTGAATCTCCCTCTTAGATTAAGGGGGAGCATAGTATGTTCCATCATCAGAATACATTAAAATTGGACACATTTTCTCCCACATTTTCTAACTTATTTAAATCAATTGGGATCACAAATCTCAAAAGGTTTGAAATTTTTGATCGGGGGAGAGAATGTGATTTAAATATGAAACCTGATGAAAATGTGATGTTTTGGACTTAAGTGTGAGCTCTCCCATATGTGCTAAACTCTTTCGTATATCGATGCACATATTGAGGGGGAGCGAATGGACTAAAAGGATTTGGCATCTCACGTGAGCAAGGCTCAGACTTCACCAATGAATTGACGAAACATATACTGTCATTGATCGAAAGGACATATCTTGGCCGGGTAATAATTTCAAGCTGGTCTAACCGGTGATGTAAGCGTGTCTCGAAAAGGATGTGTCTGAGTAGAGTGTACCGTTTTGAGAAACTTTCTGTGGACTTGACCAGGACGGGTAATAATTTCAAGCTGGTCTAACCAGTGATGTAAGCGTGTCTCGAATCGGTCATGTTCACTAAAAGTTGATCAATTCAAAAAGTGCGAGCTCTACCTAACATGTGCAAATTTATAAAACAATCATTCGAGCACATGTTGAGGGGGAGCATTTGAAAAATATAAAACTCTCAAGTGTTTGCAAAAAATGTGTTTCTGAATCATGAACACTTTGATAGATTTTTCAAAGATTTGGTTTATGGCAATTGTGGAAGAACACCAAAGACCGACCATTTTAATTAATGTATGGAGTTACAAGGATGGTAAGGTTAGGCTCAAGTTCCCACGATCCCGCCAGAGCCGGAGGGATCTACCCAGGGACAATCCACTAGTTAGTGTAGAAGTCCTTAGGTATGATTAAAAAGGAGAAAAGTGTGATTAAGGGAAGAGTGCCGACTGAGATGGAGCTAGTACTGGAACAAACCCAACAAGGTACAAGTAATGAAGTCTCGGTATGCACTAAAGGGGTTGAAGAATGAAAAATAAATGTAAAGATAAAGGGTGAAAAGAAAGAAGCCCTCCTTACACTTTAGGCAGAAACCGGGTCAATACATATGCTGTCAGAATCACTTAGTTGATTGCTGACATTGAAGATAAAGTATCATGGACCCAGTGATACGCTGCACAACCCTCCCTAGCCACTCAAGGTCCCTCAAAGGATTCTTGTTTCAATTGTCACGGAGTTCAATACATTTCTATCGTCTCTCTCACTCCGAGTTAGATGATATTGAAAAGGTGGCAGTTCTCTCCAGCCTCCGATTACTAAATCAAAACGCACTATCGAGTCTAGAGCCACGAGATGCATAATAAGATCTCATAGGAACACGTATTATTTCTACACAGGTTGTTCATCATTAAGGACACCAGTTGTAAACTATGAGTCCTACGCAGATCTTAGCAATCTGCCAGAACATTTATGAGAGAATTTATGAATGTAATTCTCAATGATTGAATGGAAATTCCTGCCAGGGTCAACATTAAGCAGCCCTGAAAGCAGGTCACTTCGGTAATTCCTTGTGTATTACGCTTAGTGATCGCGGCGGTTTCAAACGGTCTACAGTCGTGGAGTGATCTCCAGCGACTCACCTAATCGTTGATTTACTACGGTAAGATCTTAAAAAACCCTCTGTGGGTTTTCGATTTAGGAACGGTCTTGGTAAGGATTAGAGAGAGTTTTCACACTATGCTATTAACAATCTCGAAGTCCAAACCTGTAAGTACCGGTCGATTTGTTGCTAACTTTCGTATGCAGGAACTTCTGGCGTTTGTAGCTGTTGGATGCTGTAGCTGGTTGCGGTTGTAGCTGGTTGCAGAAAAGATGACAATCCTCTACCACATGTTCACACTACATCATCATTGTAATTCAACAAAGTCATGATCAACCAAAAGACCTTCAACACAGCTTCTGCAAACTCTGATGCTGAAGATCATGACAACAAATAGTGTGAGCATGTCGGCTTGAAGATTATCACATCACGTGGAGACATACTACTGAAAGATGGCTTGAAGATACATGTTGGATGATATTTTCGAAGAATACTCAAAATCATCCAAGACAAAGGAAAAGTCATCAAAAGTTCACTACTGGATGCACAATGATCAAAGATACAAGACTTTGAAGAATCAAAGACTACGAGCTATGAAAACAAGTTCAGAAGATAAAATGCTAGAATTTGAAATATTATTTCCGGGGTGACCTCCCTTAGGGGGAGATTGCTAGGAATATAAATATTCAGATGAAGGCTCGGTCACCCCGAGTATCTATTTAGCATTTACATAGCTCGTAGGCTTATTTATATTAGCTTAGCATTATTAGTATTAGTAGTAATAGCTTAGTCGTATTTATATTTGTGGAGTGGGTCGGGTCTTTACCCACTATCAGCTCACTCTACAGCCCACTAGGGGCACCAATATTAGGAACTATATAAAGCCCCTTCCCACACAAGGGAAGGGTGGAACTCTTGTCACTTTACACACATTAATCTAATTTTCACAAGTTTTCCCTTCATCTCTTTCTCTCTCTAGTTCTTCCATCTAACTCAAACATGGATCTAATCTTCCATAAACCAAGACCACCCGAATCATACACACAATCAAAAGGTTAGATCTTACAAGTAATTAACCATGCAGGCACACAAGTTACTTCTGATTCAAGCACTGTTGAGCAAGACAAGGCAATTGAGGAGCTTATTGTGATTCCTGCCACAGAATTAGAGCATGTTGTAGCTAATGAAGGAACAAAGAAATCTTCTACAACAAGGAAGGAGACTGTGAACAAGCCTCAAGCAAAAGACAAGAAGGCTTCTCCTTCTAAAGTGTCAGAAGATATTTCATCTTTCAGTAAAGAAGTGAATGCATTGGCTGACAAACACCTTGGGAAGAAGGATACCAGCACTAACTTGGTTAATTCTGGTAGTGAATTCATTAATTCTGCTACCAGTACTAACTTAGTTAATTCTGGTAGTGATGCTGTTAATACTGCTCAACCTGAATCTACTCCAAATGCTGATCTTGATGATTCTGAGATGCCAGAACTTGAGTTCTTTGATAATCCAAATGAAGGTATTTTTGATGGGGCTTCTTATGATGAAGAAGGTGTAATAACTGACTTCAACAACTTACCCACAGAAGTGGATGTAAGTCCAGCTCCAACACTCAGAATTCACAACATTCATCCCAAAAGTCAGATAATTGGTGATCCCAAGTCGGCTGTTCAAACCAGAAGTAGATTGCAAAAGCTTCCTGAATCTCATGCACTTATCAGTCTTATTAAGAAGCAACAAAGGATCAACTACAAGGACCAACAACATTGTTTGTTTGCTTGTTTCCTTTCTCAGAAGGAACCCACCAAGGTCTCTGAAGCACTTGAAGATGAGAGTTGGGTGGAAGCAATGCAGGAGGAGTTGTTGCAGTTCAAATTGCAAAATGTTTGGGTTCTGGTAGATCTACCTAATGGGGCTAAAGTGATAGGCACAAAGTGGGTCTTCAGAAACAAAATGGATGAAAGAGGAGTAGTTGTTAGGAATAAGGCAAGATTAGTAGCACACGGGTATAGACAAGAGGAGGGGATAGATTATGATGAGGTTTTTGCTCCTGTAGCTAGGATTGAGGCTATCAGGTTATTTTTACCCTATGCATCATATATGGGGTTCATAGTCTATCAGATGGATGTCAAGAGTGCCTTTTTGTATGGCACTGTTGAGGAAGAGGTATATGTTCATCAACCTCCTGGTTTTGTGGATCCTACTTATCCCAACAAAGTGTACAAAGTCATAAAAGCATTGTATGGTCTCCATCAAGCTCCCAGATCTTGGTATGCAACACTCTCCAAGTTTCTTGAAAAGCATGGGTACAAAAGAGGTGTGATAGACAAGACCTTGTTCATTAAAAGGGACAAGAAGGATATCATTCTGGTCCAAGTTTATGTGGATGATATAATTTTTGGCTCTACTAAAAGGTCTTGGTGTGAAGAGTTTGAAGGCTTAATGAAGGGCAGGTTTGAGATGAGCTCAATGGGTGAGCTTACATTTTTCTTAGGACTGCAAGTGAAGCAAAAAGAAGATGGTCTCTTCATTTCTCAAGACAAGTATGTTGCAGAGATCTTGAAGAAGTTTGACGTTACAAATGTGAAGACTGCAGTCACTCCCATAGAGAACAAGGTGCCATTGACAAAGGATGAAGATGCTGATGATGTGGATGTGCACCTCTATAGATCAATGATAGGTTCTCTAATGTATTTAACGGCCTCTAGGCCTGATATAATGTATGTTGTGTGTGCTTGTTCTCGATTTTAGGTTACTTGATGCGTGCGATGTGTCGTTGCGGTTTAGCAGTATTAATGCCTACTCAAGTTTTAAATTTATATTTAGCCGACTTATCAATAACACACACACTTAACGAGCAGTGTACCCGGTCAGTATGAATATAATGGTAAGTAGAGTTTCGATCACTAAGAGTGGAACGTATTATCTAGTTATTCTAATCAGTATTTTAATATTCTAAGTTAGCTATACAACCTAATCTAACGCAAGGGGGTTCAGCCTGAGAGACTGGCACGATTTGGTTGCAAATAAATAATAAACTAAACTAATGAGCACGAATCAGCGATAGGCATGCACGTACACAGATAAATACTCGAGACAATAAGAAGACCTGTCCTGATGATTAAGTAGATTGTCACTTGTTTTATTGATAGTTTTATATGAAGTGTATGTAGTTAACCCTTTCTCGTTGGTCCTAATCTTATCGGCGAGAAATCCCTTAATGATTACTTATGTCTAAAAGTCATTCCTAAGTGATCAATTTAGTAACAACCGTGGGAGCCACATTCTCTTCCGTAGTCAAATGCGCATGCCACTAATAAACACAGAGGTTATCAATGCACTAATAAGTAGTAACCAAAGACATCAACATATAAACTTTAATTGATGGGAAAGCAGTTTTAAGGGAGTGCAATCTTTCTCCTCACATTACACAAGCCACCAATCCTGATGAATTAAAGTTTACTAACACAATAAAACAAAACTACTTAATGAATTAAATACATGCAGGACCTTCTTACAGCTCTTGTATCTTCGTTCGGGTGTGTCTTGTGCTGCCTAATCGTCTGAATTCGGCCTTAGGTTTCTGTGGTCTTCGTACCTCGTATATATTATGTGCTCCGAAATTCGTCTGGTCTTGGGGTATTTATAGTTTCTGTCTGAGGGTAAGATGCGGCGCATCTAATAAGTAGATGCGGCGCATTGACTTAACTTCGCGTGGGGTCCAAGATTAATATATTCAGGAATATTCGTACACCGCCAGAAGATGCGGCGTATCTTCATTCTTGGATGCGGCGCATGTCCTTTGCCGTCTTGTACATTTCAGTAGACTCTTAACTTCTTGCTTGTTTTGCGGCGTATCTTCATTCTTGGATGCGGCGTATCTTCATTCTTGTACATTTCAGTAGACTCTTAACTTCTTGCTTGTTTTGCTCCATAATTAGTCCAAAATCGCCAAGTTTCACCAAATGCTTGTTTTTAACTGAGAATTACAAAAGTAAATGATTAAGTATCAATTCTCATACATAATATAATAAAACAAGTCAAATTAATAGGATAAATGATAGTAATAAAATGTACTTATTTGAGTTCATCAAATATCCCCCCACTTGAACTTTACTTGTCCCCAAGTAAACCTTAGAATTAATCTTATGAAAATGTATCCTAAAAGATATTAGGATTTATTTTTATAGTTAAGCATGTATTCATTTTTGTCATAATCACACAACCAAACACTTAACGAATTAGAAGTAAAATAAAATAATTCGATAAAAGCAAATCTAATCGTTTAACTGTCCAGTCGTGACGAATATTCTATCATAAGCTTGTCAAGTATACACATCTCCCCCACTAAAGCCAAGGAATAACAAGTCTAAAGCGGTAAAAAGGGTTTTGAGGTTTAAGGGTTAATCATTCTCCTTAATCTCTATCGATCTCAAATTCCAGAAAAGGCGACAAAATCACAAATACATGATCGAATCCACGAACACGATACTTGCAATTGCTCAAATCCTTAACTCGAATAGGCTAAAGATAGGACCAAGTAATCTTTACCAATAATATTATATCAAAAAGGGCGACAAAATCATAAATACATAGCCGAATCCACGACTACGATACTTAAGATTGCTCAAATCCCTAATCTCAATAAATCAAAGGTTTGGATAAAGAATAATATAGGGTATGGATAATATTTGGGATATAAATTGGTGTAAAATGAAAAATAAACAAAACAAATAAATTAAAATCCTAAGTGTGGTTAATCACTATCCCAACCATCCCATGAATAAGACTCATATCATAGAATAACTCACGCTTTAACACTTGAAACACACGCTTTAGGTAGACACGAATTATACTCAACAAGATCTTAATCAAAGAATAAACCTTAGTTGGTGTTCCCATAACTGCCAACTCCCATTCAATCCATAGATATAATATATAACAACTAGTGGTGATATCGACCACTTAATACAAAACTTTACATAAGTTGGTTAAAACAAACATCCAACTCTTCTTGTTTCTTTTTCTTTTCTATTTTTTTGATTTTTTTTTTTTTTTTTTTGAAACATAAACATAGATGTGTAAAATTTAACCACATCACTATAATGATAACTCTGGATAATTTTTCCATACTTTTCATGACTTCAGAAATAACGGTAATAGTGAAAGTAGTAAACACACGAAAAATAAACTCAAAGATATACAATATTTACTTTCACTCCAATTGCATTGTGCAATTTCCCGACCTAACCATAGATAATGAATTACGCACGCGAACACAGGTAATGTAAGGAAACACACTTTGCCTAAAGCAATTAACCAACCACGGATTTTAATCTACAGGGTAGGCTAAGGTGTAAGGGTGTAACGAAACATTTTAAACATAGGTGTAAGAAACGAAAGGAATGGCTTTGAGTGTTTTTCTAGGGGTATCTTACTCTAAAAGTGAGAGTAACAAAAGGTTTTATACGGGGGTTAACTAACCAGTGTAGTTAGCTAATATCACATAACATATAAAGGCTATTTGGGTGTAATCCTAGAATTTTACCAATTTAGACAAGTCATTCGAATTATATAAATAATACTTATTATGGTGGTCTCGAATAGTATACAAGCCAAGTTCTAAAGTTTACAAGTCACCGGCACACTCATAGATTTGTGAATTTAGAAAAATCACAATTTTTGAAAATAACGTCATGTGTGCAGCTATGCAACTTAGATCTTAAACAAAAACATGCTAAAAAAAAATTTTAATTTTGATATATTAAGCACATTTTAAGCATATTTTGAAAAGTTTAGGACAAGTAAATGTTAAGTGTTCTAATTCTCCAATCCCCCCACTTAAGTTAAACAACGTCCTCGTTGTTTGTATAAAAGGTTAAAAACTGGAAAATAAAAGAATTAGAACAGAAAAACTCCCCTGAGATTTGCTCGGTATGATCCTCCATTATTATAGGAGCAAAAATCATCTTTCTTGTGGATGAGAACGTTTAAGCGTCATATTTGAAGTATCCACAGGAAATGTAGGAATCTATAATACCACCAAGGCTTTAAACACACCTAAGTTAAGAAAGGTTCAAACTTGCATAATACATTAGTAGTTAGGAAAAATAAAACATAAAAATTAAAAATGAAAATCATCAGGTCAGTCGATGCGCCGTATCTTATGGAAGAAGATACGCCGTATCGAGCCTGGAATAATTACGAATCAGAATAGAAGATGCGCCGCATCCTTAACCAGGGATGCGCCGCATTAAAATAAACTGATAAAAAGTTTTAAAGTCGAAAATAAAAAATGCAGAAAAATAAAGTAAGATATGACCAGTGCAGGAGATGCGTCGCATCTTGGAATTGAGATGCGCCGTATCTGCTGCGGGCCTGACTGACTCGACACAGAACAGAATAATAAAAATTTTCCGGGTTGTCTCCCGGCCAGCACTTGTCTTTATTCCAGAGTCTTCAAGTTAGACTCACGTTCAGCTCTTTAATATCGATCATTGAAGGAGTCGGAAACATCGCGCTCCCTCATTGCCAATTCAGTAATATTGAACACTCCTTGCTCGTCCTTAATTTCCACGCCGTTCTTCTTTAATATCTGTATAAACAAAGTCCTGTCCCTTTCGGGCAGAGATGACAAAATGATAGACGGGAAATTCTTATTATCATATAGGCATAAATAAGCAAGGTGGGGTGGTAGTTCAATAAACACATCATTATTCAAATTTGTTTTCTCAACTATTCTCCTACGTTTGTTAATTACTATGCAATCATACCACTCATCATCAGAATCATTAACAACATCGAGTCTAAGTTCGGTAGGTACATTAAGGTCAATAAATTCCTCAAAGTTCTCATGATTAGGATTAGTTGAGTTGTTTTGAATCAATGTTTCTCCCATTAGCCTAGCTTCAAGATCGAGGTCCATACGCTCTCTTAGTCCTAGCACATAGACACCTCTAATTATGCTTTTAACAGGATCTTGGCACTTATAGACTAGTTTATTATTCCCTACCCTTAATGAGATTTTTCTTTTAAGCACATCAATCTTAGCATGGGCAGTAGACAAGAAAGGTCTTCCAAGGATTAAAGGAATCTTAACATCCTCGGGCATATCTAATATAACAAAGTCTACAGGGAAAATAAACTTCTCAATCTTAACTAGCACATTATTAGCAATCCCTTCAGGTCGTTTTACCGTTTTATCAGCCAATTCAATAAGTAACTTAGTTGGTGCTAATTTTCCTAGTCCTAGGGTAGTGAATGTCTTAAGGGGCATTACACTAACGCTAGCTCCTAAGTCAGCTAACACATTATTGAAAGATATATTATTAATTGAACAAGGTAAAGTAAAACTTCCTGGGTCCTTTTCTTTATGAGGCAAGGCATGTAAGTCGGTTGCAGAGCTCTCATCTTTCATTGTAGCCTTGATCTCCTCTTCAATCTTTTTCTTCTCTTTTAGTAGTCTCCTTAAACTGATTGAAGAATTAAAGAAAAATTCGGGTCTTGCACCATCATTACCATTCATCAGTCTTCTAGGAAAAGGAATGTTAGGAGTGACTTCTTCAGTGGTGCTTATGGCCTTGACATGATCTCTTGGGTTGGTTTCAGTTGAGCTAGGTAAACTTCCATATCCCCTTTCTTGAAGAACTTTGCTCATTTGACCAATTTGTTGTTCCAATGCTTTGATCGAAGCTCCTTGATTTCTTGTAGTAGTGTCCATTGAAGCTCGGATTTCTTTGATCATAGCAGTATTCTCTTCATGTCTTTTAGCAGCATCAGCCATAATTTGCTTTAGAGTGTCATCTAAAGTCTGCCTCCTTTCTTGATAAGCGGGATTGAAGTTGTTCTTTTGATAGAATCCCGGGGTGGCTTCCCTAAATCTTCCTGAAGGTCGGAATGGTTGTCCAAATTGGGTGTAATATGCTTCTTCAAACGTCTCACTTTCATTCTTATTCGGGCAATCTTTAGTGTAGTGAGGTCCTTCGCACTTTTCACATCCAACTTAGGCAGCATACACTTTTTCATCACGCTTCTTCATCTCTCTACTAATTTTATCCAATTGAGCTTGAATAGCAGCAAACCCGTCAAAATTAGTGTTGCTCTTAGATCTAGTAGAGGTCCCATCGTGCCATTTTTGAGAATGATCAGCAGCTTCTTGGATCGCTTTCCTAGCATTGGCTGCACTCATTTGAGGCACAGCTCCCTTAGCGTCCAAGATTTGTCTAGTAGGCACGTCTAATCCTTGATAAAACAATATTATCTCCTGCATAGGGGTTAGATAGTGTTGAGGACATTTTACCAGTAAATCTTTAAATCGTTCCCAAGCTTGATAAAGAGTTTCATCAGGCTCTTGCTTGAAACTGTTGATAGCCTCCATCTTTTTAGCAGTCTTAGCAGGTGGACAATATCTCTTCAGGAATTTGCTCTTCAAATCTTCCCATGTAGTGATTGAACTAGCAGGTTCATTCCTTAGCCACTTGTTAGCAGCTCCTTTTAGCGAGAGTGGAAAGATTCTTAGCATGAGTTGATCGTCAGTGACTCCTTCTGAAGTAAAAAAATCCGCAATCTCGAGGACCTTTTCAACATGCTCATTAGCATCCTCATGTTCCGATCCACTGAAAGCATTCTCTCTTAGCTCCTTGAGAAACTGACCCTTCAATTCAAACTTTGACTTATCATCAAATTTTGGTCTAGCAACTCCTGAAGTGTAATCAGCACGGGTTTTGTTCATGTATTCCTCCATAGTTGTGTTTTCGCCCATTGTTTTTGTTTCTTCTTTCTCTTTTTCTTCAGAAAAATAATCAAGCTCGAATGAACTTGAGATATCAAAGCTTTTTGTGTTGAAAAGCCTTTTAAGCGAATGAAAGACTCGTTCAGGATCTTCGAAAGGTTGAATCAAGTTCTTCGTAGAACTCCTGGTCATGCACTTCCTGAAATCAGCACAAAAACATCAGTAGGGTATGCTCAAGAAAGTAATATATCAGAAAATTAACAACGAAAACGGAATACGAAAAATTAAAGTTACTGATATCTGCAGACGATGCGCCGTATCCAAAAAGTTGGATACGCCGTATCTTGTAATCGTTAAAATTAAATCAGACTTTTTTCAGAAAATAGATACGCCGCTTAGAAATTTAGAATGCGCCGTATCAGTTTATTTATCAAAAATCGATATTTATTTAAAATTAAATGCGTCGTATTAACAAAAGTTAATGCGCCGTATTTTCGTTACGTTTCAAAATACAAGATTTTTGATTCAGAAGATACGCCGTATCGACAGAGATCGATGCGTCGTATCTGTTTAATAATTAGAAAACTGTTTTTAATTAAAATAATAGATACGCCGTATCTGCTAAAGCAGATGCGTCGTATGGCGTTAACGTTTAGAAATTTTTTTTTATCAAAAACAGATACGCCGTATCTTGGGGAAAAGATGCGTCGTATCGAATTAATTAAACGCGTTGTATTTTATAAAAATTAAACGCAATACGCCGTATCTGAGAGATCAGATGCGCCGTATCGTTTTAATAAGCTCAGTACAACGATAGCAGAATACAGAAAATACGAAAAATAAAAACAAATAAAAACAAACCAAAATAAACACAAATAAAAGCAAACAAATAACACACAAAACAAAATAATACAAATAATACAATGAATGCAAATTAACCTAATATACAACACAGTTAGCGGTAAGATTAAAAATTAAAAAGAAAAACCTAATTAAAATACTAATCAAATTAACAGATAATAACAATTCACTCCCCGGCAACGGCGCCAAAAACTTGATGCATGCGAAGTGTCCTTGCGGTTTAGCAGTATTAATGCCTACTCAAGTTTTAAATTTATATTTAGCCGACTTATCAATAACACACACACTTAACGAGCAGTGTACCCGGTCAGTATGAATATAATGGTAAGTAGAGTGTCGATCACTAAGAGTGGAACGTATTATCTAGTTATTCTAATCAGTATTTTAATATTCTAAGTTAGCTATACAACCTAATCTAACGTAAGGGGGTTCAGCCTGAGAGACTGGCACGTTTTGGTTGCAATTAAATAATAAACTAAACTAATGAGCACGAATCAGCGATAGGCATGCACGTACACAGATAAATACTCGAGACAATAAGAAGACCTGTCTTGATGATTAAGTAGATTGTCACTTGTTTTATTGATAGTTTTATATGAAGTGTATGTAGTTAACCCTTTCTCGTTGGTCCTAATCTTATCGGCGAGAAATCCCTTAATGATTACTTATGTCTAAAAGTCATTCCTAAGTGATCAATTTAGTAACAACCGTGGGAGCCACATTCTCTTCCGTAGTCAAATGCGCAGGCCACTAATAAACACAGAGGTTATCAATGCACTAATAAGTAGTAACCAAAGACATCAACATATAAACTTTAATTGATGGAAAAGCAGTTTTAAGGGAGTGCAATCTTTCTCCTCACATTACACAAGCCACCAATCCTGATGAATTAAAGTTTACTAACACAATAAAACAAAACTACTTAATGAATTAAATACATGCAGGACCTTCTTACAGCTCTTGTATCTCCGTTCGGGTGTGTCTTGTGCTGCCTAATCGTCTGAATTCGGCCTTAGGTTTATGTGGTCTTCGTACCTCGTATATATTATGTGCTCTCGAATTCGTCTGGTCTTGGGGTATTTATAGTTTCTGTCTGAGGGTAAGATGCGGCGCATCTAATAAGTAGATGCGGCGCATTGACTTAACTTCGCGTGGGGTCCAAGATTAATATATTCAGGAATATTCGTACACCGCCAGAAGATGCGGCGTATCTTCATTCTTGGATGCGGCGCATGTCCTTTGCCGTCTTGGATAATATCTTGTGAAATCTTGATAGTGATGCGCCGTATGTAATAAGCAAGATGCGGCGTATCTGGAGCAGAATGTCTTGATCTTGTACATTTCAGTAGACTCTTAACTTCTTGCTTGTTTTGCTCCATAATTAGTCCAAAATCGCCAAGTTTCACCAAATGCTTGTTTTTAACTGAGAATTACAAAAGTAAACGATTAAGTATCAATTCTCATACATAATATAATAAAACAAGTCAAATTAATAGGATAAATGATAGTAATAAAATGTACTTATTTGAGTTTATTATTACTCCCAAGACTTCACATCTTCATGCTGTGAAGAGAATCTTTAGGTACCTAAAGGGAAAACCCAATTTGGGCCTTTGGTATCCTAGAGAATCATCTTTTGACCTGGAAGCCTATTCAGATAGTGACTATGCTGGAGCAAGTCTTGATAGGAAATCCACAACAGGAGGTTGTCAATTCCTTGGAAGAAGATTGATTTTCTGGCAATGCAAGAAGCAGACCATTGTGGCTACATCAACAACAGAAGCTGAGTATGTAGCAGCTGCCAATTGCTATGGTCAAGTCTTGTGGATTCAAAATCAAATGCTGGATTATGGTTTGAACTTTATGAATACTGTAATTCACATAGATAATGAGAGCACTATCTGTATAGTTAAGAACCCTGTATACCACTCTAAAACTAAGCATATAGAAATAAGGCATCACTTCATTAGGGATTGCTTTGAAAAGAAGCTAATTAGAGTGGAAAAGATACACACAGATCTTAATGTGGCAGACCTATTAACCAAAGCCTTTGATGGACCTAGGTTTAATTACTTAGTGGTTAATATTGGCATGATGAACCCATAGCTCAATTTAAGGGGAGGTTACATTTAAGGGGAGGCTATATGTAAAGTTTGTATATTAGAACCAGTACTAAGTAGTTAATTCTGATTAGTAGTTAATTCTGATTAGTAGTTAATTCTGGTAGTCTTAGAAGTTAATTCTTGTCGTAGATTTAATACTAGTTATTGATATATATAAAAAAAAATGTAGTAGTTTTAATTCTGGTAGTTAATTTTTCTTTCTTTAATTTGTAAAATTGTTTGTTTGTATGTTTTTCTTGGTTTTCTTGGTGTTGGAACTAACATTTGCAGAAAACACATGGATTGGTGATGATCAGAAGCCTTGCTATTGCTTTTTATGAGTGTTTGTCTGATTCCTTGGTTAAGTCTGGTGAGTCAGTGATTAAGTCTGGTTGACCATTGTTAAGTCTGGTAGTGTAAAATGTAATTAATTTTATTACCGTTAGGTCTGGTCAGTCAAATAATGATTTTTCAGATAAAATAATACCGTTGCGTATTTTTCGAAAAAGAGAAGTATATAAGGATACAATTTGATAAATATCTCACTTTTATTCATTATTTGCTTCCAATTTTAAAAATCATTATTTTCGGCCTACGCTACTCTGTTTTACACTAACAATTCGCAAACCCTAACACGATTCCCAACTAGAATTTAATCATTCTCTCATCTATGGCTTCTCTAAAGTTTTGTGACAAGCACAACCAGGTCGGTTTCTTGAAGAAACCAGATAAAAGTGAAGGTTTCGAGCAGATAGTGGATTTTTTGAGAGGTTCTTCAATTCGGTATGCTTTAACTCATAATCCTACTATTTATATTCCCCGAGTTAAGCAGTTTTGGGGGTCGGTTACCTCTGAGACTCTTGCTAATGGGACATCACAGTTAAGGGCAACTATAGATACACATGATTTCTTTATCACTGAAGCATCCATTAGGAGTAGTCTTCAATTGGATGATGCTTCAGGGGATTATATCTTGCCTAATGATGAACTTTTGGAGGGTATGAAAACTATTGGATACCCCACTGATGGTATTTTTACTTTTTGGAAAAGCCATTTTCCACTACAGTGGAGGTTTTTACTTCATCATTTGCTCCATTACCTAAGTCCCAAGAGTGGTGGATGGGATCAGTTTGGAAGCAACATTGCTTCTGCATTGGTCTGTCTTTCACTTGGAAAGACTTTTAATTTTTCAAAACTTATTTTTGATGGCATGGTAGCAAATGTCAACAACAAACACAAGTTTTTAATGTACCCAAGATTTCTGCAAATGATTTTGAATTTTGAGACTGAAAATAAAATGTAGACTTATGTGAGTGTGGCTTTTACGCCTAAAATCTTTGCAAACATGAAAAGGGGATTCACTGGGGCACATTTGCCACTTTTGCCTGCTATGCTTTCTGGTGCTACTAACATTGCAGGTACCTCAAATGCTGAACAAGTGGAGCAAACCCAGGAAGTCCCAAGATCACCCACACCACAACAGAGATCACCATCATCAACACATGAGGAGGTTGAACAACAACCACCTTCACCTGTGCAACAACCATCGTCCCCCACACCCACACTACCTTCACCTAAGCAAACCCAAGTTCCAACTTAAGTCCAAGAGGAGGATAAGTCTGCTGGTGTTAAGTCTGTTGGTATTGAGGATAAGTCTGGTGGGATTAAGTCTGGTGATGTTAATTCTGGTGATGAGGTCATTAAGTCTGGTGAGGTAGTTAAGTCTGCTGAAGAGGTTAAGTCTGCTCAAAGGGAAGGAAAACAAATTATGATTGAAACTCCTAAGCCCAAGAAATCAAAGAGACAAGAAAGAGAAGAGGAAGTGTGAAAACGTAGAGGGGGGGGTGAATACGTTTACCGTTTTAAAACTTAAAACTTGTTGTATCAAATTTCCACTTTGGCTAGTTCTAATATGAACACTGTCTGTTGTAGTTTATGTCTACCAAGTTGTCACACAAGTATTATCACATAATCACAACACAAGCAATCACACAATGCAAATATAAAAGTAAAGAGATAAGTAAAAGAAAGCGCAAACCGAACACGATGATTTATAGTGGTTCGGTCACGGAGCTCCTCTCCGCCCTACTCCACTCCCCGAGTACCCAACTCGAGAGTTACTTCACTAGATCAACAAGCTCCCTTTCTTAGGCGGAGAAAACCTTTACACGTCGCTTACTTCCTTTTCCGGTACTAAGCTAAACACCGGGTTCTTTCACAAGGTAGAACCAACCTGACGTCGCCTATTTACTTTACCGACACTAAGCTAGATGTCGAGTTCTTTACACGGGTACAACCACTCCCAACACTCTTTGTATTTTAAGGACTAAAATACTAACCTCACTCTACTGATCTAAATGATACAGTGATGGTTACAACAATGATCCATGACATAAGTATATCATGGATATGAATGCCTACACTATATGAACTTCCATTGATCGGAAGCCTTCAATGGATGAAGATCACAAGCTCCCTAAACTTGTTGTGATGGATCTTCATGTATGCAAGTGAGATCTTCTTGGTGGATCAAGAAGTATGCTATGGATGATGTCTCATGATCTTGAGCTTGCTTCACAGGATCATTAACAATGTATGCTTACAACATAATGAAAGTTAGTAACATTATGATCATTATGTAATGGGTGATTAATGTATGAATCTACATGGTTTTCTACTGATCTAAGTGTGTGTAATGAGTGAGGGAATGTATGTTCTAGTTGAATGAATAATGTGTAAAACCATGGCTACTATTTATAGTAAAACTATGTGTAAAACCATGTACAAAACCATGTGCAAAACCATGTGTAAAACCATGTGTAAAACTAAAACCATGTGTAAACTAAAACCATGTGTAAACTAAAACTATGTGTAAGACTAGAACCATGTATACAACTAAAACCATGTGTAACTAATTATAGGAAAACAAGAAAATCATCCCACGGATATGGCGGATCCCATAAAAGGGATCCGTACTTGTTAACGTTTGGATCTGTAGGATGACAGCTAAGATATCTTTGTGTATCTTTCCAAATCTTCCAAGATCCACAAATGTCAACTTTGTAACTTGTAAATCTAAACAAGATATTACACAATCTACCTAAGATATCATACATGATGCATGCCATGATGTCATCCTAATATTTAACTAATAAAGTTTCCATTTAAAGAAATAAGTTAGTAAACTTGTATATGTTGTTCTTCCTAGTAAACTTGTAATGTGTAACATGTATCCTAGTGATCATGTAACATGTGGTTCTAAGTAGAATGATTAGCCTTTTTAAAATACTTAATTACCTAACCGTATTTTAAACAGTCTAAATGGTTTGTTAAGGTTTGATCATAATGCCACATAACAAACATGTACGAACCTGTGTTGTATCATACGAGGACTTGAGAGGTGTTGAATGTATGTTGAGATAAGATAAGATTACAAGTAACTTGTACATTTTACGTTATGTATCAAGTTACATGTTTGTCATCAATCAAAACAAACGAGATTGCTTGCACTAGCAATCTCCCCAACGAGACTGCTTGCACTAACAATCTCCCCCTTTTTGATGATGACAAAATATGTAAACGTGATAGAAAGTAAAATGCAAAAAGTTACTTGTGTCTGTAATGACTTACTTTATCCTTGTGTCCGTTTCTCCGTTTACACCTTTCTCCCTTTTCTCCTTGTGTCCGTAATTACTTACTTTCTCCGTTTACACCTTTCTCCCCCTTTTGTCGAAGCAAAAAGGGTGTGTCCTTGGAGTTAACTTAATTTCTCCCCGAAATGGCGAGCTTGCATCGTCCCTAGTGAAGTTAAATAGACTACTCCCAATCTCCTATGGTTGTTGCGTCTCCAAGGTTGTAAGCGGATCCATGGATCAAATTAAGACTCTTAACCTACATCAAGGTTAGTGGTGTGCAATAAAAAGAATATATATGAAAAAATGCATGATGAATGAAATGCAAATAGCCAACGATACACGTGGGTAATCTATGTTGGACTATGTAGACCTATCTCCTCCTTTTTGTCGAAACGAAAAGAAGATATGTGTAGCGGAATGTGGTAACCAATCCTTGGTGATTACTCCTCCTAGTTTAGAGTACTAAGTATGATAATGAAATGATAATGAGAACTTTAAGGCTCCCCCTTGGATAATACTCCCCCTAATTGGAGTGACAAGGTTAAGATGTATGATCCTACAAAAAAAAATAGTTAGAATATGATATCCTCCCCCTTGATGTATACTCCCCATTGCTAGAGTACCAACGTATACTTTCCAAGGATGGGAAATGCTACAAAAAAATGAGTTAGTTCATGATGTCCTCCCCCTTGATCTATACTCCCCGTTGCTAGGGTACCAACGTATATGATCCAAGGATGAAGAATCCTACAAAATAAAGGTTAGTATAAAACAATATTTGTCCTTGGACAAGTATATGATATACACCAATGTGTGTATATGATGCATCCTAAAAACTACTTGATGAAAGCTCCCCCTTGCTCTAGCGCGTCAAGATGAACCTATAAAAAAAGGAATAGTAATCGAAGCAAACTTTATCCTATGATGAGTAAGCTATATACGATCGAGCGTATATGATGATGAACCTACAATGAAATGGTTAGTGCAATATATTTTATCTCAAAGAAAAATATTATGCAACATATCAATAATCTAATCACAAGCAACATACCAATTGTGATTGTCTAATCAAATAAAAATATGATGCAGCAATATCATATGATAAAATCCTACAAAACAATGCCTATGAGGAGGATATGAAGTGAAGTTAAAAAGCTTAAAGTGAGTGGTGTTAATATGATGTTGGTTTACAAGTGAATGATAACTTAATGGATGACTAAAGGTTGATGTAAGTAGGTTTTTCGTTAATCCATGGGATTGATGATTAGTGAAAGAAGTGATGGATGGTGGTGATTATAATGAATGCAATGAATTCAGAAACTCTAATGTATAGCAAATGCTATAAGAGTATTTGAAGACGATTACGGTTATGATATTATCATCTACCAAAGATGAATCGTGCCATAGTAAATGTTTGAATAAGAATGAGAGGAAGTGAAGACAATGATCACTTAGGAATAGAGATTCCATATGTAACAATTGGAAATACTAGATACCTATATGTGGATGAGAATGACATCATATGATGAGAGTGTTGGTTGGACAAACATGTTGAGAATGATGGTTCTGTTTGCACTGACAATGACATGCTTGATATGTAACAAGAATGAAAAAGGATGAGATCCTATAATGGTGTTCTAGACACTAAAGATGTTCTAGACAATTAAGTTGTGAGATTATGTTGGTCCCTTTACACGATTAGAATTAACTAGAAAGTTAATCTATTAGTGTTAATGACTAATACAATGTTTAAGGATTATTCTAACAGTTATAAAACGTGAATGTAAAAACAACAATATTTTTCAACGTTTAAATTCTTATTAGAAATAATTCCAAGAATCTATACCCAAGTGTTTTGCGGAACAAACACTTGGGATTGAATAGACAAGGGTATGGGGTGTCTCCTATCGAAACTCAAGCTTTGCTTGAGTGGTAACAATATACCCACTAAGCTATCTCAGTGAGTTGTATACTCTTTGTAGGAGAGAAGTTTCTTTGTAAAAGTTCAAGACTTTAATTATACAAAGCACACCTTAACTTCTCTCACAGTTGATCTATTTATACACAAGTATTCTAAGTATAAGTGATTAAATATAATACAAGTTGTTGAGGTTGCGTGTCTGACAATTACAAATAGTAATTGTCATTTCCAAGAACCAATAGGAAAGGGCTAAATAAGTCTTTGGGAGTTGTTGGCTGACACTCCATGACTTTTAGCCGCAATAGGGAAGGTAGAGTCTGACAAGAGAAGAGTGTTGGGTTTACACTCTTATCTTCTCAGATCTTTTCCCTATTGTTCCCGCCTTTTCTTCAGGCGTTGGTTCCTCAGTCATTCAATCACTTTGTTGGTTGAGGAGACTGGGGTTCAGTGAGCTCTTATCCAATACTCACTGAAACCATCATCTTCTTCTTTGGCTTAAGTCCTACTCAGGGAGTACCGCCTTCCTGAGTAGTGAATCCTTCTTCTTGAATTCGCCTTAAGCATCCTGAAGATGACTCACTGAGAGGCTGTTCTCTCAGTGACTTGAATTGTTCTCGGTTTAAGTTAACACTTAGTTAATTTGTGTCCAAATCATGTTCGAAGCATTCTTGGGTTTTACATGACCCAACAATCTCCCCCTATTTGGATATAAATTATTCCTAAGTGTTTTTGATCAGATATGAGTGAGCTAAAGACTTCTACTCATACTGAATGTACTAGAATGTAAATAAGGACACTGAAATAATAAAAACATCATCTTATTAATATCATTTACAAGTCCTAACAAAACTAAGTACAAAAAGGGATAGTGGTGGGTGTTCAGGCAGGTCATCAGTTCAATTTGATTCCAAGAGCTTCAAGCTTGGGCTTCTTTGACTGCAGCTCATGTTGGTCAGGATGTTCATTGATTTTTCTTTTCAGGTCATGACAAAACCTTACATTCTCAGGACTCTTGAGTGGAGAGGCCATTATCAGAAAGCCTAGCATAGCTTTGATCCCTGATAGATCAATATCAATCCACCTCTGGAAGGCTTTGTCACCAAACTCATCAATGAAGAACAAACCTCTTTCAGGCTGTTCAATGACCATATTGTTCCTGAAAGGAACACCTTCAGGGAGAGCCCTATTGCAGTCAAGACCAGGAATCTTGATCTCAGGCTCAGCTTCTATCTTCTTTCTTTTCCTTGAAGAAGACTGAGAAGTAGCAGGTTGTGCAGATTCAGGTAGAGGAGATTGAATGCCAAGTTCCTTAGGTGCTGCTGCCAATCTTTCATACCTCAGACTCAAAGACTTCATCAGATTAGGGACCACAACATTTGATTTCTTTGCTATTAATGGACCCAACTCGTCCAATTCAGTGATCCCAAAGTCAGCGAATCTGAAAGGTGAATGAACATCAAAGTTTCTCTTGTCAGCACCTCTGTAGACAGTGACAACGGCAGGATTGGTGTTTCTTTGAATATGAACATCAGTGATTGGTTCTGGCTTTAACCTTTCATTCATGTACCACTGATATTTCTTAATCCTATTCTGCCTGATCTCTTCAGCCCGTTTGGCTCTTTCCTCCCTTTTCTGCCTGAGAGTGGTCATCTCCTCAGACTGAGCTTTCACAAAGGTCATACCACCTTTTCTTCCTGAGAGATCCTTAGCCTCAAGACCAATTTTCTCAGCCTCCTCATGAACAACCTTGATTAAGGCAGACTTGCTTGCCTCCTCCTCTTCCTTCAACTTCTTCTTTGCCTCCTCTTCCTGAAGATAAGTACTGAGTTCATCAGCTGAGAAGTGGTAAAGAATCCATCAATTTCATATGGGATCCTGAGAGGTGATTCAGGATCCTTTGCAACCGTGATAGGTGCTGGTTGAGGCTCAGGCTCAGTGAGAATGCCTTTGCCTTTATCTTGATGGGAGGAAGAGGCTTCCTCAGTGTGAGAAGGAATCTCCCCCTCAGTGTGAGAAGGAGGTTGTTGGCTTGAGACTCCAGTGTCTTTCTCCCCCTCAACTGTTGCATGAGCCATGGTGATAGCAAGAGTTGGAGTCACTGGAGTAGTAGGACCTTTGAAGGCCTGATAGATCTCAGTCATCATTGATTTGATGTCCGAGGTGTCTTTCTGAAGACTCGAGATCTGATCTGCCAGAGAAGCCTGAGAAGCTTCGATGCCTGACATCCTTGAGCCAAGAGACCATGCCAAGGATGTGGAAGATTGTGCCCAAGTACCAAGATGTTTTTCCTGAAGACCCATGGTAGTCCTGATTGAGTCCAAGGAGGTAGTAAGACCCTGAAGTTTAGAATCCTTCAGTAAGCTGAAGAGATCATGGATTTCAGCTGACTGCTTCTGATAAGTCTCAGCAGCTTGAAGGATCTTTTCAGTGAGTATGGGGTCATCTTTAACAGCTGTCTGAATAGTACCAAGGCTTTTGGTGATGCCTTCAAGAGAAAGATTGAACTTCTGGAAATGAAGATCAATAGCTGTCAGGGAATGTTTGGTGTCTGATTGGATTTCGATCACATCTTCATGAAAACTTTCAACATCTGCCTTCAGGTTGGCATAGTGAACAGCTGCTTCAGTGTGTTGATCAAACATCTCTTCAGTGAGACCAGTGAAAAGAGCTCTGTTGGTCTTAAGTAGGAATTTGACCAATGTTCTTTCAGTGAGGGGAAGAGAGTTATCATACTTTTGGAGGATGTCCCCAGTATCAGAAGATTCAGGAGACTTCGAACCTGACTTTGCACTTTGGCTTGGAGAGGACTGATGTGATGGTTCAGGTTGTTCAGGTTGTACATCAGTTTCCATATCCTCTCCTGCCTCAAAAATCTCTTCTTCACTCTCTTCCCTGAGCTCTTCATCAGACTCCATAAAAGCCTGATAGTCCCCCATGGACTCAATACCCAAAAAATCAACCGGCTCCTCTTTATAAAAAGATTTGCCTTCGGTTTGGTCAGGTCCTGACCCCTTTGTCATAATAACTGAGTGGGTTTTCTCAGCCTGACTAGCCATAACAACTGGGGTAACACCAGCCTGGCTTTTGGGGGCAGTTCCTGAAGGACTGGATCCGCCTGAGGGGTTGATGGGTTCCATATCAGCGGGTTGTTTCTTTCCCTCTGAGTCTTTGTCCCCCTTAGCACCTTCAACTACTGATGGGTGCTTTCCAGTAGTATCACTAGGTACTGATTGTGAAGATTTGTGGACCCCCTTCCCATCAGGATTGTGCTGTCCTTCAGGGGATTTAGGGTCCTTTACTCCCTGAGATCCTGAGGATGATTTCTCAGGAACGTTAACGGGATGTGAATGTTTGTGGGTCCCCTTCTCAGTAAGGTAGTGCTGCCTTACCGAGGATTTAGAACCCTTTCCTCCCTTGGGAACTGATTGTTTTTTGACAGCTCCTTCATCGGGATGTGAGGGGGTGTGGATCCTCTTCCCAGTAGGGTGGTGCTGCCCTACCGAGGGTTCAGGACCCTTTCCTCCCTTGGGCACTGATTGTGATTTATCAGTACCTTCATCGGGATGTGAGGGGGGAATGCTTCCTGATCTGTCTGACTTGTTTTTGTCAGTTGGACCATGTGGAATGGGAGTGCCCGAGGTCACTGAGGATGATTGCTCAGTGACTTCCGTTGGCCTTTGTTTTGAGGTCAAGAGGGTCTCAGAAATGGGTGTCTCAGAGGTCTCGGCCTTTTTCAACCTCTTTTTGAGGTTGAGTTGGTTTTGAGGATCAGTCTCAGTGGCGAGTGGCTTGGGTCTAACCACCTGGCTGGACTGACCCTTCTTTGTCTTCTTCACCTTTTTGGTCGGTGAAGGAACAGGAGAGATAGCGTCATTGCCCTGAATGACTGATTGCATGTATTCAGTCAGGGCAATCTGTGTAACCTCACTTATGCTACTAGTGAAGTTTGACTTGTGCAGTACCTCAGGCTTCGTACCTTCTGCATCAGTCCTCACATAGTCAGAACCGAGTAGGTCCTGAAGCACACAGGAAACAAATCTAGGATAGGACATGTGCCTTTGCCTATGTTTTCCTGAGAGCTTAGCAACGAGGTCTCGGAAGATTATTCCTCCGATGTCTATTTTTGTACCCTCAAGGAGACTGAACAACATCAATTGTTGTGATGAGTTCAATTGTTCCGTAGAGGATTTATTTCCACCCAGGACCTGAATGACAAATGTCATCAGTATCCTCCAAATAGGGTGGAACCATGTTTTGACTACTGGAGCCTTTTCCAGTAAGCCTCCCACAGACATTTCAGGGCGTCTGGGGTCATGGGGTGCAAGAAAGATCAGTTCATTCTTTATTTCCTGATCAGTAGGGTTGGGGGAAAAGGCTTCAGCAAAGTCAAGGCCTGTGGCTTTGATGAATGCTGAGTAGTCAAAGGAGAGGGTTCTGCTCCCATTCATCACCGTGAAGGTGATGATTGACTCTTTGGTGTCTTTGGGGCTGGTTGCCACAGCCGTACACCAGAATTCCCTCAAATAGTCATGATAGATGACTGAGGGGGTATGGGTGAAAGCCTTTGCAAGAAAACAATTACGAAGATATTTCATAACGTTCTTGTAGGCTGGGTACATTTGTGGATATGAGAAATTTCCCACCACATTATTTTTGGTTAGGTCTACACCCTCCATTGTGAAATCCACGTTGGGGGCATATTTCACAGCTTTAGAAGAAGCCATTTATGGGTAAGTCTGGGTTTGACTAGGGTTAAAGGGGTTCTAAAGCTTAAGAATGCACACACAATTTGTTTTTGAGAAAAGAAAATGGCAGAGTTTTGCTTAAAAATTCTATAAAAACGTGTGTGTGAATTCTTCTGGTTGGGGTATTTATAGGAAAGAGGAGATGGGGGTGTTTTGGTCATTTGAGCAAATCGTTATTTATTCAAAAAAATTATTTGGAAATTGATTTGAATAATAAGTTTTGGGATCCGCATTTAATGCCAACACTCCACTTTCCAGGTTTAGCGCAACAGTCGAGGTGAACAGTTGAGCAGTTCTGCAAAAGTGCAACTTGCAGAGTTGAGTCATCACATATTTGAAATGTGATTGGAGAGGCATTTAATGCCAAGTGGGAATGTGGTGGCCCATAGGTGGAAGCCAGAAAGGCTAAAAGGAACAAATATTCTTGAATTAAATATGTGTTCAGTTACCAACCTCGGACATTTACTAACTAGATACTTAGAGCATTTAAGTTAGTATTTAATGTCCTTTTCAGGGTCCTGAATGACTTTTCATTCAGTGATTGGTTTTCAGGGACTTGGGTTTAGTTCCTGAGGATGATGATTCAGTGAGATGTTTTCACTGATATACATATTGAGTCAGGGACCTGAGATGTTTAAGAATTTACACTTTTGTTGGAAGAGAAAATAATTAGTCAGTGGACTGATTCTCTATATCCAACATTCCTAATTCAGCTTTCAGTCTTGTGAAAGTTGGTTCATCCAAAGGTTTGGTGAAGATATCAGCTAACTGATATTCAGTAGGAATGAAGTGTAATTCAATGTCACCATTCATGACATGGTCCCTGATGAAGTGATATCTGATATCAATATGTTTTGTTCTCTGATGAAGAACAGGGTTGTTAGAGATTGCAATTGCACTTGTGTTATCACAAAAGATGGGTACCATCTTGTACTGAATTCCATAGTCACTGAGTTGACTTTTCATCCAGAGTACATTTGCACAACAACTAGCTGCAGCAACATATTCAGCCTCAGCTGAGGATAGGGCAACGGATTGTTGCTTCTTAGCACTCCAACAGACTAATTTCCCACCAAGAATTTGGCAAGAGCCTGAGGTGCTTTTTCTATCCATGTTGCATCCAGCATAGTCAGAATCTGAGTATCCTTTGAGATCAAGTCCTGAGCACTTTGGATAGTATAATCCAAGGTTAGGAGTGCCCTTCAGGTACCTGAATATCCTTTTCACAGCAGTGACATGAGATTCTCTTGGGTCAGATTGATATCTGGCACATAGACATACTGAGAATTGGATATCAGGCCTTGATGCAAGTAGATACATCAGTGATCCTATCATTCCTCTAAAGAGAGTTTGATTGACTGGTTTACCAGTTAGGTCAGGACCAAGGTTGTTTGGGGGAGCCATGGGAGTTTTGACTGAGGCACAGTCACTGAGATCATACTTCTTCAGTAGATTCTTTACATACTTCTCTTGACTGATAGTGGTTCCTCTATCAGTCTGCTTGATCTGAAGACCAAGAAAGTATGTCAGTTCCCCCATCATGCTCATTTCAAACTTCTTTGCCATTAGTTTTTCAAATTGTTTACAAAGTTTGAAGCTTGTTGAGCCAAAGATGATGTCATCAACATACACTTGTACTAGTATGACATCATTATTTGTCTTATAGATAAACAATGTGTTGTCTATCTTGCCTCTGACAAATTTGTTTTGGATTAAGAAGGCTGAGAGAGTCTCATACCATGCCCTAGGAGCTTGCTTCAGTCCATAAAGGGCTTTGTTAAGCTTATAGACATGATCAGGGGACTCATGGCTTTCAAATCCAGGAGGTTGCTCAACATAAACTTCTTCTTTCAGTGAACCATTTAAGAATGCACTTTTAACATCCATTTGGTACACCTTGAAGTTCATGTATGTAGCAAAAGCAAGGAAGATCCTGATGGCTTCCATCCTTGCTACTGGTGCAAATGTTTCTTCATAGTCAATGCCTTCTAGTTGATTATAGCCTTTGGCTACAAGTCTGGCTTTGTTTTTAATGACTATGCCATTCTCATCAGTTTTGTTTTTGAATACCCATTTCATGCCAATGACTGAGACATTCTCAGGACATTTGACCAAGGTCATTACCTTGTTTCTGTCAAATTGTTCTAGTTCATCATGCATGGCCTGAACCCAACTTGGATGTTTAAGTGCTTCTTTAACACTTTTGGGTTCAATTGTGGAAATGAAGTCCACAAATAGGCATTCATTGGATGAGGCTGCTCTCAGTTCAGCAGCCATGCTTCTTGTAAGCATGCCTTCAGAAGGCTCACCAATGATATTGACAAGTTCTATATCCTGAGATCTGGTCCAACTATCCTGAGGTCTTGGGAGTGGGTTAGAACTTGTAGAAGCCTGATGGGTATTGTCAGGATTAGACACAGGATTACTATTTCCTTGTGTGTCCAAGTGGGTTGAGTCATCACTGAGATTGTTTGGGTCCTGAGTATTTTGTTCAGACTGAAGGATATCATCAGTACTTGTATGTGCTTCAACAAACTCAGTGATGGTTGGGTTTGGTAGGTTGTGAGGGATAATGTAGTAGGAGAGGTTAGCATCATCTTGATACTGAGTAGAAGGATTGTTCTCAGACAGATATTCATCAGGAGGATATCTTGGAGAATTGTCAATTCCTATCTCTTCTACTGAGGCAGTTGAGAACCTGATTGCATCAGTACTCTCATCAAAGGTAACATGAAATGTTTCCTCAGTCTGCTGTCTCCTTGTGTTGAACACTTTGAAGGCTTTTGAGACAAGTGAGTATCCCAGGAAGTATCCATCATCAGCTTTTGCATCAAATTTCCCTAGGTGATCCTTGTGATTATGAATAAACACAGGACACCCAAAGACATGGAAGTAGCTGATGTCAGGGATTCTTCCTTTGAATAACTCATATGGGGTTTTCCCATGTCTCTTGACAATTATGGATCTGTTTTGTGTGTAACAGGCAGTTTTGACTGCATCAGTCCAAAAATGGTTGGAGAGGACTGATCCACATAGCATTGTCCTGGCAGCTTCAATGAGTGTTCTGTTTTTCCTCTCAGCAACACCATTTTGTTCAGGTGTGTATGGAGAGGAAAAGTTTTGGGAGATACCTTTCTCATCACAGAAACTTTCAAGTTCATTATTTTTGAACTCAGTCCCATTGTCAGTTCTAATTTGTTTGACTTTAATGTCATTTTGATTTTCAATGTTCCTGACAAAGGACATGATTGTTTCAGCTGCCTGACTCTTTTTGATCAGGAAGAATACCCAGGTGTATCTTGAGTATTCATCCACTATGACCAGAGTATACTTCTCATGGTTAACAGACCTTGGACTGACGGGTCCAAATAGATCCATATGGAGAAGATGTAGGCAGTTCCTGATGGAAAAGTTGGTTTTGGTTTTAAAGGATGCTCTGTGATGTTTTCCTTTTTCACAAGCTGAGCATGGTTTATCCTTAGAAAACACAAGTGATGGTAAGCCAAGGACCTTGTTTTGTTTTACAAGATTGTTAATGTTCTTGAAGTTCAGGTGGGTTAGTCTCTTGTGCCAAAGCCAGTTGAGTGCATCAGTGGCCTTAGCAAAGAGACATGTTCCATCCTGAGTTAGACTTGACATGTCTAGTACATAAACATCTTGTCTCCTAGGTGCAATGAGGACAATTTCCTTATTTGCATTAAAGATGGTTCCTTGCTTATCATCAAACTGAACTATGTACTTTGCATCACATAGTTGACTGACACTGATCAGATTATACTTAAGACCATTTACATATGCTATCCTAGTAAAGACAATACCATTGCAGTTGACTGAACCATAACCTTCAGTGAGACATGATGAATTGTCAGCAAATATCACTTTGGGTCCTGGTTCTTCTACATATTTGTGCAGACACTCCTTAACACCAGTCATGCTCCTTGAACATCCACTATCTAGATGCCAAACAGGATCCCTAGCATGTTTCTGCACAAATAGTAAACTAGGTCAGTTCTTTCTAGGACTCCATTTCATGGAGGGTTTGGTATTGTAGGTCCTTATGAAAGTATTAATTGATTCATGGTCAGTGGTTGAGTGGACTGAGCTACCACATGTTTTGCATATGGTAGTAGGGGTAGCCTTCAGTAGTCTGAGAGGATTGCTTTATTCCTCTTTTTGACTGAATGACCTTGTCTTTTCCTGAGGATTTCTGAGTGGAGCTTCCACTAGATTCACCATGTTTGTCATATTGACAATCGTCAGGATGGTGGTCATTAAATCCACACAAAGGGCAGGGAGGAAAAGGCTTGGCCTTTTGCTTCTGTTTCTGCTTAGAATCAGAAGGGTAGTTCAGGCACTGAGCCTTGAGTCCTGAAAAGTTTGACATGACTGAGCATTGTTTATGATCAGAGGTCCTGTGATCTTCCTTTTTGCAAATCATGCAATAAAGGACTCTATAGCAATCATCAGTGAGGTGATTTGTATAGTTGCATAGCTCACATCTTTTCAGGGGTTTGGTGGATTTGGGTTTGGTCTTTGAGGAAGTTGGTTTTTGTTCCTTCTTGGATTGAGAAGATTTCTCAGAAGATTCAATCTTCTCTCCTAGCTTCCTGACCATTTCAGCCAACTGATCAATTTTTGAGTCAGGGCTTTGGGTTGTTTCTTCAGAAGGGACTGAAGTTGATGAGTCATCAGTATTTACTGAGACATCAAGGTTTGCTCTCTTCAGGATGGTTGTTCCCCTTCCTGATCTCTCCTTAGGAGAGTGTGGTGAGAAGACCATAGGTGGGAGGCCTAGGTTAGGTGTAGCACCCTGAAGGGTATTCAGTGGAGGAAGTGGAGGATATGATTCTGATTCAGACTCATCCAAGGACTCAGTGAGTGGTTCAGTGAGTTCAAGCTTACTGAGTTTATCAGTGAGTCCTAGCATATTTTTCAAGGCCTGACTTTCAGGAAGCAAGATCTTTCCAGTCTCAAAGTTTGGTAACTTACTGACTGGGTTGTCCCTGACAATCCAGTCATTTGACTTGGGAAGTAATTCTTGCTCAAAAGATATGCCAGCTGGAACAAAGTTCATTTCATTTTGACACACAGTTGGATCAACCATAAGAGGGTTAATACCAATGGTTTTCTGAGAGATTAATCCCACAGTGTCAAAAACCTTGGGGTTCTTCCTGGTCCAGCTTTGAATAATGGCTTTTTCTTTGTTGAGTTCAGTATGAAGGACTTGGTTTTGTTTCAAAATCTCAGTGTTCTGAATCTGTAGAGTTATTGTTTCTAGTTTGGCTTGCTTAAGTACAAGCAATTCATCTCTACATTTGTTTAATTCAGACACAATATTGTTATATTTTGAAAGCAAGTTAAGCCTTTGTTCTTCAACAAACTTTAGATCAACACAAATATAATTCATGTAAGATTGCCAATCAGAATCATTATCCATAGAAAGTAAAGTAGTTACCTTCTTCATGGTGATGTTGACCCACTCTCCATTTCTAGCATGACTTTTTCCCACAGCCACCTGATCCTCTTCTGAAAGTGCCATCAGTGCACTAACTCTTATTTCCTCATCTGAGGAAACCTCTTCATCATCCCAATCATATGCTTCAGCTAATAAAACCTTGTTCTTTGTCTGAATAGGTTTAGATGTTTGAGGAGCCTGAGACAATATGGGGTTAGTTTCAAGAAGTGCAAGTTTAGCTTTTATATTCCTATATTTTGTTTCAAAATCCTTTTGACCCTTGTTTTGGAATTGTTGGGTGGACTGAAACATTTTAGGTTGAAACTTGTTAATTCCTGAAAATTTGTAAGAGGGTTCTGAGATATTTTTAGAATAACAGTCCCTAGCAAAATGACCCTTTTTACCACATTTAAAACATTCAGTGGTCTCATTTGCTTTTGATTTTGTAAAGTTGGACTGATTCCTTTTGATGAAACGTTTTGAACTAGCAAGGAGTGCCCTTTCTTGGAATTCCAAGTTTAGATCATTCAGGTATTCCTCATCAGTTCTTTCATCAATTTCTTCTTCAGAATCCTCTTGAGTATCCTGCACAACACCATTAGAATAGAAAGCAGTTGATATGGGTGTGGAGGTTAAGGCCTTTTTGGACTCAAAAGCTTTTGAGTCAGGATATCTCCTTGAGATCAAGTTGTCTTCATAGACAAACTTCCCATAAATTTCAGGGAGCTCAAGGTTCTGAATGTGGTTAGCATTCCTCAGGCCTTGTGAGAAGTTGAGCCACTTCTCAGGGAGACTGTTGACAAAGCCAACATTTGTCTCATGTTTGGTCAGTACAACACCATCATTTGATAATTCATTTATCAAAGTTTTGTATCTGGTGTAGGTCTGTGAGAGACTTTCAGAGTCTTTTGACCTGAAAGTATTATACTCAAGTTTAAGGTCCATGACCCTATTTTCCTTGGTATCTGAGGGACCCTCAAAGCTGTTTACCAAGTCATCCCAAGTTTGCTTGGCTGTAAGACAGTTGATGACTGATTCCATTATATCGTCAGGAAGACATGATATAAGGATGCTTTTCAGGCGTTGGTCTTGATTGACCACCCTCCTCTCATCAATGGTCCATTGAGCCTCAGGCTTGTTAAGCCCTGCGGCAGTCTTTGGGACAAATGGGCCATCCCTGATACAGGTGATGTAGTAGGGTTCCATACCAGTAAGATAGCAAATCATACGCTTCTTCCATTTGCTAAATTTCCCAGCTTCAAGTCTGGGTGCAACAGCTGAGTAGCTGCCACCCTTTTTGTCGACTAGCTGGGGTACATTGATATCAGCCATAGTAGGATCTTGGTTTTAAAAACCTAGAGCACTCTTGGTTACTTTAAAAGATTTTATAAACCAGAGGCTCTGATACCACTTGTTGGTCCCTTTACACGATTAGAATTAACTAGAAAGTTAATCTATTAGTGTTAATGACTAATACAATGTTTAAGGATTATTCTAACAGTTATAAAACGTGAATGTAAAAACAACAATATTTTTCAACGTTTAAATTCTTATTAGAAATAATTCCAAGAATCTATACCCAAGTGTTTTGCGGAACAAACACTTGGGATTGAATAGACAAGGGTATGGGGTGTCTCCTATCGAAACTCAAGCTTTGCTTGAGTGGTAACAATATACCCACTAAGCTATCTCAGTGAGTTGTATACTCTTTGTAGGAGAGAAGTTTCTTTGTAAAAGTTCAAGACTTTAATTATACAAAGCACACCTTAACTTCTCTCACAGTTGATCTATTTATACACAAGTATTCTAAGTATAAGTGATTAAATATAATACAAGTTGTTGAGGTTGCGTGTCTGACAATTACAAATAGTAATTGTCATTTCCAAGAACCAATAGGAAAGGGCTAAATAAGTCTTTGGGAGTTGTTGGCTGACACTCCATGACTTTTAGCCGCAATAGGGAAGGTAGAGTCTGACAAGAGAAGAGTGTTGGGTTTACACTCTTATCTTCTCAGATCTTTTCCCTATTGTTCCCGCCTTTTCTTCAGGCGTTGGTTCCTCAGTCATTCAATCACTTTGTTGGTTGAGGAGACTGGGGTTCAGTGAGCTCTTATCCAATACTCACTGAAACCATCATCTTCTTCTTTGGCTTAAGTCCTACTCAGGGAGTACCGCCTTCCTGAGTAGTGAATCCTTCTTCTTGAATTCGCCTTAAGCATCCTGAAGATGACTCACTGAGAGGCTGTTCTCTCAGTGACTTGAATTGTTCTCGGTTTAAGTTAACACTTAGTTAATTTGTGTCCAAATCATGTTCGAAGCATTCTTGGGTTTTACATGACCCAACAGATTAAGATGAAAATCCTAGATTCGTTGATTACCTAAAGTTGTTTGGTTTCTGAATGGTTAAAAGCTGATCAGGTACCCGCGGATTTGGCGGAACCAAAATTTTGGTTCCGTCATTCTTATCGAAGGGTTCCGTGGGACCAAAATCGATTAGGTCATGTTTTGTCGTTTTTGATCAAACGAAGGTTCATGCTATGGTCTATTCACTTATAACTACTAATTTGGTTTCACTAATCCTAGTCAAATTCTAAGGAGACTTAATGTATCTCATTTAAGAGGTTTGTCAAACACATGATGTGTTTTTCTTTTAATGAGATATTGGTGCAGAGCTGTGATGTTGAGCTAATAAGGTTAGAAACACTTTGTGATTTTGTGAACTGATTTAACTAAGTGATTTGAACCTACTTGTCGGTATTTGGGAATGTAAGAAACATGAGTACATGTTATTTAATGAAAAGACAATTATGTGAATGAATTTCTCTCCTCCTTAATTGGTGGTCATTCAACATAATCTATGATGCATTAAATGAAGAATGAAGGTAAAGTGTTTAGGATGTTGCAGATTAATGAAAGCGATGAGCTTAGCAATGTTTTAGTGGATATTGGTTAGCATACAAAGAACTTCATCCGTGAAGTTACGTAGCTCTTCTCTATCAATGCGAGATGATTGCACGATGAGGCATGTGGTTTTCCTTATGGGAGATATATTGTTTTAACTAAAAGATGATGGAGATATTGTTAGGTGAGCGGAAGCAACAATATGATTTGGAGAGAGGTATATTGAAAGATATCCAAACACAAATTTCAAACCTCTAAAACTTAATCCTATTAGCTTTTAAAGCTATATGCAAGAAAATGGATCCCATAAACATATTACTAATCTAAGTAGCAATAATGAGATAACAATTATGCAAAATAAGCATAACAAAGAGAAATAACAAATAGTTTGTTATCAGCCTACAAGACAAAAAGTCTTAATGACAAAAGATGTGAATATCATATGACAACATCTTATAAAAACAAATAATCTACTACTAGACACAAAGATACCACATAGCATAAAGACAAATAATCATATTGCAAGATAGCATTGTTTTAGATACTACATTGTGAAATTGTTTTTTAAGTTAGGCTTAGTCACTTAAGCATACTTACCCATTAATTATCACAATGATCTATGTATAAAATAAAATGACTTCTAAATGTTCATCATACCAAGACCACTTAGACAAAGTGCACATATGGCAAACAAATAGTGTGATAAAGAAGTGAGACTAAGATTCATGCAAACCATTATAACATTTAGGAGCATGTACCATTTAGACTATCCTACGAAAAAGCTCAATGATTGTCAACTAAAGACAAAGACTATCTAACACCATATAGTAAGTGAGTTAACAAGTAATACGTTAATCTTGCGAAATAGCATATAACAAAAGAATGAACATATCATACAAATCATATAGCATATAAGCATGCAGACAAAACCTTTCTAAGGTTTACACATTTGACAATGATAACATCAAGATATCAAACAAATATCATGTAATCAATACACGTATATGTAATGCAAGTGATTTTATTAATAAAATAAAGAAAAATCACATCTACTTCTTGTTTGATTAATTATTCCTAAGACAAGATAATTCACCAATACATGACTTAATGAGACTCAACTATTTCTATAAAAATTAGTGTGATGAAGATGTCATGTTATACACGTAAATTTGACAAATATGTGTCGATGGATTTTAATCATTGTGTTTGGAATCTAAGATTGAATGATCTAAAGGGTGACATCCTTTAAGTTGAATTTAAGTATGAGTTATGCAAGTGATCTAAGATCAAGACATGTGTTTGTGTGTGGTAACGGGATATGTCATGAACATTCTGAAGAAAGTTCTTTGGAACAAGAATCTAAATAAAGTTACCAACTTTAATAGGTTTTGTGTATGCTTCAGAGATGTGAATATGCACAAGGTTTGACCAAGGTTTAATGTACGCTTGAAAGGAAATAGATACGTATGGTATCTTTCAACAAGTAAGATTTAACTAGTGCTCAATAAGGAAGATAGTTCATAGAACTAGTGGATGTTTGTTTTAAGATTATTTGCCCGATGAGGTGTAATGAAATCTCTTGTAACATAACCATTCATGTTGCAAGAAAATAATGATGCATAGGATATACATTATCCTTTTTAACAAGATAAACACATAATGTTTTTTTCGAAACATCATGTTTTCCTAAATGAAGATATGAACACAAAGTATTTCAATTGGATAGACTTATCCTAAATAAACTAGGTTTCAATATTATGATAACTAGATGATGACAAGATAAACTTACTTGAGTTTCTTTTGTATACTCCTCAAGATTCATTGTTATTTGGGACGTATGAGATTGGCTTTGAGATTTCATTATAACATAAGTTGTTACAATGTTGATTCAAGATTTAATGAAACAAAGTATTACCAATACTTTGATGACTTGTGGTACTACTTAATGAATGTGAGCATTATGCTCATTTGATGGTGAAGTTCTAATTCTATAGGTGGCAAGGTATTGATGAGTTGATTCAACTTACATTTGATTTGGTATGAGTGTTGGACTAAGGGCTTTTTGAGCAATGCACTCAATGGTGTGAATTATGGTGATGAAGGAGTTTGTTGAACTTTTGGGTTTCATGAATGTTGAAGATTACAAGAATGGATACTAATTCTTGTTCACTAGCAGATGAAGTGTTTGGTTATGTTTGTGAAACCTAGGGGCTGAAGGTGATGAAGATTGATTCTTATGGACAACGAGGATGAAGACTGACTCTTATGATCCATTGGTTGGTATTACTAGCGTGTGATGTGATCTAAAGCTTAAGGTCTAGGATATATCACAGAAGTGAGTGTGCTGTGATAATGATGAAAGTACAAAAGTACTTTAGGTGATAGGGTAAGTGTTTTAACATACGTTGTTAAAATACTTGGGAGTAGATCATTTAGGATATGACTTTTTATGACTACAATCTTAAGTCAAATTTACTTGAATATTTCGGATGAAATACTTAAGTTGTCAATCCTACTTTATTGAGATAAGACTTGATAATACATCTATAACCTAAGTGTGAGTTATGACTCGATGTAAATCTTAATCGTCTTGAAGAATGACATGTTAACCAAGTAAGGCAACATATGTGGAAACTGGACAGTATCCACAGTCATGAGTTGGGTTTGTAATCTATGATATATTTGTAAACAGTGAGTTTGGATTAGTTTGGAAGTTGTCAATTTACAAATCAAGCTAGTGAATGAGTAAAGGACGGGAAGATGCAGTGATTGTGTGTAATGATCACAAATACTCAGTGGTTTACCGAAAAGGTACCTTGGAGCATTTTCATGAAATTTGAGACTGTGATTAGATATGATTATCCTATTTGGTGTTTGGTGAGATGTCCTAATCCTAATTTGAGTGAACATTAGAGATAAGAATCCCAAGAATTAGAATCAATAATCTAAGGATCGGAACTAGTCGGGAATTTTGAAACAGTTACTGTTGACACCCACGGATCCAATCGACAACAAAGGCGGAGCCAAAGTTTGGGAGCCGTGGAATCCGTGGGTTCTGTACTAGCGGATCCAAAGCTAACTCTTAACGGATCCAAAATGAGGGATCCGTCGGATCCGTTGAACAAAAGTACTAAAAACAAACAGAGAGATATGCAAAATTCGCATTTTTCGACCAAGACCTGAAAATTCTCCTGGAACATATCTATTAGCTAATATTTAATGCAAAACAACTAAAAATGTTTATTCTAACACACATACACACATAGTTTAATCCGATCATATTAACTTACCTTAAATGAGAGTTAAGCCAAACAGTGGCTTAAACCCGGAAACTTGATAACAACGAAGTGTTATCGTCCTGCATGATATGGTTAGTTCACATGAAGGTTTAACAATAAGATAATATCCTAAACCCATAACAACTCAACACATCATTGTTTCAAATTGTTTGTAACAAACACTCTTTTTCAAAGATACTACATGTTTACTCATTATAACACTTGAGCAATTAAGTGAGAGTTTGTGCAAGTCAATACTTTTCAAGACATTTCACTTAGTACACATTTCTAAGTAAGTTATGCAAGGTTTTCACATAATATAATCAAACAATAGTATCTAAGTCTAAAAGTAAAACAGACATAGTTTATCAATGTATTGCACAATATCTAGCAAATGTTCTATTATGCATAAAACAAGCAATTGATAAACAAGCAAGTAAGTATCATGGCAAAACACTTATGTAATACAAATAAACAAGTACAATCACACTTATCAACAAGCATATCACATATATGCAAATAATATAGAACAGTTAGCCACATAGCATAACATAGATGCAAATATACTTATCGTCACTTTGCGTTTAAATATGACGATGTATACCAAGCTTAATTTATTTCCTTTATATTACCAAATTATTTAGTTTCAAAAGAAATCATATTTATGAGCAAAGGATACCAATTTACATTGCTCGACTCAAAAGTTTAACTTACTGTGTCAAAATAAAACTTAACATTTTGAACAGGTTATAGTATTTGATTTGTTTTACCTACTTCAATTTAGATCTAGGCCATGAGACTATTTTTAAATGAAAATAGACTTAATTCCCTTCAAAATGATAGGTGGCGCGACTCCTACGGACTTACGGTTAATTAGTTATGAATTTTTGAAATTTGACAAAAACTGAGTACTGCACCGACGGATCTGACGGATCCTTTTAGAGGGATCCGCCCTTTATGTGATTTGGATCCGCCGAGACCTGTGACAGATTATCCTAAACTCATATTTTGACATAGTGAAAGTGTGTGGGACTTACTACACTTAATCTTAGGCATATATTACAAATATTAACAACATTTCTACCTATGTGACTTATCTAAATATTACGGAGGTGATTTTTCAACTAACTTAATGATTATTCCAAACACTCCCTTCAAAACGGTATTTTTCGTAAATTAGTTCTGAGCACATAATTTGACACTTACAAATTCTTTTGAGAAACATTTTTCTTTTATTTTTCAAGAACACCTTCAAGCTTGTATACAAAGTGATATTTAACAACAAAATTTCAAAGTATACTTAGCTAAACATTTTTCATATTATGTTCTGCTTCAGAGGTAATTTGATACATGGATCTTACTCTATTTTAAAAACCATTTGTTTTGAAAATGAGAGCCAACCCGCTCTGATACCAATTGTGAAAACGTAGAGGGGGGGTGAATACGTTTACCGTTTTAAAACTTAAAACTTGTTGTATCAAATTTCCACTTTGGCTAGTTCTAATATGAACACTGTCTGTTGTAGTTTATGTCTACCAAGTTGTCACACAAGTATTATCACATAATCACAACACAAGCAATCACACAATGCAAATATAAAAGTAAAGAGATAAGTAAAAGAAAGCGCAAACCGAACACGATGATTTATAGTGGTTCGGTCACGGAGCTCCTCTCCGCCCTACTCCACTCCCCGAGTACCCAACTCGAGAGTTACTTCACTAGATCAACAAGCTCCCTTTCTTAGGCGGAGAAAACCTTTACACGTCGCTTACTTCCTTTTCCGGTACTAAGCTAAACACCGGGTTCTTTCACAAGGTAGAACCAACCTGACGTCGCCTATTTACTTTACCGACACTAAGCTAGATGTCGAGTTCTTTACACGGGTACAACCACTCCCTACACTCTTTGTGCTTTGAGGACTAAAATACTAACCTCACTCTACTGATCTAAATGATACAGTGATGGTTAAAACAATGATCCATGACATAAGTATATCATGGATATGAATGCCTACACTATATGAACTTCCATTGATCGGAAGCCTTCAATGGATGAAGATCACAAGCTCCCTAAACTTGTTGTGATGGATCTTCATGTATGCAAGTGAGATCTTCTTGGTGGATCAAGAAGTATGCTATGGATGATGTCTCATGATCTTGAGCTTGCTTCACAGGATCATTAACAATGTATGCTTACAACATAATGAAAGTTAGTAACATTATGATCATTATGTAATGGGTGATTAATGTATGAATCTACATGGTTTTCTACTGATCTAAGTGTGTGTAATGAGTGAGGGAATGTATGTTCTAGTTGAATGAATAATGTGTAAAACCATGGCTACTATTTATAGTAAAACTATGTGTAAAACCATGTACAAAACCATGTGCAAAACCATGTGTAAAACCATGTGTAAAACTAAAACCATGTGTAAACTAAAACCATGTGTAAACTAAAACTATGTGTAAGACTAGAACCATGTATACAACTAAAACCATGTGTAACTAATTATAGGAAAACAAGAAAATCATCCCACGGATCTGGCGGATCCCATAAAAGGGATCCGTGCTTGTTAACGTTTGGATCTGTAGGATGACAGCTAAGATATCTTTGTGTATCTTTCCAATTCTTCCAAGATCCACAAATGTCAACTTTGTAACTTGTAAATCTAAACAAGATATTACACAATCTACCTAAGATATCATACATGATGCATGCCATGATGTCATCCTAATATTTAACTAATAAAGTTTCCATTTAAAGAAATAAGTTAGTAAACTTGTATATGTTGTTCTTCCTAGTAAACTTGTAATGTGTAACATGTATCCTAGTGATCATGTAACATGTGGTTCTAAGTAGAATGATTAGCCTTTTTAAAATACTTAATTACCTAACCGTATTTTAAACAGTCTAAATGGTTTGTTAAGGTTTGATCATAATGCCACATAACAAACATGTACGAACCTGTGTTGTATCATACGAGGACTTGAGAGGTGTTGAATGTATGTTGAGATAAGATAAGATTACAAATAACTTGTACATTTTACGTTATGTATCAAGTTACATGTTTGTCATCAATCAAAACAAACGAGATTGCTTGCACTAGCAATCTCCCCAACGAGACTGCTTGCACTAACAGGAAGCATCTCTAGCTGAGATTGCTAGGATACAAGCAATAGAAAAGGCTGAGATAGAAAAGGAGGAAGAACAGAAGAGACAAGATGAGATGTTTGCAAGAAAGCTATCAGAAGAACTTAATGATGATCCTCTGATGCAAATGATTGAAGGAGATGACGAGTTGAGGGCAAAGTTGGAAGAGCTTAAAACTGTTGAAGGATTGACAACAGAGGAGAGAGCAAAGCAACTTGCAGAATTCATAAATGCAAGAAGGGATTCAGATACCTTGGGAGAATTTATGTCAAGGATAAAGAAAACTCAGAAGAAAACCAAGGTTCTCAAGAAGATGTCTAGAGCAGAACAGATGCATGGTATGAAGATGTATCTAAAGAACATGATGCACTCAACCTGGGAAAAGATGAGAGGAAAATCATTTGAGGAGATTGAAGCTGCATATCTGAGTGCTTATGAGAGGGATCAAGGCTATAGACCAGTGGATTATGAAGATTCTTTGAGAAGAAGCTTTAAGAAACAGAAGGTGAAAGAGTCTGAGCCTGCTATTGAAGTTGAGAAAGTAAGTGAAAAAGCATCTGAGGTTGAGAAGGTATCAAGTGAAGTAAAAGAAAAAGTTGAAGTTAAAAAGCCAATCATAAAGTGAACAAGAAGAAAAAGCATTGCAAGAAAAAGTAAATCCAAGAAGAAAGTGCAAGGGGAAGAAGAATCAGAAGAAAAGGAGCCTTTATCTGAAGAGTTCACCATGGGATCAATTCCTGAAAGCTCAGCCAAACCAGCCAAAATTGTTAGATATCAAATCATTAAGACTGGATTGAGGGCAGCTTATCAGATAATAAGGGAGGACAACACTAATGTAGTGTATTTAAACTTTCCAAGGCTGTTAAATGATTTAAGTAGGGAAGATCTCAATGAATTGTATAAATTGGTGAATATCAGACATGGAGACACAAGACCTGAGGAGGAGTTTGAAAGGGTCTTTTGGGGAGATTTAAAAGTTATGTTTGAGCCACCTTCAAGAACAGATGAGATTTGGAAGTTACCATACCAACAAGAGATTGTTAGATGGAGATACTTTCACAATTGTAAGGTACATTGCTTATCTTTGGAGGAAGCTCATATTTATATGCTTGCAGGAGTGGAATATCTTTTACCACCTAGGGTCTGCAAAGATTTGTTGGAAAAGAAATTACTTGCAGATGAGAAAGATGAGGTATATGAGGAGCTTTTGGATTTGATTAAGGAACAATCCTTAAAGGAGCCATATTGGGGTGTTTGAAGTGTTTGAAAGAATTTTCAAGTTGTTAAGTGAGACTAAAGGAACTTCTCACTTGGTGAAGGTGCATAGCACTAACACAACAAATGGTTATCAGTCCACCATGTCTAACCCACATAAGGACTGGCTAATCCATGAGCAAACAGCTGTGGTAAAGATATTTCAAATCCGTTAATGGTTGACAATTTACCAAAAATTGTATGGTATTCAACTCACCATATCTGAGATAGTGAAGAGTTGGCTAGCCCACAAGAGTATGGCTTGTGGTAAAGGCTGTGGAAAACCATACATGGTAATCAATTCACCAAGGTGAGGTGCAATTCCACCAAAGAATTGGCTAGTCCAAAAGCAAACGGTTTTTGGTAAAGACTAAACAAATCCATTGATAGCTGATGGTTTGCTAAAAATCATATGGTTATCAATGTACCATGGTCTTACACACCAAAACATTGGCTACTCCAGTAGTTAATGGCTATCTGGTAAAGAGACATCAAATCCATTAATTTTCAATGATTCACCTCTCACAGGAGTTTACACACCTGGAAGTGATGAGAATAGTATGAAACTTAAAAGAATTGATGTACAACTAGTCATGGTTGCTGAAAAGATTAGATGGATTGCATATCAGATGGTGAAAAGATTATTAACGTCAAGTTGCTGCATAAAGATCAGATATGAAGTTCAGATTTGAAGAGTTAGAGATAGTTCCAAGAGTTCAAGATTCAATCCTCAGAAGCTTATTCAAAAGGAACTTGAAGTTCATGAAGCATGAAGAACAAGTTAGGGGAGGATTGTTGGGAATTATCACATGACAAGACTTAATATGAAGAACAGACTTAAGTCTGCTGGATTACAAAGTTAAGTCTGTTAGTTGTATCTTGTAATAGTTAAGTCTGCCTTTGTATTGTTAAGTCTGGTAGGCAGTATTAATTAGTTAAGTCTGGTTGACTTATTAGTTAAGTCTGTTTATGAAAGTTAGGAAAGTTTGTTAGCTATAAGTTAGGAAATGATACGTAGTTATCTTTAGAGAAGATACGTATATCCTTCTACACGTTTTGTATCTAGGGTTTCCTTGGTGTATAAAAGGAACCCTAAGGCTCAATAGTTTGCACGAATGTACGTGTGTTAGTTGTGTGCGTATTGTATTGAAAAGTTAGTAATATACGAAATTAGTTATTGATATTGTGTTCTTCGTTGTTGATTGTTTAGATTCCGCATAAACATTCAATTCATTGTTAGAGTTTCTCACTAAGATTGATTTGGATTTATTCAAGTCGTCTAACAAGTAACAAAGGCTACTTGGATCCATAATTCGTGTGGACCTACACCCTTCTCCTTCTTCTTCTCTTCTTCAAGCCGTATTGTGTGAGATAAGAGAGGATATTATGGAGAGAAAAAGAGATCGTATAACATAAAATATGGGAAAACCGGATTTTGTTTTTAGGAAACTATATGGGCCGATCTTTTTTTTTTTTTTTTTTTTTTTTTGATATTGATGAAGCGAAAAGTGTACCGCTTTTAGGGGGTCATTTAAGCCCTAAATCGTATTTATTTGATCAAATATTGCCCTAAATCGTTCATTTTGTCATTTTAGGTACTTTGGAGAAGAAATCTGGAAAAGGAAGCATTTTGGACGTTTTTGGAGCATAAAAGTGAAGAAAACGACAAAGTCTCAAAATCGGCTGGAAAAGTACCTGTGACGGCGTCAAGCACCATTGTGACGTCGTCTACCCTTGACGCGCCAGAGAGGATTTTGGATGATTAAAAGGGGACGGCGTCAAGAAGGTCGTCAAGCCTTGATAAGCCAGAGAGGATTTTGGAGGATTAAAAGGGGACGGCGTCAAGAAGGCCATCAAGAAACCCTAACCGCGGCGAGGTGACGGCGTCACGACCCAAAGGGTGACGCCGTCAGATCTATTTTCCTATATATACTTTCATAATTTTTAGTCATGAGTGTGCAACTTTGTGAGGAGAAACCCTAATACGATTTTTCTGCCATTTTTAAGGGTTTTATACCCTTGGATCTCCCATGTTCAATTGAAGATAAGTAATCAATTAATCATTCAATATGTCTATGTGTTGTTTGATTATATCTTGTTCTTGTCTTTTATTTAACATGCTAGGCTAGATTTATCTTGTGTTTGCTTAGATCTAATGAAACCTAACTATTGATTATTAGTTGTTGGTGTGTTATTAATTGTATTGGATGATTGTTTATCGATGTTAGGCTTAAGAAAACTGGCTAACCTCCTATACGGTAACTTGCTTGAACGTCTTAAGAAACATGAACCAATGCGTACTAAGGTTATTATGGTTGTATTTAATGCATGAGCGAATTCTAGTGATCCCATGTTAGGAGCTTCTTAGCCGGCTCGACATTGGAGTGAAGTAGGAGCTTGTAGAGTTGGGGAAGTACGTACGCCACCCCACGATTGGTATTAAGGAATACACCCGTCATCCACGCAATTAATACACACTAATCAACCGGTAAAAGATAGTTAGGGAGTAAGGAAATCTAAGTAAACACATTTCTCTCCATATAAGTTTCACAACCTTTTTATTTTCAGTTATTTTATTTTATTTGCATTTGTAGTTATTTGGGTTAGTTGACTAGCAACTAATTCCGCCCACTCCTTCAAACCCGAGATTTTTACTTGCTTTCCATAAAATATAAAAATACAAAAAGAATCTTCCCTCACCCTTAGACCTATTAGAGTAGTTTTTCAATCCTAACGACACTATTCCCCTAGAGAACGATCAATCCCCCGGTACTTGCCACTACACTATACTACACCGGTCAGGTACACTGCCTGGTGGGGATTGCAAGCTTCTCGAGATCCCTCGAGAGGTAAAACCTGTTGTAAGGTCGCAAAACCACGCATCAAGTTTTTGGCGCCGCTGCCTGGGAATAGTTATTGTTTAGGTTGAATTTTTATTTTATTAGGTCTACTCACTAGATTCCTTTCTAGTGAGATTTTTATTTTATTTTTCTAGGTTTTCTTTAGTCTATCTTTTTTCTTCGTTTCTTTGTTTGTAACCATTACCATCCGACATCATGGAAGGTGGTAATATCCTCGATCCCAACAACCCACCACCACAACAACACCCACCTCCTAGAGCCCGTACCTTAGGAGACTACTCTCGTCCTAGCCACCATGGCTATCGAAACACCATTGAGCTCACTCAAGGAGCCAACGTCACTCCCTTGCGATCCGACACCATCCGGTTGGTGCAAAGGGGATGCGCATTCCATGGACTTCGTTCTGAAGATCCTAATCAACATTTCAAGGACTTTCTCAAAATCGTTGATTCCATAGACCTTGATGTTGCCACTCGAGAGACGACCCGACTGCGTCTCTTTCAATTCTCTCTGCGGGACCAAGCTAGTCAATGGCTAGAGCGTCTACCCGCAGGATCCATCACCTCTTGGGATGATCTCACCACTCATTTCCTTGCTCAGTTTTTCCCACCAGGAAGAACTACCAAGCTAAGGAATGATATCTTGATGTTCCAACAACGTCAAGGCGAAACCCTCTACGAGGCATGGACTCGATTCAAGGACTTACTCCAAAAAGTCCCTCACCATGGCATAGAACTTTGGCTCCAGGTCCAAATCTTCTATGACCACATCAATCTCTCCACGAGGCAAACCATTGACCAATCGGCCGGTGGCAAGCTACGTGATCTAAGTGCGGAACAATCATGGGCTCTCTTGGAAGATCTTGCTCTTTATGACAACGAAAGTTGGAATGATCCCCGTGATTTGAATAAAACGGTCAAGGCAATATCTTTGCCTTCGAACAATTCAAGCACTTCCGACCGTAGGATCATAGAACTTGAAGACCAAGTCAAGTTTCTTATGAAATCCTACGAGGCTCCTAAACCTTCAAGCCAAGTGAACAAAATCACTTCTTCGTGTGAATTATGTAGTGGTCCCCACGACACTCGTGATTGCATGGAACTCCCCGAACAAGCTTTTGCGGACTACGCATCCTCGCGTACCGACGGAGCGGGAGACAAGTGGTACACTTTTAAACCCGAGCCAAACCCCTACGGTGATTCATACAACCCCTCATGGAAAAATCACCCAAACCTTAGGTGGAAGCAAAGCCAAAACGCACAACAAACCAATTCCTCCAACCCACCTAATCGTTTCCAATCAAGCGGTTCCAACTCGAACCGTACTTTCAACAACAATCCTTCCAGCAATGGTAGTACCAATAACTTTGAAGGATTGATGTCCCAATTTATGGCATCTCAAGAAGCTCGTTTAGCCAAGTTTGAAGCCGATTTCAAACAAAAACAAAGCGAGATGACCAATAAGATTGACACTTTGTTGAAAGCCCTCAATGACCGAGAAAATGGGAGCACTCCCTAGCAACACAGTCAAGAACCCGAAACTAAATGTCAACGCCATTTCATCGATTTCGTCTCCTAGTTCTTGTCCACAATATTATTCGGTCAATTCCATGAGCTCGTGTTTCAAACAGACCCAAGTCGTTCAAAATGACCAAGGAGTTATGATATCCAACACTAAATTGGTCAACAACATAGTTGAAACACCTCCCACTCAAAACCTTGATGAAGAATTCAAGGAGCTCCACCTTGAAAGTCCGGTTATTGATGTGTTGGATGAGAAGAAGCTCAAGTTAGGCGAAAAAGGGACCGCCTTTGTTCAAAACAAGCTACCTAAGAAATTAGATGATCCAGGCTTATTTGTTCTACCTTGCAAGATCGGTAATTCGGAGGCTTATGACACATTAGCCGATCTTGCATCAAGCCTTAACCTAATTCCGTTACCTCTCTACACCTCTATAAAACTAGGAAAACTTGAAGAAACCGAGGTAATAATAGGCTTAGCAGATGGAAGTGTTGCTTACCCAATTGGAGTAGTCAAAGACGTGTTAGTACACATAGGAAAACTAACCATTTTAGCCGATTTCCACGTCCTTGATATGGTTAGCGACCCTACATGCCCCTTGTTGATAGGTAGAGGATTTCTGGCGACCGCTAGTGCTATGATTGATTGTAAGGAATCTAAGATAGCCGTAGGAGAAGGTGATACTTGGTCAGTCTATGATGTGAAGAAACATGCCTACGATACTAGTGAGGAACCAACACCCCATTGGTTAGAATTAAATAGGAGACCATCTAGATACGGACCCTGGATCGATGGAGACTTCATAGGACCCCAACGCCCATTTTACCTAGAAGAGGACTTTGTGAACCGAACACATACGGTAGAGCAACTCTTGGCTAGGGACACCGAATTGGATCCATTTGAAGACCCTCTAGTTTTTAGGAAGATGATTGATTTCCTAGGAGTTTTGCCAATTAACCTAGGGATGAATAAGTGGACTTGTGAGGACGATGATCATAAGTGGGATTGGGACAAACCACCCAAAGATGGAGATGGGTCATGGCATATTAAGATGACATTGTATGACCCGGATGGAGAGAGGTTTGAAAAGATATATCGTACTATGCGGACCAATAGAAAACTTCAATCCAAGCTTAACCCTAAAGATGTCCTCGATGATGATCTCACTTACATAGGTTAAAAGGACTTTGAGTCTAGCTACAAGACTCGTTAATAAATAAAAGCGCTTCTTGGGAGGCAACCCAAGCTTTATTTGCTTTGTGTGTTTATTTATTTGTTTGTTTGATTTTATTTGCTTCCGTATGTATGTTTAATTTTTATTATTATTGATTCATGTTCGAAACTAAATTGTGAAAATGCTTTATCTTGTTTTTAACTTCGTCTTAACTACATGTAAAGGTATTTTGCAAAAGTTAAGTGTAAGGGAAATCCAAATCGGTTTATTAGAACAAATGAACATGAATCATAACAATATTAAATTAACATACATATTAGTAATTGTTTGAGTCAAATGCTTGTATCGAGTCATAATGATATTTTGCAAGATTTCCAGGAAGTAAGGTATAGGTTTTTCCAGAAATTTTCCGGAAACTTAACATGAGAATTCTGTCAGATCATTTCTGACGGCGTCAGGTTTTAATTTTCTGAAATTTTTGAAAGTTTTGTTTTTCTACCGGAATCATAAAAAGTTTTTATTAAATCTCTAACTTATAAACTCCAGGAATCTGCAAAATAATCATTCCACAAGCATTATATCCTTATACAGATTTATCCCGCCGATGTTATGCAGGTTTTCTTGTTTGTTTTCTCAGGTTTAACAGGTTATTTTGGACAAGGAGATGTATGTGGAATCAAGCTTTTGGCGATGCTTTAGTCTTGAAGCTTCCACATTACCTTGAAAGAAGATCTAACCATGTTACCCCTTTATCCACCGAGCGAATCAGGGGAGTATTTGATTTCATTCTTTTACCTTATTTACTTTTACATCTTGTTATTTGAACATTGGGGACAATGTTCATCTTAAGTGTAAGGGGGGGTAAAGTACGATACTTTAGAGAATGCTATTACGCTTGATTTTTTGTTTGTTTAATGGTAGATGTGTAATAAAACTGAGAGAAATACCTGTTAAGGCAATTTTAGTGCCAAATTTAAAATTTTTCACAACATATAGGAGTGAAACTTTGGTCTTAATGAGCGTCTCACGGATAGGAGTTATATGACTAGCACAAAACCGTACCACTAAAAAATTTTCCACCCCCAAATATGTGAGGTTCGCCCCTAGAATTGGTAGGAAAAGCATTTATGCTATGATGTGTGTACCGGTAGCACTTAGATTCTAGAACTTGCGTTAGGACCATTCCGAGGCCACAAGTGAGACTACATTCGTGTAGTTAGATTTACTACATGATAAGAGGCATTAGGATTAACCCATTGTTTTACACCGGTGTTTTTGTTATAATTACATTGGCTACATTGGTCAAGTAATTCTCCCACACCCTTTGCGTTGTACTCATTTTTAGTACACGATACCCCTAGTACACCCCTTAGAGCCTATCTTTTCGTTTCTAACTTTAAGCATTTTACTTAAAGGAAGAATTTGTTTACACCCCACTTAAATGTACACCCAAATCGCCTTAGCCTACCTTGTATGCACTCATCTTTAGTGCATTATTGTGACAACATTTGTTTAAACCCCAAATTAATTATCTAATTGATTACATGGTTGCTAAGTCGAGTCATATCTTTGTACATATTGTTTTCGGACGATTGGGACTCATGGGTAAAGTACTAGTGTAATGGAGTAATGGGGAAGAACAACATTATTACCCCCATATGTGCTAAATATTTTAAAAGTACTCCAAGTGTTTCGATTATCTTAATTCGAGTCATTAGAATAGTTAATTGTAAAGTATGTAAAAGTTCAAGTGTAAGGGGAGAACCGAGGCCCCTATGATGTATTATTTTGGATGGTAGGGCAAGAGTGTATGCAAAAAAAAAAAAAAAAAAAAAAAATATATATATATATATATATATATATATATATATATATATATATATATATATATATATATAAAAACATACGGACTACCATCCCGTTTCATTTTATGTTTATTTTATCTTTTTGTTATTTCTTTCATTAGCTTAAGTCGAGTCTAGTCTTGGCTTAGCAACGCCATATTGTACATGTAATTAATCAAGATCTTTAACTCGCCACCAGTAAAATATCCTTTATCCAACAAAACCGTGTTTATCATATCCCTACACCTAACGTTATAACCCGTTTAAAAGCCCTCTTTGATAGTTTATCTTAGGTGCTTACGCCTAGTGGAGGAGGTTTTTGATCCTTTCCCAAGCCTATGGTAATCTATTTGCTATGACAGGTAGTGAGAGATATTATTCATTTTCATTTGTGAGATATACTTTTATGACACCTGAGAGATGTGAGTATCTAAACACTACTTGTGAGGTGCTAGTGTGTAATCTTCGTGCTTATTATGATTAAAGGGGAACGACTATTTGTTGTAATTACTTTTATATTAGCGTTAAATGACCCCTAACTTGTATTTTGATTAGAATAAAAGCGCATTTGCTTGAGGACAAGCAAATCTCAAGTGTAAGGGTATTTGATGAAGCGAAAAGTGTACCGCTTTTAGGGGGTCATTTAAGCCCTAAATCGTATTTATTTGATCAAATATTGCCCTAAATCGTTCCTTTTGTCATTTTAGGTACTTTGGAGAAGAAATCTGGAAAAGGAAGCATTTTGGACGTTTTTGGAGCATAAAAGTGAAGAAAATGACAAAGTCTCAAAAATCTGCTGGAAAGTACCTGTGACGGCGTCAAGCCCCAATGTGACGCCGTCAGCCCTTGATAAGCCAGAGAGGATTTTGGAAGATTAAATGGGGACGGCGTCAAGAAGGTCGTCAAGCCTTGATAAGCCAGAGAGGATTTTGGAGGATTAAAAGGGGACGGCGTCAAGAAGGCCATCAAGAAACCCTAACCGCGGCGAGGTGATGGCGTCACGACCCAAAGGGTGACGCCGTCAGATCTGTTTTCCTATATATACTTTCATAATTTTTAGTCATGAGTGTGCAACTTTGTGAGGAGAAACCCTAATACGATTTTTCTGCCATTTTTAAGGGTTTTATACCCTTGGATCTCCCATGTTCAATTGAAGATAAGTAATCAATTAATCATTCAATATGTCTATGTGTTGTTTGATTATATCTTGTTCTTGTCTTTTATTTAACATGCTAGGCTAGATTTATCTTGTGTTTGCTTAGATCTAATGAAACCTAACTATTGATTATTAGTTGTTGGTGTGTTATTAATTGTATTGGATGATTGTTTATCGATGTTAGACTTAAGAAAACTGGCTAACCTCCTATACGGTAACTTGCTTGAACGTCTTAAGAAACATGAACCAATGCGTACTAAGGTTATTATGGTTGTATTTAATGCATGAGCGAATTTTAGTGATCCCATGTTAGGAGCTTCTTAGCCGGCTCGACATTGGAGTGAAGTAGGAGCTTGTAGAGTTGGGGAAGTACGTACGCCACCCCACGATTGGTATTAAGGAATACACCCGTCATCCACGCAATTAATACACACTAATCAACCGGTAAAAGATAGTTAGGGAGTAAGGAAATCTAAGTAAACACATTTCTCTCCATATAAGTTTCACAACCTTTTTATTTTCAGTTATTTTATTTTATTTGCATTTGCAGTTATTTGGGTTAGTTGACTAGCAACTAATTCCGCCCACTCCTTCAAACCCGAGATTTTTACTTGCTTTCCATAAAATATAAAAATACAAAAAGAATCTTCCCTCACCCTTAGACCTATTAGAGTAGTTTTTCAATCCTAACGACACTATTCCCCTAGAGAACGATCAATCCCCCGGTACTTGCCACTACACTATACTACATCGGTCAGGTACACTGCCTGGTGGGGATTGCAAGCTTCTCGAGATCCCTCGAGAGGTAAAACCTGTTGTAAGGTCGCAAAACCACGCATCAGATATCCATGAATTATCTTTAGTAATTATCTTCTTGTAAAGTGTATTTGGACTTGTATGTAGTGTAGGTTCATTTAGATGGGCGTTTTTATACATATATATGTAGCTTAGGATTAATTTAATTTATAGGGTAATGTATTTATAATTAATTTAATTAATTTAGTAACCTTAGGTTATATAATTCATATTTCTATTATATGGTTTATGTGTTCTTGAAAAATTTCAAATTTGAGGGGTAATTTAGGGATTACAACTGAATGGAAAATGAGGGTTTTATAACTCTTCCTCTCTAAAAGGAAATTTTCGTCCTCGAAATTTGAGTAGGCAGATCAGATGGAAACGTATCGAATCGCAGGAAGCACATGGATAATAAATACGCATAACTCTTCAGTTCCTCAAGTAGTATCGTCTTTAGTATAGTCCTTCCAAAGGATTCTAACAATCAGACATATCTTGTTTCTCATAATTCATAGTCTCAGAACTCTATCCAGAGTAGATCTTAATGAATCAGTTTCAACGGAAATGAAACGTACATGTAGCAGATGGTAGGCTTAACTTCTCAATAGTAACATATAGAACACACACGGACTGAAGATAGATTAGATGATAATATCAAACGGTAGAGAGCTCTATGATCTATAATGAAGTTTAAGATTCTTAACGGATGTACCAAGGTCAAAAATGCATATCGAGAGTTCAAACTTATCAAGATGTCTAACGATGAAGGTAGAACGTTCGGACAGATAGAATGAACCTATGGTCTACTAATCGCGGAAAATCTTCATTCAATGTCAGAAATCTAAAGCTCCTTAGGCACTCCTTGAGATATCTTATGATCACAATAAGTGCACGTTATATTATGTAAGTATTATCACGTTGATCAGGCGTCATAATACTAGCATCATATAAATATGCCCTCATGATGGTCATACTCTATCCCGAGTTGTGAAAAAGCAACCTATCATCCTAAAGGCAATGGACACCTAAGTATGTCTAGCAGAAGTGAAGTACGTCATCAATTGTATCAATTACTCCTTTACTTACTGAAATCAACTCAACCAGACATGAATGTTCGCCTCAAAATCCGTCAATTCAGAGTACATGATCTCAATATCTCTTCCAAGTCCAAATAGTCCGTTTAGTTTGTCCATCAGTTTGAGAGTGAAAAGAAATCTTAAACTTGAGTCTGATTCCTCAAGCCTTCTGTAGTCCATTCTAGAACTGAGAGATAGTAATGCGGATCCCTGACATGATCACTGAATACCCTTCTACCAGCAAGTCTACTTCTGATCTCTATTTATCTTAGTACAACTAATATGAATAGGGATGTGAAACTGCGTGTCTCAGTCAGGTCTTCCAACACAGCTCAAAATTCGCCATCTTGATTAGATTCTTCTTCTATGCTCGCCACCACTTCCGCCTTGCGAGAAATGTCTTCCAATCTTCAAGGTAACCACCACTGTTGCCAACTCCAGGTTATGTGTTAAATAGTTCATCTCCTACGGTTTGGTTGTCTTGATGCCCAAGCAGTAATCTTCACGTGCTGAATAAAGTATAATCGAGTCCCTCCTAAGTTTCTCTCCTCTTCTCACATGCTTCATTGATGGTAACGCCAGTTGTGTACACCTTCCTCTACTCTTCTGTAAGTTTCTAACTCCGGCAACTGTCATCGATCTTGGCCCCTTTAGTGGAAATCTCAGTCTTCACAGGATCCATAGTAGTACTATCTACTGCAACTTATGAACACCAATCAAAATTTACTCTTCCAGAACAACGGGTCATCCTGACTTAACAAGAATTGATCTTCATGTTCCTCATTCACCTCTGAATACACCACAATGTCATACTATAACAAATTTGTCCCGATACTCGTGAAAGACATGATTTCATTAGATCCATAAGAACAGTTGAAGTATTTGTCAATACAATTGACATCATTAAAATTCATAGTGATCACAATGAGTACGAAAGGCAGTTCAAGAATATCTTGCTTTTTACACGTAACAGGTGATAATCGGACCTTAAGCAATCTCCATGGAAACTTCACATCCTACGGTTGATCAGATAAATCCTCAATTCGGGGTAATGAATAACGGTTTCGCCAGTCGGAATTTATGGTAAAATAATTAATAAAAATGATTGTTTGAGTCGCCAAAAGTGAGATGTAAAGCATGACAGTCGTTAGCATTTTCATGCTCAGTTAACAAATCCATACCAGAATAATATCGAAATTATATATCTCCAAAGGAAAACACTCAGCAGAATGAATCTTATGATCAGAATGGAATGGTCAAATTCCTATACCTGTGGTTAATAACCACCAGGTTTCTCATAAGAAAAGAAATGGTTTATGTGAAATCCAAAAGTGTTAGAGGAAACTTAATATGCTCAGCATAAGTAAAAGAATTCACAGAATGTGTCAAACACATTATAGTTGTAAGAATTCTCAGAATGGTCGGAAAGGTATCAAGCTGATTATCAAACGAATCGGAGATGAAGGTCGGAATCAGAAAGTGAAACTTAAATGGTGTAAGGTATATCAATGTAGTTCTCGAGGCATTCTGAACTTACTCGGTTACTAAACTTAGGTTGTGCATAAATTCTAATCTCTGAAAGAATGATCTTCTTGGGTTTAACTAAAAGTAGAGGCACGATATAGAGTGATGCGGAAGCAATACTACTTAGACAATGTCCTAGTCTACCCAATCCTCACCGGTCATACTTTAAGTTTCTATAGGGAGATTCTAAAACAAGTTCTCAAAGGTTGTCTTATAAGCTCTTACAGTGGAAGCCTAAGGGTCCAAACCTCACAGGTCAAGGTTTTTATGTACTACAAGTCGAAGCCTGGGCTCTGATACCATAATTGTAACACCCCAACCCGAAAAGGGTTAAGATATTACACTCATGGTGTCAAACAGAACATACACAAGCGGAAGACTTAAATAATACAATTAAATTCAAAGGTTACAAATGAAATCTAAGGTAAATGAAATACAAGGATTACAACAAGGTACAAAAAGTCTAGTAATGAAAATCTCCAAGTCAACTCTAATCTAAGGTAGCTATCAAATGTGTAGTCCTCTAAGAGCTCTTATGCACTCTTCACTCATATCCCAGCTTCCCTCTAAAACCTGCCGCGGTGAAAAGAAATGCGGCTGAGCTTAAAAAGCCCAGTGAACGGATATATGATAATAGAAACAGATATATAAATGTGAAGTTCAAGTGAAGTACAATGGGGAAACATAAGTAGGCATAATGTAATGTAAGGGAAAACATAGCGTATAGGTTAAGTAATAGGAATCTATACAGTCACCTGCATAAACAAATCATAATACCATTGGCTCGAAACATAACATAGTCTTCACTTCTCATAAATCAAAAAGAGGGGAGGCCTCTTAAGTAACATAAATGGAGTAGCGAACTCCCATGTGTGTATGGCATGTATTGCACACAATTACCATACACCAGATACAAAACATATACAACATATGTAACAGATACAGATCCAGATCTAGGATGCATCCATACGCCCCTGCAGAAATCATAATCATTGTGGCCAAACATAATACATAATAAAAGGGACGTGATGGGTCATCACTCCCCCACCCTAGAGTCATGCCATTGGTGCATCAATGACATGGTCATGGAACCCCCATGACTAGTGATACAAATACAGAATACATAATAAGAGCCATCATAATCACACCAAGGGTTTATAGCAAAGGCTCATGTCCAAAAGTTCATAGCGAGGTTCATATCAAAGGTTCATAACTGTGGTTCATGTCAAAGGGTGTCATATCATAAGTGTCATATCAGAAGGCTCATAATATCTCTAGATTGTTGATGAACTCAAATAAGTACATTTTATTACTATCATTTATCCTATTAATTTGACTTGTTTTACTATATTATGTATGAGGATTGATACTTAATCGTTTACTTTTGTAATTCTCAGGTAAAAACAAGCATTTGGTGAAACTTAGCGATTATGGACTAAAAACGGAGTAAAATGATCAAGATTGGAATTGGTTGTTGGAATGAAGAGAATGAAGACCACTGCCTGACTTTGAAGAATGCGCCGCATGGATTTATCCCATGCGCCGCATATGAAACTTTGGTCAACGAAGAATAACCAACTTGTTCTGCTCCAGATGTGCCGCATCTCACTCGTTACATGCGCCGCATCACTATCAATATTTCACCAGATACGATCCAAGATACAAGAGGACATGCGCCGCATCCAAAGATGAAGATACGCCGCATCTTCTGGCGGTGTACGAATATTCCTGAATATTATAATCTTGGACCCCACGCGAAGTTAAGTACATGCGCCACATCTACTTACTAGATGCGCCGCATCTCACCCTCAGACAGAAACTATAAATACCCCAAGACCAGACGAATTCGATGTGACATATATTATATACGAGACCGAAGACCAGAAACCAAGGACGAATTCAGTCAAGGCAGCAGCACAAGACACACCCAAATCAAAGATACAAGAGCTGTAAGAAGGTGCTGCATGTGTTTAATTCATTAATTAGTTTTGTTTTATTTTGTTAGTAAACTTTAATTCATCAAGATTGGTGGCTTGTGTAACGTGACAACGGAAAGGTTGCACTCCCTTAAAACTGCTTTCTCATCAATTAAAGTTTATATGTTAGTGTCTTTGGTGACTTTTATTAGTGCATTGATAACCTATGTGGCTAGCTGAGCGTTGATCGGGTCGCCATGCCTCTGCCCTCGCCTATTTATTAGATGCCTATGCATTCTATGGTCTGTAGAAAAGTAGGAGAAAGATAAATAGGATAGTCATAAGTAATCATTAAGGGTTTACTCGCCGATAAGATTAGAACCAACGAGAAAGGACTTAATCTCGGTGCGTTGCATCGAACTATACACTTCATATAACACTAGCAATAAAACAAGTGACAAACTACTTATCATAAGGACAGCCCTCTTATTGTCTCGAGTATTTATCTGTGTATGTGTGTGCTACTTGCTGATTCGTGCCTATTGGTTTAGTTTATTATTTAATTGCAACCAAATCGTGCCAGTCTCTCAGGCTGAACCCCCTTGCGTTAGAATAGGTTGTATAGCTAACTTAATATATTAAAATATTGATTAGAATAACTAGATAATACGTTCCACTCTTAGTGATCGACACTCTACTTACCATTATATTCATACTGACCGGGTACACTGCTCGTTAAGTGTGTGTGTTATTGATAAGTCGGCTAAATATAAATTTAAAACTTGATTAGGCATTAATACTGCTAAACCGCAACGACACGCACGCGCATCAAGTTTTTGGCGCCGCTGCCGGGGAGTGAATTGTTATTATCTGTTAATTTGATTAGTATTTTAATTAGGTTTTTAATTTTTTTTATCTAACCGCTAATTTTGTTGTGTATTAGATTAATTTGCACTCATTGTACTATTTTGCATATTTTCTGTTTTTGTGTGTTATTTGTTTGCTTTTGTTTGTGTTTATTTTCATGTGTTTTTATTTGTTTTAATTTTTCGTATTTTTTGTTTTCTGCGATCGTTGTACTGAGCTAAATCGAACGATACGGCGCATCTGATTTCTCAGATACGGCGTATTGCGTTCAATTTTTTATATAATACAACGCGTTTAATTAATTCGATACGACGCATCTTTTCCCCAAGATACGGCGTATCTGTTTTTGATAAAAAAAAATTTCTAAACGTTAACGCCATACGACGCATCTGCTTCAGCAGATACGGCGTATCTATTATTTTAATTAAAAACAGTTTTCGATTAATTAAACAGATACGGCGCATCGATCTCTGTCGATACGGCGTATCTTCTGAATCAAAAATCTTATATTTTGAAACGTAACGAAAATACGGCGCATTAACTTCCGTTAATACGACGCATTTAATTTTAAATAAATATCGATTTTTGATTAATTAAAACAGATACGGCGCATTCTAATTTCTAAAGCGGCGTATCTATTTTCTGAATAAAGTCTGATTAAATTTTAACGATTATAAGATACGGCGTATCCAACTTTTTGGATACGGCGCATCGTCTGCAGATATCAGCTATTTGTATTCTTATATCCGTTTCTATATTCATTAATTTCTCTTCTAGCGAACAAATCCTACTGATGATTTTACCTTTGATGACAGATTTTGCTATGGAAGACATGTCAGTTAACGGATATCTTGCTAAGGAATGCTTGCTTTCAGATTCATTCAATGTGCTCATGATCGATGCAGATTTATTCTCTTGGGAGACCCCTCTTGAAGCTGCTTTTAAGGAATTCATGCGTTTATGCAACATTGACAAAGGGGTATTCTCGTATGATGTATTTGTGAGGTACACTAGAGATGAATTGTCGCTCTTATGGCCTATCATTGAATCCAAAGGATTAAACTGGACCACTATCGAAGAAGATGATGGGAAATTCTATCTTGCATACATGGACTCAAGCAACAAAAGCTGTGGTGGAGGCATTACCCAAATTTCTTACATGCCTTATTCCGAACAGTACTGGGGATTAAATGAGAACTATCTGGACGATGACAGAATTTATGCTGTGGCGGAGTTACTATTTCATGGCAAGTTGGTAAGATTGATGGACCTCTCCCTCAATGATTGGCTTGAACTTAAATATGGTAGTCCGAAATTTGCCCCTGCGAGTGAAGTCAAGCGGATTACGACTTCATGGTTAACACGGAGTTTTAGGGAGCAATTTAACGAGTTAATGGAAATAAGGAGGAATATGATAGGAAAAACTTGCTTTGACGTTGACCATGATCCTAACGATGTTGATTTTTCAGAGTGGTTAGCTAGTAAGTTTAATAACCATAAGAGCATGGATCGAGCTACTAAGGATGCATTATGGGTATATTGGATGAGAGGTGAAGACAAAGAAGTAGAAAGCGATTATGGGTCGTCACTTCATGATTCTACAGTCAATGAGGGGATTGAAGAATTATTCAAAATTGACATTGATGTGTTCGATTATGAGACACCCTTGTGCAAGCAGTTCAAGGAATTTAAATACCTTCTTCGAGTCGACGATGATGTGCTTACTGGAGATCTACCAGGATTTAAGACTTATGACGATTTCAAAAATACCTGGTACTATGAATGGAATGACCAAGTACCATGGGTTTGGGATAAACCATGGGAATTTGAGCACATTAATCACACCTGTACACCCTTCGTTTTCAAGGACGGGAGTAGTGTTTGGCCGACCTGTGATTATAAAAGTGACGGAACCTGTAATGGGGGAAGTATAATTGGGATGAAACGGGTTGGAAAAGATGTAACCTTTGAAGATTATGAGTGGTACGATAATGTTGAAGACTGCCCACGAAAAACGGAAGCTTTGCAAGAAAAGGGTAGAATTGAATACTTGAAAGGACTTAAAGGTACATCAAATACTACTTTCTGGGAATGGGTGCATGAACAATTTGATGATTACACGAAGCTTAGTCGACGGCTACAATGGGAATTGGAAAGAGAATGGGAGGCAATTCAAGAAGATGATAACAATGAGTCATTAATCAATGAACTTGATGACTATTTGATTAAGGATCCTTACTTTAAGTTTGTTGATAAAGACGAGGAAGAGTTCACCAAAAGAAAGTGTCAACTACTTGGAATCCCTTATAATAAGCCACCCATGATTATTTCTGAAAAGTTTAAAATCATCAAATATTCTTTGGGACCAGAGGAAGAGTATGTTGCGACGACGACCAAGAGTTATACTAGATTAAGTCGAATGGAGGAAAACGTCGCAGAGCTATACGGGAAAATATTTCGGATGAAGGAAGAAGGATGGACCGTGACAAGAACTAAGTGAAGTGTTGAACGTGAGTCTAACTTGAAGACTCTGGAATAAAGACAAGTGCTTACCGGGAGACAACCCGGATTTATCTTTTTATTATTCTGTTTATGTGTCGAGTCAGTCAGGCCGCAGAGGATACGGCGCATCTCAATCCTGAGATGCGACGCATCTCCTGCAGATGGTCATATCTTATTTTATTTTTCTGCATTATTTATTTTCGAATTTAAAACTTTTTATCAGTTTATTTTAAATGCGGCGCATCCCTGGTTAAGGATGCGGCGCATCTTTTATTCTGATCCGTATTTATTCCAGGCTCGATACGGTGTATCTTCTTCCATAAGATACGGCGCATCGACTGACCTGATGATTTTCATTTTTAATTTTTAAGTTTTATTTTTCCTAACTACTAATGTATTATGCAAGTTTGAACCTTTCTTATCTTAGGTGTGTTTTTAAGCCTTGGTGGTATTATAGATTCCTGCATTTCCTGTGGATACATCTATTATGAAGCTTAAACGTTCTAATCCACAAGAAAGATGATTTTTGCTCTACTACTAATGGAGGATCATACCGAGCAAATCTCAGGGGAGTTTTTCTGTTCTAATTCTTTTATTTTCCAGTTTTTTAACCTTTTATACAAACAACGAGGACGTTGTTTAACTTAAGTGGGGGGATTGGAGAATTAGAACACTTAATGTAACACCCCCAATTCAATGATGCAGCGGAATTCAAACTGGGTGTTACTCGATGGCACAGCAGTCATAATAATAGAAAACGATCTCTAACTGAGTCGTTTTAAAAAGGATTTATCATTCAAATTATAATATATCAGAGTTTACAAAAGAGGTCCCATAAGGTTCCATGTTTACAAAGTACATCAATATAAAGTCATTTGATGTCTTTTTGAATGATAAAATATGTTATAGCCTTCTTGATTGAGTCTGTGCCCCTCCGTGCCATCCCTGATCATTATGCACCCGAAATACATGCTTAAAACTGTCAACACAAAGGTTGAGTGACATTCATAGAGTTTGTTTATATATTTGAACACAATATGTTGGTAGTGTGAGTTATGATCTCACACTCATGGTTGGAAAACAAAACGGTTATTATTATTCACTAAGCTCATGCAACCAATACGTTAACGTGTACCATATCAATAGGTGGATTACCCCGGTAGGTATTTTGCCAAATACCTAAGTCTCAAATATTAGTGCGTTTGTTTGCCTGACTGGTCAACACAAACGGGATTCGTCAATCCCAATAGGCCTATTCACAATACTCGCGCTCACTATTTCTAGTGATTAAATGGTTCATGATTATGGGGTCTTGGATTGGCAATGGTGGTACTTAGTAATAATGAAACAATCAGATAGCATACATTTTCAAAGCATTGTGTTCGGTTAAAATAGCATGTATTCCCCCCAAGGGTTTGTAAAACAATTAAGTAATAGAGAGTGGGGCTATGAACTCACCATGAGTTGGATGGTGTTTAAAATGAGTTTGATGGATAAGTCGGGAATTCTTTAAGTGCAACCTACAATAGAACGTTGCGACTTAGGTTTGGAGTAATGCCTAAGAATACAAAGATGAGCCTATATATGCCTTGCATTTTGTTCATGATATAGTACTTAGTGTGTCAAGTAGGTTGTTGTAGTAAGATGGTTTATGAAACATTTTTAGTTTGTATATCTCGTACTACCGTTCGGGCCATCGTAATTCAGAAGTCATGAAGTAAACGTTCGAGTAGCCAGGACACTTTAATTCGTAAATCCACAACTCGTCGATCCGTTTACCCAAATGAACCCCTCACACAAAGCTCCCTAGTGTTGTAGTATTTGATAGAAAACATATTTTGTTTACTTGATTATATGACACATTAAGAGTTTATAAATACATTAAATAAACTTAACAAAGTCCATAAGTATTTAAATCATGAACAAATAATATAAGGATCATATATATCATGAAATAAAGGTAAGAATCATATAAATGATATTGAGCAAGAGTGGGTGTTAGCTTTCTTACAACTTTTGGCTTTCACTTAAGAAAGGAAATAAAGGATCTAAGAACAAGAACTGGAATAATTCCTCCTTTGAACTCCTTACAAACCCGGAACCAAATGAAGATTATAACGACGTCTTTTTGGAAACCCGAAGCTATTCGAAGATTATAACGACGTCTTGTTGGAAATCTGAAGCTAATCGAAGATTATAACGACTTCACTTGAAAACTTGAAGAAAAGAGGATCAAAGCCTAGTTTTCTTTCAAGAACACTAGATTTTTATTTCAAAATCTATAAGAAGTGCCTTTAGGGTTTAGGACTTTAGGTTATAAGAAAGGAGGGTGCAAGTATGAATGAAGTTTTAGGCTAGTATTTATAGGAAAGAATTAGGATAGTTTTGTAAATAAGTTTTAACACATGTAAACATCTTAGGAATCAATGGCTAGGATCAAGCCAAGTGCCCTTGGAGGCTTCCTTGACAAGCTTCATGAAGCTTTCATGAGAAGCTTGATAAGTTTCATGCATTATCTTGCTTTTACGGAGTCAGTTTTGTCCCGGTAATTGCTAACTGTAAGTTGTTAAGTCACGAAACGTAAAATCGGGTATCGTAAAAATACGAAACTTGCAGGAATGATTTAACTTATCATTATACTCCATAATAAAATATAAAATGAGTGATAAGTTCCATCGGGTTGCTCAAACCCTGTTAAAACTGAAAACGCGGGTCTAAAACGCGAAATACGTAAAACGTACGAAAGTTGCGCAAATTTGAGAAAAGTAAAATGTAACTTTTCTAATATGACGATAATGAATTAGAATAGCCTATAATGTCTAGACTGGGCTCAGTCTTGGTGTCGGTTGGTGTTAAACATCTTTTAGACCTAAAACCGGAAGCCTAAAAATCAAGGAATGATTTATAAAATCAAAGAATGATTTTTGGGTCAATGGGGGAGGGAAATTATGTTGACTTTTTCAATAATATAAAAGCTTCTAAATGTCATAGAAAATGTGGTGCAGGTGACGGCTAGGTTGCGGATAAGTAAAAGTGCTTAAAATGCAATTTCTGGTTTTGTAAGACACGAGGCTTATTTGGTGACATTTTAATTTAAAATTTTTATTCTTTAAAAATTCCGCAATTAATTGTGAGTGTACCAAACATTAGTCTGATGCGAGGAAAATTGTCGCAGTTGGTTTTCGTTATGCGCAGGGTGTTTAAACGACGTTTAAACCAAACGTGTAATTCCTTAATAACTTTTGCGAAAATGACCCGACAAGCGTCAAACTTTTATCTTGTCATAGAAATAATTTATCTTACGAGAATATAAAATAAAAATTTCAATATGAAATAAAAATCTCGGAAATGAATAGTAAAAATGAATAGTAAAAATTTCGGGAATAGAATTTAACCTGAAATGCGAATTGTTACAGTCTCCACCCCTTAAGAGAGCTCCGTCCCGGAGATCACTTTGCTTTAGATGTAGAAGCATTGTTGGGAAAAAGATGTGGGTATTTCTGACGTATCTGGTCCTCTCGCTCCCATGTGTATTCCGGACCACGTCGCGAGTTCCAACGAACTTTGACAATTGGAATTCGGCTTTGTTTGAGTTGTTTGACCTCTCGGTCCATGATTTCAACTGGTTCCTCGATGAATTGAAGATCATCATTGAGTTGGATTTCATCGAGTGGAATGACGAGTGATTCGTCTGATAAGCATTTCTTCAGATTAGATACATGAAAAGTGGGGTGTACACTACTGAGTTCGGATGAAAACTCAAGTCTGTACGCCACTGGACCAACCCTGGCTAGGATTTTGAATGGTCCGATGTATCTTGGGTTTAGTTTTCCTCGTTTACCGAATCGTATCAAGCCTTTCCAAGGTGATACTTTTAGCATAACCCTATCCCCGACTTGGAATTCTAGGGGTCTGCGTCGTGTATCGGCATAACTTTTCTGTCGATCTCTTGCGGCTTGAAGTCGATTTCTGATTTGTACAATCTTCTCCGTTGTTTCACGAATGAGTTCTGGACCAGTGAGTTGAACATCTCCCACTTCGGCCCAACAGGCAGGTGAACGACACTTTCGTCCGTAAAGCGCCTCAAATGGTGCTGCCTTGATACTTGCGTGATAACTGTTGTTGTAGGAGAATTCGACTAATGGTAGGTGAGTATCCCATCCTTTTCCAAAATCGATTATACAAGCTCGAAGCATGTCTTCCAGCGTTTGAATGGTTCGTTCACTCTGACCATCGGTCTGAGGGTGATACGCTGTACTCATGTCTAGTTTTGTTGCAAAGGCTTTTTGGAGTGACTGCCAGAAGTTCGAGGTGAATCTACCGTCTCGGTCAGATATGATAGATATTGGTGCACCATGTCTTGAGACTACTTCTTTAATGTATAGTCTGGTTAACTGCTCCATTTTGTATGTCTCTTTGATTGGTAAAAAGTGTGCGGACTTTGTGAGACGATCAACTATGACCCAGATGGAGTCATAACCGCTTGATGTCTTTGGGAGCTTGGTAATGAAGTCCATTGTAATTCGTTCCCATTTCCACATAGGAATCTCTGGTTGTTGTAATGGACCGGATGGTTTTTGATGTTCGGCTTTCACTTTGGAGCATGTAAGACATTTGCCAACGTATGTTGCAATATCGGCCTTCATGTTTGGCCACCAATAGAGTTGTTTAAGATCCTGATACATCTTATCAGATCCTGGATGTACGGAATATTTAGATTTATGGGATTCATGCATGATCAAGTCTCGTAGGCCACCATAAAGTGGTAACCAACTTCGACCTTCGAAGCATAGGGTTCCGTCTGAACGGGTTTCGAATTTCTTCTGTATCATGCCGTCTAACCTTTCCGCCTTTTTGAAGTCTTCTTGATTCACAGCTTCAGCTTGAGCGTGAAGAATTTGAGCGGGAAAATTAGAGTTTATGGTAAAGACTAAGGCTCGAACTCGTAATGGCTGTACCTTTCGGCTTAGGGCGTCGGCTACAACGTTTGCCTTTCCTGGGTGGTAGCGAATGTCGCAGTCGTAATCACTTAGTAATTCCAACCATCGACGTTGCCTCATGTTTAGTTCTTTTTGGTTCAAGATGTGTTGGAGACTCTTGTGATCGGTGAACACAGTACATCTAGTACCGTATAGATAGTGTCTCCAGATTTTTAGTGCAAAGACTACAGCTCCCAACTCCAAGTCATGAGTGGTGTAGTTTTCCTCATGTTTCTTAAGTTGTCGTGAAGCATAAGCCATGACTTTCTCACGTTGCATCAATACGGCACCCAAACCTTGGTGCGAGGCATCACAGTAGACTACAAAATCTTCGATCCCATCTGGCAATGCTAGAATAGGGGCACTACAAAGTTTTTGTTTGAGGGTTTGGAAGGCTTGTTCTTCATCTTCGTTCCAAATGTACTTCTTGTTTTTCTCGGTTAGCTTGGTCAAAGGTTTTGCTATTGAGGAAAATCCATCGATAAACCTTCGGTAATACCCAGCTAGTCCTAGAAATTGACGAATTTCTGTAGGGGTGGTAGGTATTGGCCAATCTTTGATAGCTTCAATTTTTGCGGGATCGACGTGTAAACCAATGTTGTCAATCACATGCCCAAGGAATTGTACCGAACGAATCCAAAATTCACATTTTGAAAACTTTGCATACAATTTCTCTTCCTTGAGTAACCTTAAAATTGTTCTTAGATGTTGTTTGTGTTCTTCTTCGTTTTTGGAGTAGATGAGAATATCGTCGATGAATACGATCACAAATTTGTCTAGGTATGGCTTACACACTCGATTCATGAGGTCCATGAATACCGCTGGTGCGTTAGTCAACCCGAATGGCATTACTTGGAATTCGTGGTGACCATATCGTGTCCTAAAGGCTGTTTTTGGAATATCTTCCTCACGAACCTTAACTTGATGGTAACCAGACCGTAGGTCAATTTTTGAGTAGTAAGTGGAACCTTGTAACTGATCGAATAAATCATCAATTCTTGGTAATGGGTATCGGTTCTTTATTGTCAACTTGTTTAGTTCACGATAATCAATACACATTCGTAATGATCCATCTTTCTTCTTCACGAACAAGACGGGAGCTCCCCAAGGTGAGGAACTAGGTCGAATAAATCCCTTGTCCGAAAGTTCTTGTAATTGATTTGATAGCTCTTGCATCTCTGACGGTGCTAGCCTGTAAGGTGCGCGGGCTACTGGCGCCGCTCCTGGTATTAAATCAATTTGGAATTCTATTTGACGATTTGGTGGAAGTCCGGGTAAGTCTTCAGGAAAGACTTCGGGAAATTCACGTGCGATGGGAACATCTTCAAGATGTCTTTCTTCGGATTTCTTTTCGGTTACATGTGCTAGGAAGGCATAACATCCTTTCTCAATGTATTTCAAGGTTTTGATACATGAGATGATATTTAATCGGGTTCCACTTTGATCACCACGGATGACCAAAGTTTCATTGTCACAAGGAATGTGAACAACCCTTTCACCACAGATGATGTTAGCTTGATGTTTAGATAGCCAATCCATGCCGATGACTACATCAAAACTTCCAAGTTTGATTGGCATAAGGTTGATGCTAAATGGGTGGTCTAGGAGGTTAAGGGTACAATCTTGGATTATGGTATTAGTGTTTACTAAGCTACCATTAGCTAGTTCAATACTATAACTGGTGTTTAAAGTGATTGGTGCGATATTAAGTAAAGATGATATTGCATTAGATACAAAGCTCATATCGGCACCGGAATCGAATAAGACTTTAACAGGGATGTTATTGAGTAAGAACGTACCAGTGACCACATTCGGGTCCTGTCGTGGTTCACCATTTCCCATTACGTATGCTCTGCCACGAGCACCTCCGCCTTGCTGGCCATGGTTTTGAGGGCAATCGCTTTTGTAGTGTCCTTTTTCGCCACACCCATAACATGTAACTATTGGCTGAGTGTTAGCTCCAGTCGCCCTGCTTCTACAATCCTTGGCAAGATGTCCCGGCTTGTGGCAGTTGTTGCACTTGGCGGGGCAGGGACCTACATGATGATAGTTGCACCGAGTGCACTGTGGTTGGTTCCCAGGATATCTAACTCCGGTTGGTGCAGCAACATAAGCCGTTGTGGCTTCTTGCCTTTTGTTTTGTTGGTTATGATGGTTGTTGTTTCGGGTTGGGTGGTTGTTGTTGTTGTTACCTCCACGGTTTCCATCCCATGGTCGCTTGTTGTTGTTGTTTCTATGGTTATTGTTGTTATGGTAGTTGGAGTTGTTGGTGGTAGTGTTGTTGTTGTTGAGGTTTTGTTTTTGGGTGGCTCCTGTTCGCACCACTTGATCCATGAGGTTGCGAGCCAATCGCATAGCTTCATCAAGTGCCTTTGGAGCGGATGCAGTCACGTTCCCTTGTATGCTTGGTGGGAGTCCCCAAATATATCTTTCCAACAGTTTCTCAGTTGTTGAAACCATTCCTGGACATAGTATCCTCAACTCTTGGAATCGACGGTTGTAAGTTAGGATGTCATTCCCTTTAACAAAAAGATTCCAGAATTCCACTTCTAACTTCTGAATTTCACTACGGGGGCAGTATTCTTTGATCATCATGTCCTTCAAATTATCCCAAGAAATCTCATAAGCAGTTTCGATGCCTATTGGTTGAGATACCGAGTTCCACCATGATAATGCCTCATCCAGTAGTGTACTGGTGGCGAATTTAACTTTATCCTCTTCGACACATTTGCTGATTGAAAATACTGACTCGCATTTTTCAAACCAGCGGGTTAAACCTACAGCTCCTTCAGTACCCTTGAAATTAGTGGGTCTGCAGTTCAAATAGTCTTTGAATGTGTAGGCCTTAGGTACTGAATTCACATTTGGGTTTGATCCTTCAGTGCTATTCAGAGCAGCTTCAGCAGCTGCTGCTGCAGCTACGGCTGCGCGTTTAGCTTCGAGTGCAGTTCTCACACTGTCTTTAACTAGCTTGTTGATGGCTGCTTGAGTCATTGTTGGTGTCGTACTCTTCTTTGGCGGCATGGTGCTATAATATAAAGGTATGTTATGAGTATAGAGTTGGTAGAATAAGCATGATTTGATGATAGAATAATTATGGTGGAGATTTAGATTATAACACACGATAATGCAAAGCAAGGGTTCTATTCATATAACGTTGATTGATTACAAAATCGAAACTTATTACAAGCTTCTTCAAAACTTACTAACTGATACTTTCAGTTTAGTAATTACAACGTTTTACTACCGCTAGCTATTTACATGGATTTTACAGATTTTACTAACTGAATCTATTCAGTTTAGTAGTACAAAAGATAACTATAAAACTAGTCTACTTCTAGTTAGAGGATTCGGACGGTTCGATGTTTCCATAGGTACTTAGCATATCCACACACTCCCTTGGGCGAATCTCATCAACTTCTCGTTGATGTAACCTTTGTTGCACGGCATACAACTCATTCTTGAGTTGGTATCGGGCAGAGTTGGCAATATCCAGACGGATTTCTGCTGTCATTAGGTGGTGTTGTAGCATGTGAATTTGGGCCGCGTCTTTGGCTTGAGCTTTTTCTACTCGCATAAGTCTATCCTTGATATCATCCAAGCCGGTTACAGGATCCAAGACTATATCTTGAACAAGAGTCAAGTCTTCCTTTACATAGCTCGAATCAAGGATATGCAAATCGAGGCGTTGTCGTGCATTAACGGCTTCCATTTTGGCCACATTAACCTTGGGTTCATAGTCATCCATTTGTCGTGCCATGTTGTGAAGTTTATTTAGGGCTAGGTCAAGGCCTCGTTTTAGGCAGTATATTTCGTACTGGGCTGAATTTATAAATGTAGGTATGAGTTTTGAGGATCCGCCGATTTCATATGTAGACTTTGGACCTTGAGTAGAAGTATAATGATTTGATTCGGGTGAGGATACGGAGACAGGAGGTGGTGATGTCAATGGCGATAGTGGTCGTACCACTGGTAATTCCTCCTCTTCTTCCATGTCCATGTCCATTTCGGGATCTTCGTCTGGATCCTCTTCCATTTCTTCCTCTTCGTCACTAGCTAAATCCTCATAAGCTTCTTCCTCATTGTCATAATAAGCAAGTGCTTCAAGATACGGATCATTGAGTCCGGGAAGAAACGGCAAGTGATCGGGCATAGGGGGAATGTAATCGGGTGATGGTGGTATAACATTAGCCGGTAGTGGTTCCTCCCCTTCTTCATCGGCTAAATCATCGTAATATTCCTCTTCTTCTTCTTCGTAAGGTTCCTCTTCGTTATCAGAAACGAAGGCATTAATGAAGTCAAAACCGGGCTCGGGCGAGGGTGGTAGAACGGGGAAATGATTTGGTGGAGCAAGAATATAACTGGGAGAAGCGGGTGGGCACATGATGTCTACAATAAGGATTATGATGTTAGAACAAATCTAAAGCTTACGGGCAATGTTCAAATATGCTAAAATGTTTGTGTAGTATAATGTCTAACAAGTCCATGATCGTCTGAAGGATGGAAGGCACGAAGATCGGAAGGCTATAAAATGTTTTTGCTTGTCAAAGTGGTTATAGTTTAGGTCTCATTTAGACCCGTTTCTCTACAACCATGGCTCTGGTACCAATCTGTAACACCCCCAATTCAATGATGCAGCGGAATTCAAACTGGGTGTTACTCGATGGCACAACAGTCATAATAATAGAAAACGATCTCTAACTGAGTCGTTTTAAAAAGGATTTATCATTCAAATTATAATATATCAGAGTTTACAAAAGAGGTCCCATAAGGTTCCATGTTTATAAAGTACATCAATATAAAGTCATTTGATGTCTTTTTGAATGATAAAATATGTTATAGCCTTCTTGATTGAGTCCGTGCCCCTCCGTGCCATCCATGATCATTATGCACCTGAAATACATGCTTAAAACAGTCAACACAAAGGTTGAGTGATATTCATAGAGTTTGTTTATGTATTTGAACACAATATGTTGGTAGTGTGAGTTATGATCTCACACTCATGGTTGGAAAACAAAACGGTTATTATTATTCACTAAGCTCATGCAACCAATACGTTAACGTGTACCATATCAATAGGTGGATTACCCCGGTAGGTATTTTGCCAAATACCTAAGTCTCAAATATTAGTGCGTTTGTTTGCCTGACTGGTCAACACAAACGGGATTCGTCAATCCCAATAGGCCTATTCACAATACTCGCGCTCACTATTTCTAGTGATTAAATGGTTCATGATTATGGGGTCTTGGATTGGCAATGGTGGTACTTAGTAATAATGAAACAATCAGATAGCATACATTTTCAAAGCATTGTGTTCGGTTAAAATAGCATGTATTCCCCCCAAGGGTTTGTAAAACAATTAAGTAATAGAGAGTGGGGCTATGAACTCACCGTGAGTTGGATGGTGTTTAAAATGAGTTTGATGGATAAGTCGGGAATTCTTTAAGTGCAACCTACAATAGAACGTTGCGACTTAGGTTTGGAGTAATGCCTAAGAATACAAAGATGAGCCTATATATGCCTTGCATTTTGTTCATGATATAGTACTTAGTGTGTCATGTAGGTTGTTGTAGTAAGATGGTTTATGAAACATTTTTAGTTTGTATATCTCGTACTACCGTTCGGGCCATCGTAATTCAGAGGTCATGAAGTAAACGTTCGAGTAGCCAGGATACTTTAATTCGTAAATCCATAACTCGTCGATCCGTTTACCCAAATGAACCCCTCACACAAAGCTCCCTAGTGTTGTAGTATTTGATAGAAAACATATTTTGTTTACTTGATTATATGACACATTAAGAGTTTATAAATACATTAAATAAACTTAACAAAGTCCATAAGTATTTAAATCATGAACAAATAATATAAGGATCATATATATCATGAAATAAAGGTAAGAATCATATAAATGATATTGAGCAAGAGTGGGTGTTAGCTTTCTTACAACTTTTGGCTTTCACTTAAGAAAGGAAATAAAGGATCTAAGAACAAGAACTGGAATAATTCCTCCTTTGAACTCCTTACAAACCCGGAACCAAATGAAGATTATAACGACGTCTTTTTGGAAACCCGAAGCTATTCGAAGATTATAACGACGTCTTGTTGGAAATCTGAAGCTAATCGAAGATTATAACGACTTCACTTAAAACTTGAAGAAAAGAGGATCAAAGCCTAGTTTTCTTTCAAGAACACTAGATTTTTATTTCAAAATCTATAAGAAGTGCCTTTAGGGTTTAGGACTTTAGGTTATAAGAAAGGAGGGTGCAAGTATGAATGAATTTTTAGGCTAGTATTTATAGGAAAGAATTAGGATAGTTTTGTAAATAAGTTTTAACACATGTAAACATCTTAGGAATCAATGGCTAGGATCAAGCCAAGTGCCCTTGGAGGCTTCCTTGACAAGCTTCATGAAGCTTTCATGAGAAGCTTGATAAGTTTCATGCATTATCTTGCTTTTACGGAGTCAGTTTTGTCCCGGTAATTGCTAACTGTAAGTTGTTAAGTCACGAAACGTAAAATCGGGTATCGTAAAAATACGAAACTTGCAGGAATGATTTAACTTATCATTATACTCCATAATAAAATATAAAATGAGTGATAAGTTCCATCGGGTTGCTCAAACCCTGTTAAAACTGAAAACGCGGGTCTAAAACGCGAAATACGTAAAACGTACGAAAGTTGCGCAAATTTGAGAAAAGTAAAATGTAACTTTTCTAATATGACGATAATGAATTAGAATAGCCTATAATGTCTAGACTGGGCTCAGTCTTGGTGTCGGTTGGTGTTAAACATCTTTTAGACCTAAAACCGGAAGCCTAAAATCAAGGAATGATTTATAAAATCAAAGAATGATTTTTTTGGGTCAATGGGGGAGGGAAATTATGTTGACTTTTTCAATAATATAAAAGCTTCTAAATGTCATAGAAAATGCGGTGCAGGTGACGGCTAGGTTGCGGATAAATAAAAGTGCTTAAAATGCAATTTCTGGTTTTGTAAGACACGAGGCTTATTTGGTGACATTTTAATTTAAAATTTTTATTCTTTAAAAATTCCGCAATTAATTGTGAGTGTACCAAACATTAGTCTGATGCGAGAAAAATTGTCGCAGTTGGTTTTCGTTATGCGCAGGGTGTTTAAACGACGTTTAAACCAAACGTGTAATTCCTTAATAACTTTTGCGAAAATGACCCGACAAGCGTCAAACTTTTATCTTGTCATAGAAATAATTTATCTTACGAGAATATAAAATAAAAATTTCAATATGAAATAAAAATCTCGGAAATGAATAGTAAAAATGAATAGTAAAAAATGAATAGTAAAAATTTCGGGAATAGAATTTAACCTGAAATGCGAATTGTTACACTTAACATTTACTTGTCCTAAACTTTTCAAAATATGCTTAAAATGTGCTTAATATATCAAAATTTAAAATTTTTAGCATGTTTTTGTTTAAAGTCTAAGTTGCATAGCTGCACACATGACGTTATTTTCAAAAATTGTGATTTTTCAAAACTCACAAATCTATGAGTGTGCCGGTGACTTGTAAACTTTAGAACTTGGCTTGTATACTATTCGAGACCACCATAATAAGTATTATTTTATATAATTGGAATGACTTGTCTAAATTGGTAAATTTCTAGGATTACACCCAAATAGCCTTATATGTTATGTGTTATTAGCTAACTACACTGGTTAGTTAACCCCCGTATAAACCCTTTTGTTACTCTCACTTTTAGAGTAAGATACCCCTAGAAAAACACTCAGAGCCATTCATTTCGTTTCTTACACCTATGTTTAAAATGTTTCGTTACACCTTACACCTTAGCCTACCCTGTAGATTAGAATCCGTGGTTGGTTAATTACTATAGGCAAAGTGTGTTTCCTTACATTACCTGTGTTCGCGTGCGTAATTCATTATCTATGGTTAGGTCGGGAAATTGCACAATGCAATTGGAGTGAAAGTAAATATTGTATATCTTTGAGTTTATTTTTCGTGTGTTTACTACTTTCACTATTACCGTTATTTCTGAAGTTATGAAAAGTATGGAAAAATTATCCAGAATTATTGTTTTGGTGATGTGGTGAAATTTTACACATCTATGTTTATGTTATTAAAAAATAAATAAATAAATAAATAAAATAAAATAAAAAAAATGAGAAAAGAAAAAGAAAAAAAGAAAGTTGGATGTTTGATTAAACCAACGATGTAAAGTTATGTAAGTGGTCGATATCACCACTAGTTGTTATATATTTATGGATTGAATGGGAGTTGGCAGTTATGGGAACGTCAACTAAGGTTTATTCTTTGATTAAGATCTTGTTGAGTATAATTCGTGTCTACCTAAAGCGTATGTTTCAAGTGTTAAAGCGTGAGTTATTCAATGATATGAGTCTTATTCATGGGATGGTTGGGATAGTGATTAACCACACTTAGGATTTTAATTTATTTGTTTTGTTTATTTTTTATTTTTACACCAGTTTATATCCCAAAAATTATCCATACCCTATTATTCTTTATCTGACCAAACCTTTGATTTATTGAGATTAGGGATTTGAGCAATCTTAAGTATCGTAGTCGTGGATTCGGCTATGTATTTATGATTTTGTCACCCTTTTTGATATATTATTATTGGTGAAGTTTGGACCTATCTTTAGCCTATTCGAGTTAAGGATTTGAGCAATTGCAAGTATCGTGTTCGTGGATTCGATCATGTATTTGTAATTTTGTCGCCTTTTCTGGAATTTGAGATCGATAGTGAATAAGAATAATTAACCCTTAAGCCTAAAAACCCTTTTTACCGCTTTAGACTTGTTATTCCTTAGCTTTAGTGGTGGAGATGTGTATACTTGCCAAGCTTATGATAGAATATTCGTCACGACTGGACAGTTAAACGATTAGATTTGCTTTTATCAAAATATTTTATCTTACTTCTAATTCGTTAAGTGTTTAGTTGTGTGATTATGACAAAAATGAATACATGCTTAAATATAAAAATAAATCCTAACATTTTTAGGATACATTTTCATAAGATTAATTCTAAGGTTTACTTGGGGACAAGTAAAGTTCAAGTGGGGGGATATTTGATGAACTCAAATAAGTACATTTTATTACTATCATTTATCCTATTAATTTGACTTGTTTTACTATATTATGTATGAGGATTGATACTTAATCGTTTACTTTTGTAATTCTCAGGTAAAAACAAGCATTTGGTGAAACTTAGCGATTATGGACTAAAAACGGAGTAAAATGATCAAGATTGGAATTGGTTGTTGGAATGAAGAGAATGAAGACCACTGCCTGACTTTGAAGAATGCGCCGCATGGATTTATCCCATGCGCTGCATATGAAACTTTGGTCAACGAAGAATAACCAACTTGTTCTGCTCCAGATGCGCCGCATCTCACTCGTTACATGCGCCGCATCACTATCAATATTTCACCAGATACGATCCAAGATACAAGAGGACATGCGCCGCATCCAAAGATAAAGATACGCCGCATCTTCTGGCGGTGTACGAATATTCCTGAATATTATAATCTTGGACCCCACGCGAAGTTAAGTACATGCGCCGCATCTACTTACTAGATGCGCCGCATCTCACCCTCAGACAGAAACTATAAATACCCCAAGACCAGACGAATTCGATGTGACATATATTATATACGAGACCGAAGACCAGAAACCAAGGACGAATTCAGTCAAGGCAGCAGCACAAGACACACCCAAATCAAAGATACAAGAGCTGTAAGAAGGTGCTGCATGTGTTTAATTCATTAAGTAGTTTTGTTTTATTGTGTTAGTAAACTTTAATTCATCAAGATTGGTGGCTTGTGTAACGTGACAACGGAAAGGTTGCACTCCCTTAAAACTGCTTTCTCATCAATTAAAGTTTATATGTTAGTGTCTTTGGTGACTTTTATTAGTGCATTGATAACCTATGTAGCTAGCTGAGCGTTGATCGGGTCGCCATGCCTCTGCCCTCGCCTATTTATTAGATGCCTATGCATTCTATGGTCTGTAGAAAAGTAGGAGAAAGATAAATAGGATAGTCATAAGTAATCATTAAGGGTTTACTCGCCGATAAGATTAGAACCAACGAGAAAGGACTTAATCTCGGTGCGTTGCATCGAACTATACACTTCATATAACACTAGCAATAAAACAAGTGACAAACTACTTATCATAAGGACAGCCCTCTTATTGTCTCGAGTATTTATCTGTGTACGTGTGTGCTACTTGCTGATTCGTGCCTATTGGTTTAGTTTATTATTTAATTGCAACCAAATCGTGCCAGTCTCTCAGGCTGAACCCCCTTGCGTTAGAATAGGTTGTATAGCTAACTTAATATATTAAAATACTGATTAGAATAACTAGATAATACGTTCCACTCTTAGTGATCGACACTCTACTTACCATTATATTCATACTGACCGGGTACACTGCTCGTTAAGTGTGTGTGTTATTGATAAGTCGGCTAAATATAAATTTAAAACTTGATTAGGCATTAATACTGCTAAACCGCAACGACACGCACGCGCATCAATTGTAAGTCTCAAAGGAAACCTTAAAGTAAGGTCAGAATATCCGTACCTTGAGTAAATGAAAAGCTGAATAAGGAAAGGATCACAGAAATGGAAATACTCCTCTTCAGAATCTACACATGATATCGTAGTACTTATTAAATACTTGTTTTATAAGTTGTTTACTCATTGATGTTGTTCTTATTACATATTAGGGCTTCTTTCCATTTTTAGTAACTTTCCTCTTTTAGTAACCTTCTATTTTTAGTAACTTTCTATTTTTAGCAGGTTTCTAAAATTAGCATGTTTCCATATTTGGCAAGTTTCCATATTTAGTAACCTTTTACAATTAGTAACTTTTAATACGACTTCCCAATTTAGTTAAATTAGGTTTAGGGTTCGGGATTACCAATTATGTTTAACGTACCCACACACAAGTCAACACGTCATTAACAAGTCACACACGAAATAGTAACAAGCATTGGGCATCAAGCATCAAAAGAACACCTTGAACATATAAACAATACATGTATACACATTAACTTATTTTATCATAAAATTAAGCCCACTTAACAAATTTTAAAAAATGTATCAAAGTCCCAAACTAAAAATCCAAAAAATTATCACAAAAGCCCACATGTCTTAGGAGTCTACTGGAATTTTTCCAGATTTTATTATCAAGTGTACCCCCCTTTTTAAAATCGTCTAAGTTAACATGTTCAGATTTGGATCTACAGATACCCTTCAAAAGTATGCACCTAAAAACCTAACCATATTACTTCAAAAAATTCTAAAAAAATTCCAGGAGGTATTTCACATATGAAACATGATTCCTGTAAATTTTTGGACTATAATATACTATGGTTTGGAAATGAAAAATCATGGAACTCGACTGAAAAACAACTCAGCAAACACATTTTAACACATGATCGCATTAAATTCAGAAAAACATCCAAATCAAACTCAAATTTGTTCAAACCAATTGGAATACCTTCTTAGGACCCTAAACTAGGTTTACATGCAAAAATTTCAGTATTAGAACCTTTAGAAGCTCACGTTAACAAGCACACACAACCGACTATCACTGCTGTCCCAATTAAAACAACACATGAACCCTAATTTCTTTATCCCCTTTTAATCCAATTAATTATGTGATCAACATACATATTATCTACTGAATTAATTCATCAAAAAAACATATTCAAACACCTCATACGAATCATTCAAGATTAAAACCCGTTAATTCCATCTACACACAAATTCAAGATTATACGTTTTATGATTTCATGTAGCTTTTTAATGTGATAACTAACGAGACAAATAGAAACATCATAACATGATTCAAGGGTGTTCTTAGCATGGTTTATATCTTTGTTTTTACACATGTATTAGGTCGAATGAAAATAGAACAAAAGAGATTCCAACCTGATGTCGAATAGAGAAACAAAAGAACCGAATAGAAACCAAAACTAGGGCTTGTATAACTCCAAGAAAACTCCAACGATCTATACCGCGAACCCTTCTCCTTCTTCTTCTCTTCTTCAAGCCGTATTGTGTGAGATAAGAGAGGATATTATGGTGAGAAAAAGAGATCGTATAACATAAAATATGGGAAAACCGGATTTTGTTTTTAGGAAACTATATGGGCCGATCTTTTTTTTTTTTTTTTTTTTTTTTTTTTTTTTTTTTTTTTGTGATATCCATGAATTATCTTTAGTACTTATCTTCTTGTAAAGTGTATTTGGACTTGTATGTAGTGTAGGTTCATTTAGATGGGCGTTTTTATACATATATATGTAGCTTAGGATTAATTTAATTTATAAGGTAATGTATTTATAATTAATTTAATTAATTTAGTAACCTTAGGTTATATAATTCATATTTCTATTATATGGTTTATGTGTTCTTGAAAAATTTCAAATTTGAGGTGTAATTTAGGGATTACAACTGACTGGAAAATGAGGGTTTTACACATTTAGTTCCTATTATGATTGTATACTTAGGTTGAGGTACTAACTCACAAACATCATTAGACTTAAATTGATTTAATTCCTCTTGCATTGCGACGATCCAACTTTCGTCTTTCAATGCTTCATTTACGTTCTTTGGCTCAATGATTGAAAAAAAGCAAAAGAAGTTGCTCTTTTCTTGGGCTTGTGATCTAAGGGTTCTTTGGTTTAAATTCCCTATGATGTTGTCTAAAGGGTGATTTCTGGATTCTTTAATGTTGGAGGTTTCATCTATTTCTAAGGTTTCATTCACATTGTTAAGCCCCAAATTTTTCTTATTATCCTCGATGGCTTTTTCTTCATCTAAATCATCATCTACCAAAGGTGATGTTTTATGTGGGGGAGGACTCTCATCGAATGTCACGTTGAGTGTTTCTTTGATGGTCATTGTTTCTTTATTGAGAACTACATAGTCTTTACTATTTTGTGAATATCCTAGGAATACCGCTTCGTAAGACTTTGGGCCAAACTTGATGAGATAGTCTTTGGTGTTTAGAATGAAGCATTTGCTTCCAAAAACTTTGAAGTAATCTAGAGTTGGTTTCCTACCTCTCAAGATTTCGTATGGTGTTTTTCCTAAGATTGGCCTAATGAGAATCCTATTGAGTATATACGTGGAGGTTTCTACGGCATTACACCAAAACTTTTGAGATATGGATTGTTCATTCAACATTGTTCTACTCGTTTCTTGTAGAGTATGATTTTTCTTTTCAACTACCCCATTTGATTGTGGAGTGCGAGGAGATGAGAAATTGTGAGTAATATCATTAGCATCACAATAAACTCCAAATTGCATTTCATTGTCAAATTCCCTACAATGATCCGTCCTAATGGAAACTATGAAACAACCTAATTGATTTTGGATTTTGTTACTAAATGTTTTGAATTTCTGGAAAGCTTCTGTCTTATTCTTAAGAAATCTTGTCCAAGTGTACCTAGAATAATCGTCTACTACTACTAAGGTGTAGAGATTTCCTCCGTAGCTCTGTACGGCGGAAGGACCAAAAATATCTATGTAAAGAAGTTCTAGGCATCTAGAGGTCCAATTAATCAAATAAGAAGCAATTAAGTAAGAATTCTTATAAAAATACAAGAATAATGAGCGTATAACAAGGGAAATTGATAGTAATAAGTATATACTATTTGATGTTATCACATATGTTTATCCAAGTTTGGGGGATCTTTTTTTATCTCAGAATGTTATTATGCCATTGAAAAGTTTGCACGTCCTTTTGGCATGTACGAACAGTCAACCATAAATTTTATCCAACAAATTAGGCAGCACGTCAAGCTTTAGGATTGCTTGGTGATGATCAAGAATGGTTACCGCCTTGCAAGAAGTTGCAATGTCTGCTAGTGCAGCAGAAGTGCGGACACTTTTTGCTCACATTCTGATTTTTTGTGAAGTATCAAATCCAGAAACTTTATGGAAAACTTATTGGCAACATATGTCTGAAGACATACCAAGAAGGATCTTTGCAACAATGACTATTCCAAATATTCACGTAAATGCTTCGTTATTAGAAGGTTATGTTATGTATGAATTGGAAGAAATTCTAAATAACTATCCAAAATCAGTTCAATATTTTGGTCTGGCAAAACCTTCGGAGCATCTACTGGAACTGTTGAAGAATAGGAAGAAAAGAACTATAACTGAGACATGTTGATCAAAGAAAGAGACGTCTTGGTACCCAAGCTGAACAGAGACCAAAAATCCATATACGATCTCATTCTTAACGCTTCCATAAATAATCGTCAAAAATTGGTCTTTGTATATGTTATAGCGGCATAGGAAAGACTTTTCTTTGGAAAACGATTATCACCAGGCTACGATCCGAAGGTAAGATTGTCCTTGCAGTCGCTTCTTCTAGCATTACTTCGTTGTTACTACCATCAGGTCAAACAACACATTCCAAAGTCAAACTGCCACTCGACCTAATTCACGAGTCAATGTGAAAAAAAAATTGCTACATGGAAAAAAAAAAAAAAAAAAAAAATGTGAAAAAAAAAATGCTACATGGCAGCCTTATTGTGTTAGAAGGATCTTATAATCTGGGATGAAGCACCCATGAACGATTGACGTTGCTTTGAAACATTGGACAGAATTCTCAGATATGCACCTGATATTTTATTTAGAGGGAAAACAATCATGTTAGGTGGCGATTTTCGGCAGACTTTTCTAGTTAAAAATGAAGCATTAAAATGAGAAATAATAACTTCTTCAATATAAGATCAGAACTCTGGACACAGTTTAAGATCTACCGCCTAAAAGTCAATATGCCTCCTACAAACAAAATTTAATGAAGAACAAAAGAATGACATCCAAGCATTTTCTTATTGGCTACTTGAAATCGAAGATGGGAAAATTGGAGTGCCTGATGAATCAGAAACATACAATTCTTCATGGCTCCAAATACCAGATAAATATTGCATCAGAGACGACGACAATGACTTAGCAGAAATTATCGGCTTCATTTATGACGAGGAAACACTGCGAAAACCAAGTGCAAAGTAATTGCAGCAAAAGACAGTTGTTTGCCCAAAAAATGAAACGATTGGCTTCATAAATTCACATGTTATATCAATGCTTCTAGGTGAAAGTACAACCTATGTCAGCTCAGATGGAGCTACTCCGTATTGCAATGACAGAGGTGAAACAGAAATGCTATATCCGACCGAATATCTAAACTCTATCAGCTTCCCAGGTCTGCTAGCCCATCAGTTGAAACTTAAAATAGGAGCACCAATCATGCTTCTGAGAAGCCTTAACTTGGATAGAGGATTATGTAACGACACAAGAATGATCGTCACACAGTTATTAATGAATCTCATCGAGGCACAAGAGTGGGACAATAAGTGTTCATTTCATGGATTCCATTAATAAAAAAAGACCCAAAACTGCCATTTATTTTCAGAAGAAAACAATTTTCGGTGAAAGTTTGTTACGCGATGACGATCAACAAAAGTCAAGGGGCAGTATCTAAACAAAATAAGCGTATACTTGCGTGAAACCATATTTGGCCATGGGCAGCTATATGTCGCTTTATCTAAGGTGACATCACCGAAAGGCCTAAAAATCCTTATCGGACGGCAAGAAGACAAGCCCTATAATACAACCAAGAATATCGTATATAGAGATTTCTTGACAAAAATTAACTAAAAACAGACATATTTCACATATTCCAATATTGAGCATAATAGCTTTCATGATGATTGTTGTTGATCACTAGCATCTCATAAGAAACCGAAGTGTACATCAACAACACAGAGATTATTGATATATCAAAGTACTCTATTACATTTATTTATTTTTTTATTTTTTTGGTTCTGGTAATTTTTATTCATATTCATAGTTTCACAGAATTTATAAAATTGTAACTTTGACACTGAATATATATACCATATCAAAATTATCAAATATTTACATACATACATACGACATACAAAAGGCTCCGCCGCAACGCGCGACAGCCTAATTCATTGTTTCTTCTAAACAAAAAGATATATATCCTTAATCCAATGTTATAAAATATGTTAGACAATTATGGGTGCCATGATTATTGGTTTCTGTTGGATTATGGTGTTATCTCCAAGCGGTTGAATTTTATAGCATAACTATTCGGTAATTTTTATCTTTTATCTTCCTCACAAGCTTCATGTTCTTCCATTTTTCTCCAAAACTAACAATCATGTTTCTTAATTATAAGATGTATGAAGAAAAAGAAGTGCACTTTCAAAGATATTAATTTGAATTATCGATTGACATTGATAAGCCTTAGAAAATTATAACCACAAAAAAATGTGCACAACATGTATTATGTATATTCTTTTGGTTTGTGGAAATGACACGACATGTGTGTTGGGTAACGGTTTCATGGGAAAATATATTCCTGGTGAAAAATAGTTGAAATGGTTCGCATACACACCATTCTTGTCAATACGCTTTGGATTACATTTTTTTCTAGCTTTAAAATTGGATACACGTGATGTTAGTGGCATGTTGGTGCGAGTTGCGAAGCATTTCAACTTACCTTGTATGGAAGATGGAAGCAATAGGCTTTGGTGTCTCAAATAGAAATAATTCAATGCCTATCAGATCACTTAAGTTAATGTAAAGAGCTCTCTCAAAAAATTACTATTTTTGATAAGGAATGAAATCCATAAGATAAATTGTTTATTAAAAACTTGTTATGAAACTAAACCTATAATACATTAGGTAAACAGTTAACGTTGTTAATAGTCATTAATGAAAATTAGCTATGGTTAACAGAGAAAAGTGTGTATACAAAACCCAACCTTCGCCCAATTGATAAACACCATCCAAATTAAACAGATGGTCACATGTTCGAATTTGGTTTTTGAAAAGAATTTTCTTTTTTCAATTTTGCTTAGTTTGCAGAAAATAAATGATGTTGTCTATTGCCAAAAGAAAAAGTTTTGGAAAATATATTTCTAAAAATAAAACCTGTACTATTGACAAAATATTACAACAATCATTAAAAGACTCTTATTAATTTAGTTTTTTATTTTTGTTATTGTTTATAGTAACTTTTGTTTCAAAAATTGAACGATAAAACGATCTTGAAAGTAATGAGTCAATTATCACAAATATTGTTACTTATGTACTATCTATAAAATATACAAATTGAATATGTAAAACATGTTCAAAGAACGTTTAATCTTTCGTCAAGCGATATTTATTTTGATTTGCGCATTATGCTTATTGTTATATGAGGAAAGTTCATTACAGAACAAAAAATATCTAAAGAACAAAGCACTTAATCTCAGCCACTCATCTTACTTTCATCCGACGGTTAGATATAGTTACATTCCGTCTCATTTTTTTAGCTAAAAGGGTAGTTGCGTAAATTTATTTCTCACCCGTGTCATTTACTCACCCTCCCTCATTTACACTCACACACTGACACACACACTTTATCTCTCTCTCTCTCTCTCTCTCTCTCTCTCTCTATCCCTCTCTCTCTTTTTCTCTCTTTCTCACCTTCTTCCCATCTTTTCAGAATCTTGCTTAAATGTTATAGATCTACCAATTTTTTTGTCCAGGTTAAATTATTGGGGGTATTCGACTATAAACTACTTCTCACCAATGTTGAGATATGCATCTGCTGGTGATGGATTGGTGTATGAGGTATGATCTGAAGTGGGTTTGTATTACATGCGCTGCCGCGTCACGGAGGGTGGTTGGTTGTGGTAAGTGGTGGTTGTTGCGGCGGCGGAGGGTGGTTTCTAAGGCGGAGATGCGGTGGATTAGGGAGGTGACGGTTGGGTTTTCTTGAAGGGGTTCTTGTCGGGGAAGGTTTGGAGGGTGATATTGGTTGGGGTTATGGTAAAAAAACCATAAATTGTCCCATCTTGAAGACAAGATTGAAGTTGCAATAGCATGTTTGGTTGGGATGAATGATAGGATGTGAATGATGACAGTCATCTGGTAACAAGCTGAAGTTGCAAAATAAGGAAGGCTTGGTTGATTTGGAAAGGAGAAAGGCATAGGTATACATATAAATGGTAGATATTGTAAAGCAATGAACAAGTATTTAGGCTATTTTTGGGTCCAAAGTAACAGAATGCCAAATTTGAAGATGCAAAGGAACATAAAAGTTGTTACTCACACGTGATATAAGAACAATAACAGTGGTGATACTTTGTACATTGATGAATTGTACATCAATCAGCTTTTCCAGTTTTTATGGTATGGGTCAGTCACGAACTCACAAGGTGCAATGTGCCCATAGGCTTAGAGTAACAACAACAACAACATTAATGTTCTATTTATATGTCACATTATGATGTTTAGGTAGGAGTATATATGTCACTTTATCTTTTGTCATTTATATCTTAGAAATATATCTTTATAAGCTATTTTCTGGTCAAGTATCTTTTATGTGATTAATATAGAATCTCATAGGATTCTATATGATCCCTTGTGATTCATATAGAATCCCATGTGATTCATATGGAATCCCTTGTGAAGTTCTTGTAAGTATTTACTTTTCTTTTGTAAAGTGATTCATACAGAATCACATGTGATTCTTTGATGAATCCCTTGTGATTCATCAGAATCACAAGGGATTCTAGATGAATCCCTTGTGATTCATTTAGAATCACTATGGATTCTAGATGAATCCTTTGTTATTGAAACAAAATCCCATGTGAATCTCATGTTATTCATGTTGAATCCCATGTGATCAAGTTATTGATGGTATCTGATATTTTTGTGAAGTAACAGTAGTGTAGTTTCTGTACGAATCACATAAAAGATACTTGACGAGTATCTTTTATTTGATTCATACAGAATCCTATGGGATTCTTTGATTAATCACTTGTAATTCATCTCTAATTGCATGTGATTCATACAGATTACCCATGTGATCAAGTTATTGAAACAAAATATAAGTAACAAACATGATATATTCAAAGTAAACAAGATATATTCAAAGTAAACAAGAATTAACAAAAAACATCAATTGTTTTTGCAAATCATCTAAATATTCAAGTAAAAAAAAAAAAGAACTAACAAAAAACAAGAATATAAGTAACTTAAGTTTGTTCAAACATCAATTGGTTTCGCCTTTCGCCTTGCCTTTGGGTTCATTGGACAAGTTGTTTACGTATGCAAGTTGGTCTTCTCTCCACAATGGCCACAAGGATTCATTTGTTTCTTTTTTTAAGTTGATTTGCTTTTTCTCTTTCACTCTTTTTACGTTGTCCATCTGTAATATTTCCTTTGTTTCTTGTCTTTGTTGGATTGTTAACTTTTTGGTTGTCAGGCTTAGAAATAGCAAAATGTTCACCAATCACATCTCCCGTATTTCTCAAAGGAGGATTTGGCACCTCGGCCTCCACTTCTGTCTTCAATGTCTTCAACTTTTCTACAAAATCACCCATCTTCAATACATTTTAGAATGACGTTAATATCACGATTCTTGAATTAAAGAATTAAAATTCATCCTGAACCCCATGGGATTCATAATGAATCACATGTGATTCAGCATGAATCCCAAGTGATTCATTAGTCAATCCCATGGGATTCATAATGATCACATGGATTCTATGTGATTCATGCTGAATCCCATGTGATTCATTATGAATCCCATGTGATTGACTAATGAATCTACATGAGGCTCCCAATATATTGATCCGCCCGGTGTCTCAGTGTGTTCATATAAAGTTGGTCTTGGTGATCTCATAGAATCTGTATATAAAAAGCAGAATCTCAAGGGATTAAGATAACTAAAAACATGTGATTTACACTTTTTTATTATTATTATTTTTTGTAACCTGGGTTTCCGACTCGACATTGTGAGACGGCTAAAATCACATGTGATTTTAATGTAATAAAATTGAAGTCATGTGGGAAGTGTTAATTATTTGGATTTTAGAGTCGTGTGTATAATTGGGAATTCATCAATTGTTTTGATGGCAAGTAGTTACTAGAATCACACGTGATCCACCAAAGAATCACATGGGATTCTGTACAAATCACATGTGATTTCTGTAAAATAATATCAGAATCACATGAATCACATATGTACAAATCACATGAATCACATGGGATTCTGTACAAATCACATGTGGTTTACATACTAATCAACAATGTGATTTTCATGCGATTTATACTTGATTTAGTTGTTTGTTGTTGTGTTTCTCAACATCTGTAAACTTGGCATAAACATTGGTTTTAAAAAGTGATAATGTGATATGAACTAATAAAATAATAATTTGATGTAACAAAACAGACTTTGTATACACATGATAATATCATATTATCATCTAACAATATACTAAAAAATGACATAATAAATCAATCAGAATCAGTGGTGATAAGAAGCCAAACACCCCAAACTGCAACTTTTGAATGCATAAAGTTTAATTGAGACACCAAAAAGTCCCTCTCTAGTCTCTCTGACCACAAGTGAAAAAGGTGAAAACTTTACAGTAAATACATGACAAGAGCCAAAAGAAATGAATCACATTGCAACCCAAAAACAAAAATCACAAATGCAGGCCAGAATCTTTAGAAACACCAATTGCCCTCAACTTGGAAAATGGAATCAAAAAGTGGCTTCAAAGCAAGACAATTGGAATCAGACCATACATTTTGGAGCACAAAAAAGATGACCAATAAGTATTCATTGGGCCAAAATGAATCACATGGTTACCTAAAACAATCATCACCATTGCAGAATCTTTAGAAACAAACACCAGTTATCAATTGACGGCGGAATAACAGGTCGACGGCGAGACAATAGCAGATCGATGATGAATCAGCTATCAATTGACGACGGGATCGACAGCGGATCGGCTATCGGTGGGATTGACGGCGGGATTGACGACAGGATCCACGATGGTTATTTGTGTGTGTGTGTTGTTGTATGAGAGAGAGATTTTTTTTTACAGCGTGAATGAGAGGTAAGATAAGATATTTTATGTTTTTGTATTTTACATTTTTGCCCCTGCTGTTTTAATTGGATCTTGATCAGCACCGTAGGATGAAGGTGAAATGGATGGCCAGGATGCGCGCTTTTGTTCTTTAGAGAATGTGCGTGTGTAGGGGATCTCACCTCATTGTTATATATCCATGTAAATGAATCCATGCTTATGAAATATCAAGCTTCACATATATTTGATATACTAAAACAATAAGACAAGTTAGATCAACATGTCTTTTGGCTAAATACATTTGAATAATTATCATTTTATATTTAAGCTTTTTGAAATACGTAACAATTTGTAAAATAATGTAATCCGCAGTAACGCACGGCAACTACAAAACTCGTTTACATTACATTAAAGATCTTTGCATATGCTAGTTGCATTTCGTAAATTTCTGTATTGAAGGAGAAGAGATAACACACTTGCACCAATAATAATGTATCATTAAAAGACATGCTAATAGCTTTTTATTTCACATTTATTTGTTTAAAATTATGTATCTTTTATACTATGTTTATCGACACACATACTCACAACTAGCTTTGGAATCAGCACCAGGCCAACATCTTACACGTCCTTTTCCAAAACAACACCATTGCCCTCCCCCATCTTTTTCACAGTATGGTATCGCTTGTGCTACCTATGCACCAAGATAACAAATAATAAGTAAAATATTTTCGTTATTATACATGTCTAAACAATGTTTATAAGTGGAGGGCAAAATGAAAATATATCAATTTTTGTGAATACTGAATGAGATCTGTAACCTTTAGAGAGGAAATATCAAATTTAGTAAACCTTACAAAACAGAATTGGAGATGCAAGAGTCTTTTTCCCTTTTCAATTTTTTTGTTACATTTTTCAATCACCAGATCATTCTTCTTCGTTATCGCCTTTTAGATTTTGTCATACTTTAAAGGTTTTGACACCCCTAGTTATCATCAAAACTTCAAAAATAACACAACTAAAAGATTTTTTATGAATATCATAATATCTTAGACTATGACTACAATGTTTGAAAAAAGTCATTTGATGATTCAATCACAATATGGTTTCAGAAGATGAACTCTTTTTTATGATATATGAGCTCATGATGAGTTGAAGATGCTCCCTCGTGACGATGAATACTCGAGAACAATGTTAGTTGATATATAATAAACAACCTAAGTATGAATAAACTATTTCAATATCAAATAAAATCTTGTATAATATATATGGTGTATCACAATTTTATTTTTGAAAAACTAATGATTAAATTTGTGATAGGCATATACAATCGTGTAACATTCGTCTAAGCTCAAAGGTGAAATCTCCATATGAGACTTTGAATTTGCATTATATAAATTTATGGAGAAAATAGGTTGAAGAGGATAATCAGTTACATAAAATTTGTTTTATGATAAAGAAAAAGAAAAAAAAATCAAATAGCATAAAAAAAGCCAAAATGCATATTAGTACCCTGAATTTGTCTAACCAGGTCTCCTAGTACCCTAAACTCTTAAAGGTGTAAAGTAGTACTCTAGGTAAGGATTAACCGTCCGGATTTTCACTAATCAGCCTTATTAATCTGTTTGATCAAAAATGATCAACATACCGATTAATCGGATAAAAATCGGCCAAATCGGACATAAATTGGATAAATTGACCAACTCCATTACGGATAGAAATCGGTCAAATCAGGCATAAATCAGGAAAAAAAAAAGGCCAAATCGGGCATATAGTTTCAAATTTTTATAATTTTATATATAAAAAATCCAATTTGATTAATCCCTGTCTAACCGGTTAATCGCTAGGCGGTACCCGGCTAGCGCCTCGCGATTTTTGCAACCTTATTAAAGACAAATAAACATTTTCATCGTAGATTTATGGGGTAGTTGTTAATAATTCATAATTATGTTATGTGTATACAAACACACAAAATGTGTTCATAAAATACGTACCGTTAACCACGCAAGCAAGTAGAACAAAACTGAGAAAACAAAAGCAAGCGCTGAAGAATTCTTCATGTCCAATTATTTCAAGTTGATTGGAATAAAAGTTATTACGGTATAATAAAATTGTTTTATAGTGTAAATGATCCACTAACTATGCAATTTAAGATCACGCAGCTTATATGAATATAAGATAATTACGTATCACTTACATCTAATATATACGGGTTCACATCATACACCCACATCAATAAACATGTTTCAGTATCTCAGTATCTTTATTGGTGGCGAACCAAACAAAAAAATCAAAGGTGGTTTCTTATGATGTCAAAGTCGAAATTGCTTTTGTTCATACACTAATCTTATGAACAAGTCTGTCGGGCTAGATAAAGTCACGTCAAATCCAGTTTTAATACTATTTCACTAATCAAGCAAAATTTCAATTGTAATTACAATTACAATATATTTAAGTATTACCTTAAAGCGTTTAATAATATTTTGTAACGCATTTTTTTCTCTATTTTACGTAAGTCACTTTAAGTTCAGTTTAATAACAAGATATTTTTAATAGTGCATCACATATGTACACACTCTTATTACAAACTCTTACTAGTACAATGGATGGCAAACCAAAAAAGACACAAATTTTAACACAACCCAAAATTATTACATTAAAAGAATATATATATATATATATATATATATATATATATATATATATATATATATATATATATAGGGGGACTTTCAAACGAGAACCATTTTATCCGCAAGAACTGAGAGAACCACCAAAAACATACATGCACGCCTTTTAAAATAAAATAAAAATACATGCAAATCATCAATAATCGTAAACATCCACCTATGTTCTTCAATATCATTATGAACTCATCCTCTTTTTTCACAAAAACCTTACACACGGCCGCAATATTATCGTTGCACGTTTTATAAGAACATAAATGCACACCTTCAAAGAAAATTTTTGTATTTCGAATTTCTTATCAAATTCTTTAGAACAACTATGTTTTTTTTTAAAACATATGTGTTGTTTTGAAAACATATGTGCAAAAATACAATTATTAAAGGCGTGCATGTATGTTTTTTGGTGGTTCTCTCAGTTCTTGCGGATAAAATGGTTCTCGTTTGAAAGTTACACTATATATATATATATATATATATATACAATCTTAATTTAATTAAACAAAACACAAAAAGAATAAGAATTTTTATTTTTTATGAGGGTAGTAAATCTAAAATTACTCTATTATATATTAGGTGTGCGGGTGGTGTCGTTTTGGAGGAAAAACACATGAAAGACATCGTTTAATGGGGTGAATGTCGTTTTATGAAAGGGTGATAGTTTCATTTTGCATTGACAGTCCTTAACTTTGCAAAGAATAACACCGATAATCCCTCATTTTAACTTAGCGTTAATTACATAAATGGTCACTGTGGTTTGGCGGTTTTTTCACTTTCAGTCACTGAAGTTTTTTTCTGACTTATTCAATCACTGTGGTTTGCATATGTTACGGATCCAGTCCATATCTGAATGAAATGACCAAAAAGCCCTTGTCATCTTCTTTTTCAAATCTTTTGACAATTAAGTAACGGCCGTTAGTCCTTTAGACTAACGGCCTTTAGTAAATAACCGAAAATTTGGTTTTCTAACTTTTCGTCCGTTTTTACACATTTTTGTCCGGTCTCTATACGTTTTCGTCCGTTTTTACACGTTTTCATCCGTATTTACACATTTTCGTCCTTATTTACACGTTTTCGTCCGTTTTTACACATTTTCATCCGTTTTTACACGTTTTCCTCCGTATTTACACGTTTTCGTCCATTTTTACACGTTTTCATCCGTATTTACAGGTTTTCATCCGTATTTACACGTTTTCGACCGGTTTTAGACGTTTTCATCCGTATTTACACGTTTTCGTCCATTTTTACACGTTTTCATCCGTTTTTACACGTTTTCCTCCGTATTTACACGTTTTCGTCCGTTTTTACATGTTTTCATCCGTATTTACACGTTTTTATTCATTTTTACATGTTTTCGTCCGTATTTACACCTTTCGTCCGTTTTTATAACATTTGGTTCATTTTTGCACATTTTCGTCCGTTTTTACATATTTTTGTCCGTTTTTGCACATTTTTCATCGTTTTTACACGTTTTTGTCCGATCTTTATACTTTTTCATCCGTATAAAAATGTGTAAATACGGATGAAAATTTGTAAAAACGGACGAAAACGTGTAAATACGGACAAAACGTGTAATACAGATGAAAACGTGTAAAAATGGACGAAACGTGTAAATACGGATGAAAACGTGTAAAATGGATGAAAACGTGTAAATACGACGAAAACGTGTAAATACGGATGAAAACGTGTAAAAATGGATGAAAACGTGTAAAAACGGATGAAAACGTGTAAATACGGACGAAAACGTATAAAAACGGACTATAACGTGTAAATACGGATGAAAACGTGTAAAAACGGACGAAAACGTGTAAAAACGGATGAAAACGTGTAAATACGGACGAAAACATGTAAAAACGAACGAAAACGTGCAAAAACGGATGAAAATGTGTAAAAACGGACGAAAACGTATAAAGGACTAACGACCGTTAGTATAAAGGACTAACGGCCGTTACTTAATTGTCAAAAGATTTGAAAATGAAGATGACAAGGGCTTTTTGGTCATTTCAATTCGGATATGGACTGGATCCGTAACATATGCAAACCATAGTGACTGAATCAGTAAAAAAAAAAACTTCAGTAACTGAAAGTTAAAAAACCATCAAACCACAGTGACCATTTATGTAATTAACTCTTTAACTTATGTTAAATCTCTCATGTGCAAGGCACATGAGGGTAAACTTGTCCAAAATACATTTTCTTTTCTTTCTAATTAGTCATACCTACTACTACTTTATAAGTACCATCCTTTTTAATTGATCCCACACATAAGGAGGAAAAGAATGGAGATGAGGGTAGGTGAGAGGTGGTGAAAAAAAGAAGTGAAGATGAGAGATTAACATTGTGCAAGCCAGGAACAATTCTTAAAAAATTACAAGCATATACACGAAAATAAAGAGAGAGAAAATATAAATGAGGGTATTTTAGATATTTTACAATATTAATAATAAGACAAAACATCAAATCATGTGTTTTTTTATTATAAAAAAGTGGACACGTGTCAAATAATGAGTGGAGTCGAGCAGTCACACATTTGAACATGACTAAAATTGGAAGAGGGTGCTGGATTGACCATAATTTGGACCAAGATTGAATTTTTGTCCACTTTTAGGAATTTTCTCTATATTTTTTGTATGTGGAAATGACAAAACAGGTGTGTTAGGTAACGGTTTTATTGGAAAATGTATTGCGGTGGAAAATAGTTCAAATGGTTCGCATGCACGCCATTCTTGTCATTACGCTTTGGGTTACATTTTTTTCTAGCTTTAAAATTGGATTCATGTGATGCGAGTGACATGTTGGTGCGAACTACAACACATTTCAACTTACCTTGGAGAGCTAGGTGCAGTTTGCACCAATAAGTTTTATACTTCATGCCACATCAGCACATACCCTATAACACCACTATAACTAAAACATCATTCCCAGCTATAACATGATGTAGGGCATCCGTGTCCCATAACACACCACCAAATATACTCCACTCACTCAAAAATAAAAGATAACAACGATTGTGTGCTTGGCGAATTGCCGGATAATGAGCACATGACGAGGGCGAGGGTGCAGTATTGCGGCGCCGTAAGACAAAAAGTTGCCCTATAACATGCCATCCGGCACAATACCGTACCCTCTTATACGAAAGATGGAAATAATAGGCTTTGGTATCTCAAATAAACATAATTAAATGCCTACCATATCACCCAATTAGTTTGTTAATGTAAAGACTTCAATAAAAACATTAGTTTTAAGCTTGGATTTTTTTTGTGCAAAAATAATATATATGATTAAATAAATAAGTAACTAAAATTATGTAATTCAGGTTATTCGGTTTGGTTTTTGGTTCGATTTACCCAGAATTTTTTTAAACCAAACTAATGAACCGAATAACCCGATAACCAAACCAACGAACACCCCTAGTTTAAAACACATTTTAACCTAACAAAAGACTATAAAAAGTCGAGGATACCGAGTCTGTGTAATTAGAAGATATATTTTTAATATATATATATATATATATTTTTTTTTTTTTTTTTTTTTTTTTTTTTTTTTTTGAGCTAGAAGCATTATGTTTCAAAAGATATGCTCCTTCAATTTCAAAATTTTGCGTATGGAATTGTTGAGCCGAGGTAAGGGATGAAACCAGGGTGGGTCCCGGGACACCCATGAAATTTTGCTGCGTAGTGTTAATTTTTGTAAAAAAATCTCGATGTTTGCTAAATGCACCTAGTCCAAAAAATAGTGTTCCTCGTTCTTGTATAAATTTTCGTAAATGCATCTGATCAAATTGTATCGTGGTTCCGTCCCTGAGTCCGAGGTGGTGGGTTGGGCCGAGTATGGTATTGGGCCAGTAGGTTTGGTAGGTTCGGTTGGACTCATGTGATGGATGGTGTATATAGTTTTACTAGGGATGAACAAGGTATAAACAATACCGAATTAAGCGAAAATGACTATCGAAATTTTTGCTGCGTGTTTTTCAGGTACCGAGTATCGCACCCTTTTTCGGGTACCGAGTACCGCACCGCCTTTGGTATCGATACGTATCGGTAAATCGGTATTTCCAACTTAAAAACTAAAAATTAATAACTAATTGTAAATAGGGAAAAACTAGTCTTTGTTTGTATAGTTGTTTTCAATAAGTGAGAATTTTTTTAATGGCCTTTGTGTCTTTCGGCTTTGTCAACCAATCCACCTTTGCTAGCCTAAGTGTTTGTGATTTTGATATATGACAGTAGAAGAAGTAATGCGTTAGGAACACTTAGGTTTTAAAAGAAATGGCAGTAAAGGAACGACTCGATTCATAGAGTAGGTTCTGGAGGAATTGGGAACAAAAAACTGGACGTGTGTTTTGGTAACAAAACTACAAAATCTGTTTTTAAGAAAAAACACTTCATATTCTTTCGGTATAATATGTACTTTTGGGTATTAAAAGGTATTTTTTTTGGTAATATTTAACGATTTTTTTACCAAATTCGTACTACTAGTACCGGTACCAAGTGGTATTCGGTATGCACGGTATGGTATCGGTTCGTTACTGGTATTTGGGAGCTTTCGCTCATCCCTAAGTTTAACTAAGTATTCATACAAGAGTAAAATCTAAAACAATGCTTATATCTATCATATTTTTTGAACGGATATATATTATTAAAACAAAACTAGCATGGAGCTAGCTAATTACATAGGAGATTTTAGCGAATGGGTCCAACTACAAATCTTCTGTCCCCTAAATTTAAGCCAAGAAAACTAATACATACGAATATTATCAAATATGTCACTTTTCCTAATAGGATGAGAGCTAAAAGTAACGCTATTACGGAACCGCCAAATCCATCACAAAAAGACGCGATAATGATTTACAAATGTTGAATCTTCTCTTTAGAAACATGCCACGAGCTCAACCAATCCTTCCAATGCTCATTAGACGTGAAGAAAGGAAAGGAGTTATCACACCAAACTCGGACAAGTCTCCAAACATCAATAGCAATATCACACTCAAAGAAGATGTGAAGATTGGATTCCACGTTACCATTACAAGAAGAGCAAGAAATCACCGGGATTTCAATACCACGAGACGAGAGGTTCAAGCGATGAGGTAACCGATCCAAGTTCATTCTCAACATGAAAATGTTAACTTTTCGAGGGAGAGTTTTGTCCCAAGTTGTCGAAGGAACCAAAGAGGGTAAGAGTTGGGTGTCAATGTAGCGACGAGTATCCCCAACTGAGAAAACTCCGTCACTTGCAATCGACCAGACGCAAGAGTCTTCAACGGAATTTTTGTCGGCATGGCTAATCTCGATAAGCATATCTCTCAAATAAGCCAACTTACGAACGCCAAGGTCGACTCTAGATCAATTCCAACGCCATTGCCCGTTTTCAATGCGATCAATCTTTTTCTTGTTCCAAATGATAGAGTCTGTTGTAGCGAATATGTAGCGGGGAATCACCAAGTAAAGTGTCCTTCCAAAAGCGGATACGCGTGCCACAACTCGCTTGGAACCAAAGAGTGTTAGCCGGAAGAATACTATTCGAGTGTAACAAGTTAGAAGATCCAACTATCTTAGCCCAACTACCATTAAATTTGCAATCTTATTGATCGAAACCCCCCTCTTGACCGTGCAAAGACTTGATAACTTTAACCCAAAGAGCTTGTGGGTTAGAGTACATTCTCCAACGCCACTTTTGAAGAAGAGCAAGGTTGAAGGACTTTAAGCTACCAATTTTCAAACCGCCTTTGTCGAACGAAGAAACAACATTAGGGCATTTAATCCAAGCAAGCTTTTTAGACACATTAGAGCCTCCCCAAAAAAACAAGGCGCAGGATCTCTCCAAAGAATTCAACAAAAATTCAGGAACTTTGAAGATCGAAAGAAAATAAATCCCAAGACTTCCTAACCCCGCCTTAATTAATGTAAGATGACCCCCTATCATGGTGAGTCGCCAACTACATAAAACACAAACTCTAGGTGCTCTTGTTTCCATGTCATCCTACATTCATCATCTGGCGTACTCATGAACATTTCTCTTTTTATGGGATCTTCAAACAAGTCCATTGCGAACAACCACAACTTACTACCTTTTACCATTAAGTCTGCTTCTATCAAGTGATTAATCACACTTGCAACCACATCAATACTAAACTTATTACTTTGATTACGTAATTTGATAAACTTAACCATCTAGCTAGGATACCGTTTAAACGATTATTTGCTGGTTATTTTAAATACAAAAAGATAGCATAAAATTATTCGAACTAAATTAGTGAAATGAATAAAAAATAGTTGATCTTGTAAAATGTAAGTTTTTATCATATTGCATGATGAATGAAACACAGGCAGGTATATGGTTCTCGTATTTTGGAGATAAAATTGAGAAATTGTAATACGTGGTGATGCTTTAAAGTGAAGGGTTATAAATATATTTTTTCATGCAAACAGCCTCAAAAATTTTGAAATGCTGGTTCATATTGTGTTTAACATTGGAGCTCTTTTATCATGTTTAAAGGCTTTGGTTGTTCCAACCGAACAAAGTTTTTTTATAAGTGAGTTTTTTTTTTTTTTTTTTTTTTTTTTTTTTTTTTTTTTCAAAATAAAAAGCTAATAGCTCTTAAAAGCTTCAAAAAAGCTTGCTGCCAAACAAAGTCTTTATCTAATTAGTACTATGTTCGAGATCAGGTACTAGAGCTGTTTGTGTTTGGCTGTTATATAATCTGCTTTGTCTGCATTTTTGGCTGCTACTGTCTGCTGCAAGTTCAGGTCTGCAAAAGAATGTTTCAAACTTTCAATACTGGAATCTTTGGTCATTTTGGCTGCTAGTGGCATGTGTTAGTCAGGTTTCATGGGAGATATTTATCTCCTATGGGTCTAGCTATCATGTGTCAGTTTTGTTATTTCCTTATTTGGTCTCAAGTTGTTTGTGTTGTTTGGCATTAGTTTGTATATGGCGGTTCCATGGATTTCGAAGGCCCTGTGTCATGATTACAAAAGAGGCCTTTTGAGTAGGAATGTTTTGATTCTTTTTCTTTATACGCATTTTTTGGAATAAAAACCAACTTTGTATGTTCCCAAGTGTGTTTGAAAGTGTATCATTATGAATTTAGATTTTTTTATCCAAGTGGAAATTTAAATAGATGTAGAATAAGGCAAATAGCAAAATCACTGATCTCACACGTCCCACATCGCTGACAATATGTAAATTTTGCTGCTTTTATGCACTTATAACTTTATAAGTGCTGGAATGGTTATGTTACGAGAATTGATGGGCCTTTCTCAACTCAATATTTACTCATACTTATACACACATATTGGGCTATATTAAAAATTTGAGGCCTCTCAGAATTTTGGGCCTTTTTCGGTTGGTCAGCCCGCACAAGCTAATAACCCGCCCTGTATGTTAGTATGTGTTGGCGTATATGAGTATGTTTGGTCATTTAGATAGTGTGAGGTTTAGCCTTTAATGTTTTGTTTTGTTATTTTGGGGCTCATCATTTTTTAATTGACTTGTTTAATTGAGGAGGGATGCCATTTATTTGTATTTTTATTCTTTTTTGTGGTATTAATAAAATTGTTGCCTTTAAAAAAAAACCTTTGCAACTAACGTAATATTCAATAAGATACATCCTAAGTGATGTCAATGTAAGGAATTAGGTTGGCATGTTATAATATTAGTGCAATCACAAGTGCATATTGGAGACCTAAGTTATAAAGTATTTGATAAACTTGTTAACTTGAGCAACTAAAAATTGGCCTTAAACCATAATGTGTTCATGATTGATTTCCATTAGTTTTATTACCTTATTATCGCTCTTGATAAGGTTGGACACTTCAAATTTTCACGTGCAGGATGATTAGATTGTGTTGAAGACGGCCCTCCTGTTGCATTAGTAATCATGTTCGACAAGGATAATTATTTTATTTGTCTAAAACAAGGAGCTATGGGAGAATATAAGAGCAGTCTCAACGGTTAACGCACCAAGTGCGTTAAACATTAACGCATCTGCGTTAAGGTGCGTTAACCGTTGGAAGGTGTTGCGTTAAGGGTGCGTTAACGTACCTGCGTTAACCCCTTAAATGCGTTAACCCCTTATATGTGCTGCGTTAAACCTTTTTTTTTTTTTTTCTTTTTCTTTTTTTTCTTCCGATTTAAATGGGTTTTGGTGGGTATTTTGGTGTGTATTTATATAATGTGTGTGTTTTAGTGTGTGTAAATTTCTAGATCGTGTATAGGGAATCTGAGGTTGAAGATAACACTTTTAGTTATTGTAAATTTTAGTCCCTGTGGTTTTTTTTACAATTTCAGTCCTTCTGGTTATTGTAAATTTTATTCCCTTTTTTTTTTTTTTTTTTTTTTTTTTTTTTTTTTCTTTTCTTTACAATTTCAGTCCTTGTGGGTTTTTTTTTTTTTTTTTTTTTTTTTTTTTTTTTTTTCTATTATTTTTCAAAAGTAAAAAAAATACAAGTTATTGTAAATTTTAGTTTTGTAACTTTAAAGAAAATGTTTTTTTTGTATTTTATAAATGAAAAAGGAAAAGAAAAAAAAATGAGGCCCAAAATGTGGTGTTATGGGTGAGTTAAGGGTGAGTTATGATTGTGGGTTTTTTTTTAGTTAAAAGTGAAAGGGTTAAAGCTGTTGTGAATGAAAATCACTACTTTATCATACCACATACTGTAGATCGAATGGTATTAAAGATAGAAGAGAATAAGATGGAGAATAAGAGAAGAGATAGATGAGAGATCGGTACAATAGAAAGAAGATGGAACTGTGTATATATTAGATTACAAGAGAAAGAAAGAAGAGAAGAATACAAAGAACACACTCCCACTTTTATCTCACTAATGCACAGCTACTAAAGTGGTAGGAGTGTGTGCTATATAGAAAGAAAGAGATGCCCTAAAGGCTTTCTATGGGCTTTGGTGGGTTTTGTGTTGGGTTGGACATTTTCTTACATTACTTAGTACATATTTTGCTTAGACCAACACAAGCCCACATTCACTATTCTTTTACATTATATTGACACACAAATACAAAGATAAATGAAAGATAAATGACCATCACTTCAACATATAGTTTAAATGCTAACAATCTCCCCCTAAGGGATGGTCATTTCAATGATGCTCCTGGTGATAGGTCTTTTGTCTTCAATGTCTTGAACTTTGTGTGTCGATGTAGAATAGTCTTCATTCATTGTTCCTTCATGCACTGTGATCTTCAAAGAATCGTCTTTTGATCGTTCTTGCCTTGATCAACATCTTCTATACAATTGCGTCGATGTTATAGATGTTGAAACATATGATGATGGTGAATGGACTTTAGTCAGTACCTGCATAAAACAGTTAGCAATAAATCGTCCAGCGCTTATAGGTTCAGATTTTGACATCGTTAACAGCATAGTGTGAAAACTTTCTCTAATCTATACCAAGGCCGTTGAGAGCCTCTGAGGTATACCGGAGTATCACTTCAAGACTGTAGACTGTTTGAAGCACGTAACCATCATGACATAAGGCAAGATCCTTAGATCTCATTAAGACTCTTACAACTTGTGTCCTTGTTGGTGAACACAAGTGTATTGTATTGGAAGTGTTCCTAAGAGATCTTTGACGAATCTCATGGCTCTAGACTCGATAATGTGCGTTTTGGTTTTAGTCATCGGAGGCATGGAGCAGAGTGCCACCTTTTCAATATCAACACATCTCGGAATGAGAGGCCGATAGATTATGCAGTGTTCTCCGTGAGAAATGAAACAAATATCTTTTAAGAGATATCTGAGTGGTTAGGAGGGGTTTGTGCAGCGCGTCACTGGGTCCATGATGTCTTGTCTTCAATATCAGTATCAACTTGTGATAACCGATAGCAGATGTATTGACCCGGTTTCTGACCTAAGTTTTCATGGAGGGCTATTTCTTTTCACCCTTTCATTAAACTTTTCTTTTTAATTCTTCAACCCCTTCTTTCTCCTTTCTCATTTACTCCTTTTTTCAATCATACCTAAGGACTTCTAATTCTAATCTATTGGAATTGTCTTTGGGTAGATCCCTCCAGCTCTGGCGGATCATAGGACATAACCTAACTATAATCACCTTGTTACTCCATGATTATCCTAGATTTGTTGATCATATGCCATAAAACCTTTTTGTGAAAATCTCTCAAAGTGTTTATGAATAAAACACATTTAGATAACACATTGAGAGTTTTGCATTTTTGAAATACTCCCCCTTCACATGTGCTCATGCATTTTTGAAATAAAATGCACATGTTGGGTAGAGTTCACACATTTTGAATTGATCGATTTTCATTTAATATGACCATTGCGAGACACGTTTACATCACTAGTTAGACTAGCTTGAAGTTATCACCCGTCCCGGTCATATTCAAAGATCATCTCTCGAATTGGTACATTCTACTCAGACAAGTCCTTTGCGAGACACGTTTACATTACTGGATAACCAGCTTGAAATTATTACCCGTCCCGGACAAGTCTTTTCGATTACTGACATTTAGCTTTCGTCAATTCGAGGGTTAATCTGAGTCGACAAGTTGATTTTTGTTTAGAAAGTTGGTTGGTTAATTCAGAAATTTCCGTATTTAAGGATTTTATTTTCATGTTCAAATTAACATCAAGTGTGTCATATTTGATTTGCAAATGTTTTTCTCTTAAAACAGAATCTCGATAACCAATTTCTAGTTCTGACTGTCGTGTGTTATTGAATTCAAAAGCACGTTCATTCACCTTATATCTCGCAAGCTCAGCGGTTAATTTTTCATTCGCGGCCTTAACATCGCGATTGACTGTTTGACCTTTTCAATCTCAATTTGACAATTATGAAGTAATGATTTAAAGAAAGCACGAGTTTCCTCATCATTAGCATCATTTTGTGCAACTTGAACTTCATTAGGATCCATATATGAAGTTTCATAGTTAACATTGCTATTAACTTGCTCCCTCACATATGTATCATAATTAGGTTCGAGAGGCACAGAATGTGGCTTTTCATGAGCAAACGAATGTGGTACCTCATGTAGTGGTTCTGTGTCATAAGATGGAGGAGTTTCAGAATCACTGCATGATGTTGATTCTTGCTGATTAGCCATAAAGTTGGAGATTCCAGTGAGTTCTGCAGTATTATCATTAACTCTTGTTGTAACCATGAAGTCAGATTCCTCAGCAGTCAACGGTGTTCCCGATTCTTCCTTTTTGGCTAGCATCAACATGTACTGGAGCTTTTGAAGCTTTGTCATTGCATTGACATTGGAATCTCTACCAATATCACCATTGTGAATTTCAGATGCAGGTTCCTGAATCGTAGTTGTAAAACAATAATTCTCATTTTGATTAACCCCATTCTGATTCACAAACTGATCCATTTGGTGTCCAGCATATTGCCCTGCATATTGCACAAATCATATTAATCACATAAGCAAACTATTGACGTGTTGTTTATCTGATGCATGATGTTGTTCCATGCACAAGTGGGAGAAATCTTTATTGTGTGCAAGCAACAACATAAATGGATATGATTTAAAGGATTCTCCTTACTGCAAGGTAAGAGATTGATGTTCTAATGTGGTTTATTCACATCTAATCAATAGAACACTTGAAGTTAATATCTACTTTCATTACTAGATATTAATGACAAGGAAAATTACATACTTTCATTGCTAGCAGCCAAAGCTGATGTGATGAAACTATGTTAATTTACAAGTTTCTAAATTAGATAATTATTAGAACAAGTGTCAATATGGATAATTAGACTACTTCAAATATGAATATTTATGTATTGTTGCAATGACATAAATAAATGAAGTACTCTAATACTACTTCATAATCTGAATGTTTATGTATTCTTTGAATGACATAAATATATGAAGTAATAAATTAACTTGAAATTAGATATTGAAACCTAATTGTGGTGTTCATGATTACTTTAGTTATGCATATTTATATTTTAGTAATAAGATATAAATATGAAGTCTTTTGATTGCTATAAGACTTATAATAAAGTAAGACGTTATCTTGTTATGTTTTTAAACATATACAAGAAGTCATTGAGTTGATCAATGATTTATAACGTATATTGGGATTATAACAGTTTATGTCTTTTAGTTAAGACATGGACATGAAGTTACTTAGTCAATAAGTACTTATGTTATAAAGCATGCAATAGGCTTGAAAAATCTATTGTACCATTAAATTGATTTAGTTGGTAAATAGGTAAGCCAAAAACGAAATATATTTATCTCACATATTGTAAGATTGACTTACAACATTAATCCAAATGAAATACATATGTGTATGGTATGTTCAGTTAGGAAAATCAAACTCTTAATATATTGTTTGATTTGAGATAACTATATCTTCTTCTCTTCCTAAAGATATCAAGGTTAGAAAATTGAGTAAGGATTGGATATACTCAATTAGACTCCAACCTAGAAGATTAATAAGACACCATTTATTATGGAATGTGATAAATCACATTAAGTCTTAAAATTGAAGTTCAGAATTTGTTAAACTACTTATGAGTAGGTTATTAACAAATTAATGTTAGAAACTGTCAATATGTATTTGTAAATTCCCAAAAGAGAACAAGTTTGTGTTGCTCTAATTGCTAAGTATTTATAGGTAATCTATAAATTGCAAAAGGCAAGTGGGAGTTTTATCTTGATGAGATAAAATTACAAGATACATAATCTTCTAAAAATACACTAGCAATCATAATGAGGATTAAACATGTTAATGTTAAATCTCAAGATGATGGAATTCTCATTTCATAGATCCGCAAGGATATCTCAAATATTTGTAGAATATGTTGAGGATTATGAGTTACAGGATCATGGTATGCCTGTTTATAAATTGCAAATATTTAATTTGGCAAATTACTCATACTATGAATAATTAGATGCAGTCCAAGAAGATAACTAGTTTGGAAACGTAGTTGATCTTAAACTCTATAGTTACACTATAGAATGAAGATGAATTTCTATAAAAGGAATGAAAATCCTAGAGATTTAAATTCTTATGTAGAAATCATAATGGACAAATTTGTATACATATTTAATGTGTGAAAAGATTATCAATCACACTTAAGCAATTAAATGTGATTGAGATTCTTTCTAAGCACATTAAATGAATAAAGATTATGATTGTCATTTTTAGTTTCATTTATATGAAATTAATAATGGAATATCAAAACTCTTTCTTGGATAATTACTTGAGCGAGGACGATAAGTAATTGAAAGGAGTATTTGAATTCAAATAATCTTTAGTAGTATACAAAGTGCAATCGTTTAGATTAATGCATGCATCTAGGAGATATGCTTATGTTTAGTTATTTAAATCTAGTTTTGATTTATAATTAAAATAAGGTATTTCTTAATGTTCCTGAAAGCTAGTGGGAGTATTGTATTTATTTTCTTATTACACATATGTTGTATAACATATGGGAAGTAACATTCCATTAACATGAAAATGTTAAGTCTTAGTTTGGAATGAAACTTCACATGGAAATTTAGAAAATAAAACCTTGGAGTATATGTTTATTGTTATAAACATAAGCGGTAGAATGACTGATTATAATAAACATGGTAATATATTAGAAAGGCTAGATAGATACATATCTTTGAAAAGATATGACATGAATGAAATCAAAGACACAGGGATTTTTCATGTACATCATGTTGCTTGTTGTATCATGCTTGAATGAAAGATGATTGACAACATTAGTATCTAATTGAATGCTATTAGATAACTAAGTGTAATGTATATGGTTGGATTTAGAATTAACATCCTCTGCCTGGATTTGCTCCGAAATTCTAAATATGAACTATATGGCAAATTATTGCGTAATTGATATAGTTGACAAATCTTGATAGATTTGAATGTATCAAACATTACACGATAAATATTAAATGTTTACGGAACTTAAAGAGCATATTGTTGTTTGGATACTATGATGCTAATAAGATTGAGATGACACTCAATACTAGTCATGGTGGGAGTTTATCCTAGTTAATGGCCATGTGTACTAGTTATGCTTAAAGCATAGTTGCATTATACATTAAAGAATTAGAATACTTTAACTACAAAGGTTTAGTAGTTTAATTGTCATAAATTCGTGCATGAGGATGTCACGCAATTTATGAAGTATGTGACAATATCTAGATAAATGGATGCATACATACAAGAATTTCAATAAATGAATTCTTAAAATAAGTATTCTCAAAATTCCGATAGATCAAAATTAGTTGATTTATGCTTTGTCAACAAGTATGTTGAACATGACTTGGAGCATAATTCATTAATGGGGATTATCATGCATTGATCTATATTTAGTATTTAGATAAGGGATGTAAGCAATTATTATTTACAATGAATTAAAGTACGTGGTACGTTTGTTTTCATTAATAATAAATTGTATCCTATATTTGCATGTTTAAATCCGTGAATAACTTATGTTATTCTAAATAGTCCATTGTCGATCAATAATATGGGAGTATTATTGAATTAAGGCAAATCTGAGTGTTGGTAGAATATACTTAAAGTATATTGATGCGTGGGCATGCCAAATTCAGATGATATTCAATATTGGATAAATTGAATATAGGACTTATCCCGACCACATGATTGTACTTTATGGATCTTTGTCATCAAGTAAATCATGAATATTTATCCTCAGACTTGAGATGCCAGATAACTGTCATGCATGTAGTGCATTTCTGTGACTCAATTTAACGCTATACGTAACTGGTAGCTATAAGGATTGTTTTTCGGAAGTGTTGCGAAGTGCATGAGTTATGCTCGTAGTCAAAACAGGATTTGTTCCTTCAAATTTATTTGAAGTTTAATACTGCTGGGCCCCTCGTAGGGTTGACAAGATGTTTGCGTGCGCACGACCAGGATCTCCCCTGACGATGTTCAGATGATTTAGTAATCTTGTTCAATCAATACAAACGAGAAACGGAATTATTAATAAAGAATGACTGAGATCCATATCTTTATTAATGTAGTATTAGAAAAAAAAGGATAAGTATGATGAGTTAATCATCAAGTGGTTTTTCCAGGAGACCACACACCCGAGTTGTACTAGGGGCATTGGCGTGTTGCTAGACGCTAACCAATGTCAATTATACTTTTAATAGATTTCCAAGTGGGAGCTGTTAGAGTTATGGAAAAATATTAAAATGTATATGACTAGAATCGAACACGGGACCTTGGGATTGCACACTTTACGTATGAATGACTAACGGAAATAATTAATATATAACTATGTTATGTATTTAATTATTTAGGACACGAAATGGTACATAACGAACGTTATGTAATTAACGGTGTTGACTAACGACCGTTAGGGAATAAAAGGAGGACCGTTAGTGAAATTAGAGACTTGGAAGGATCTAGAATTACCCATTTATGGGCTTGGCCGGTTCTAAAGGGTTTCTATAACCCTTGGATCGATCAACTTATTCCCCAAGTAATACTTTCACTATATATAATACAAAACGTATTGGCTTTTGAGTTGAATGGACTTTTGTGCATGTACTATTAGCCATTAATGTTTGCAGTGGTCTTTTTCTTTTCCTCTGAATTAAATCGATCAATCAGTCACTATCTTAGATAGTAGATTGACTTTAATAGTAAAGTAGATCGATTTTATTTTTATTAAACAAAGGTTTTTGGTTTAATAAACGTGTCTTTACACTAGCATCTAACGTTAGTTGCTTATAGTACGTGTGTACAAGACCATGGTAATAACTTACTTTAGTTATTCCATCTTGGATTGTGGAACAAAACGGTAAGGGGTTCCACGTTAATTCTTTTTTACATTCAAGAGAAGAAAAGAGAAGATTGATCCTTGTTCTTGCTAGGATCTTGAGGTAACTCTATTTATTATTCAGTAATTATTTTATACATGTTAAATTATAGATCCTGCTTCCGCTATGCGTACTTGATGTGTTTATTTATTTAGATGTGTGTCATGCTATTTAAATTCCAACAAATGAGAAATGGGGAATGAAGGGGTTGAATAATTAAAAAGAAAAAGTTGTGAAATGGTGAAAAGAAATAGCTCTCCATAAACTTTGGAACTGAAACTGGGTCAATACATCTGCTATCGGTTATCACTAAGATGATACCGGTATTGAAGACAAGATGTCATAGACCCAGTGACGCGCTGCACAACCCTTCCTAGCCACTCAAGTTTCTCTCAACAAATACTTGTTTCATTTCTCACGGAGAACACTGCATAATCTTTCGGCCTCTCACTTCGAGAAGTGCTGATATTGAAAATGTGGCAGTCTGCTCCAGCCTCCGCTCACTAAAACTAAAATTCACTAATTAAGTCTAGAGCCAAATGATGATAGTCCCTTGGAGGAAAGGCCATTTACCACCATCATATACATCAATATATTCACCTCCACATACTCATACTTATGAAGTTCATCCTCAACAAGCTCAAATCAAGAACGTTCAAGACAAAAAGACCAAGTTAAAGACAAAGATTAACTTCAAAGTCAAGGAGCTAATTAAAAAGTCAAGAACAAGTTCATATATCAAGTGAGGAAGACATAAGTATAAAGTTCAAAGTCCCTTCTAGACGTATGAGTATGTTGGAGAAGACGACACAACAAATCATAGAAGATGTTGACCAAAGGCAAGAACGATCAAGATACATTAATCCAAGATCACAAAGCATGAAAGAACAAAGAATCAAGATTATTCTACGACGACACACAAAGTTCAAGATCAAGAAGATAAATGACTCTAATCACGTGGAGCAGAATGACTACCCCTTGGGGGGAGATTGTTAGCCTTAATAGAAAGTGATGGTAATTCTCGTATTTATAACTTTGTAATGTGCCGTACGTATAGCAATAGTTTATATTGATTGGGCTCGTGGACTTGGTAATCTAATAGATTAGTAGTCCTAAAGTAATATAAGCCTTAAAATGTAAATCAAGTCCAAGGATGTAAAGCCCATCTCAAAGCCCATGAGGTGTTTCTATCTTAACTATATAAGACACCACACACCTCATTTATGTGGTGTGCTTCAAGGTGTATGTGTGTGTTTTTAATAAAAGTATCTCTTTTCTTTCTCATCTTTCTCTCTCTAAAACGCATCATCTCTTGTTGTCACCAAGCTTAATATCGTGATATAGTTGATAAATATAAGGTCCTACAAAATGCATAGGTATGATTAACAACCACCCATGTCAATTCTAAGAACCCTGGAAATCAGGTAACTTGGAGAGGCAAATGTACTACCACTCAAAATCTATATTCCAATTTAAAAATTATTTTGAACGGTGACTGATTTACCACTAAGTCATAAAACAAGCCAGTGGGGGTAGCCAGCATGCCAAATGTGATGATAACCTTACTTTTCTATAAATAAAAAAAGTAATATATCAGTGAGAAAACAGTTTACTTCCACATAGCTTTTATATAATAAAACAAAACCCCTAGTGGGGACTTTTACATTTCAAAAAAATCAAATCATACCTTATTAAGTAATAATCAAATTATTATTATTATTATTTTCTTAAATATTAAATAACAAAAGCCTAAATACTTCTAAATTTATCCATATTCTACAAAAAAAAGAATGTGATTTGTAATCATTCAATAAAAACTTACAAAAATATATGTGTCAAAATATAAAAAATTAAAACTTGAAAACGGTGGAGCAAGTTTTTCAAAGATTTGGGCTAAAACTTAAAATTCAGTATCATTCCCACTAAATATTTGAAGTCCCAACATTCCCAAATTCCTCCTCCATCAATCAAACTCGATCTCTTATCATTCATTCACGCACAATCATTGACGCAAGAACATCTCCTCCAAATCTAATTAATATTAAAACCCACTACATTCGTAAATAACCCTAATTCAATACCTCAATCAAAGTACAATGGTTTTGAAGGTCCTGTTATAATAATTAAAACCCGAAATTAAAAATAATAATTTATTTAAATGATTAGAAAAAACCCCGCGCGTGCGCGGGCATTATATCTACATAGGAGTATAAAACAAAAACCTTTACTCGGTTTAGTTAAGAACGTATGATTAGCGTCGAATGTTTCAATTATACCATCAACCCATATGATCTTTCACTAATCGTAGATTTTTTTGCTAGTTCACTTTGATTTAGAAAAACTTATTATGACATAACAAATTCGGATAAGTCCTAATTAATGGTCAAACCAACTAGGCAACTAGTGTTCAAATTCGAATAAGACTGATTATAGCTGATTAAACTAGCTAGCTTTCATACATGCACAATGCATCCGTCAGTATGACAAGAAGACTCACGTAGTATCGGATACGGAAAAGCTCTCCTTGAACACGATAACCAGAAGCATCTCCCTCAATATTTCTCTCCTCTGTTCTCTCCCCCACTTCCACTCTAGCCTACACCTTTATCTCCCATAAAAATCACCACCACTATGAGACCAAGATAGAAACAAATGACACATAATACCGGGTGCCACCACCATAAGCAGCCCATATCCTACGCCCACCACCACAGATCTGCAACCCTTTCAATATTCATTTTTGTAGATCGATTTAGTGTTTAAATTTACGTTTTGTATATGATGATTTTGTATTTTTATGTGTTAATTTAGGTGATTCTGTGTGTAAATATGGGTCGATGGCTCATATAAACAGTATATGGATTGATGGCTCTGGAAAACTATGGTAGGCTTATTGTCTTCCGCTGCATGTTTTGTGTTAAATTGTTATACAAAAGCAAGCCCTGAAGAATTCTTCATGTCCAATTATTTCAAGTTGATTGGAATAAAAGTTATTATGGTATAATAATATTGTTTTATAGTGTAAGTGATCAACGAACTATGCATTTTAAGATCACACAACTTGTATGAATATAAGATAATTGCGTTTCACTTATATCAAATATATTCAAGTTCACATCATACACAAACATCAATAAAACATGTTGATACAGTATCTGGCGCGGACTGAATTCAACGACTCTCCTTGGGCCGTTAGTCGTCTTCTCGAGCCCTGAGTAGACCTGTTCAACAAAGAGAACCCGTTAGGAGTGGACCCGAGGCCGTAGCCCCGGGATCCACCTCCGACGGTCAAGTTAGTATAGGTGATATAGCGTATCGTGTCTTAGCGCATAGCGTATAGCGTATGCAAGAGTTATTAGGTTTAGGGTAACCTGTTATGTTCTGATGAAGAAGGGGATCCATGCCATGTATTTATAGGCATGGATTAGGGTTTAGGTGTAGGATGGGCCGCTGTCTGCGCGGGCCTGACCCATTCCTGGCCCATTCCGGACCATACACAAACATCAATAAAACATGTTTCAGTATCGTTGTATCTTTATTAGTGGCGAACCCAACAAAAATTCTAAGCTGGTTTATTATGATGTCAAAGCCGAAACTGCTTTTGTTCATACACTAAACTTATGAACAAGTCTATCGGTCTAGATAAAGTGATGTCAAGTTCAGTTTTAATACTATTTCACTAATCATGCAAAATGTCAATTTTATTTACAATATATTCAAGTATTACTTTAAAGCATTTAATAATATTTTGTAATACATTTTTTTTTCTCATTGTTACATAAGTCACTTTAAGTTCAGTTTAATAACATGATATTTTTAATAGTGCATCACATATGTACAAATTCTTACAATGGATGGAAAAACAAAAAAACACCGTTTTTAACACAACCCAAAATTATTACATTAAAAGAATATATATTTATTAAGACGGCCATAATTTAATTAAACAAAACACAAAAAGATAAGAAATTTATTTTTTATGAGAGATAGTAAATCTAAAATTACTCTATTATATACTAGGCGTGCGTGTGGCATCGTTTTGAAGGAAAAACACATGAAACGACGTCGTTTAATGGGGTGAATGTCGTTTATGAAAATGTGACAGCTTCATTTTGAATTGACAATCCTTAACTTTGCAAAGAATAACACCAATAATTTTAACTTCCGTTAAATTATTTTGTTAAATCTCTCATGTGCACGTAAAGATAAATTTGTCTAAAATATTTTCTTTTTCTAATTAGTCGTACCTACTAGGCTACTACTGCTTTATATGACTAACATCCTTTTTAGTTGATCCCACAAGTAATAAACAAAACATTGAAAAATTAAAATTCAAACTCATACAAGGTAAATTAAAAACCCGCTCAATATTTCTCACTAGGGCTGTAAACGAACCGGACGAACACGAACGGAGCCTTATTCATGTTCGTTCGTTTAATTTTAACTGGACAAATAAACGGACACAAACGCTTAAACGGACGGATTTTCTTGTTCATGTTCTTTTATTAAAAAATGAGTTGTTCATGTTCGTTCATTAAGATACTAAACGAACGCTAAACGAACATGAATGAAAATAGACAAACAAATATAAACTTTGTTAAATTATGCACAATGTATTGTTTTATAAGTGTTTTGTGTAAACAAGCCAATTTTAAAATTATACAATTAAAAGATATGATATACGAACATAAATAAATAAATGAACATAAATGAACGCATAATCGGACGTTCACGAACATAAATGAACGGACGCGACTTTTGTTCATGTTCGTTCATTTAACTAAACGAACGTAAAATATTGTTCATGTTCGTTCATTTAATAAATAAACGAACTTTTTACCGAACGGTTCATCAAATGTTCACTGAACGTTCAGTTCGTTTACAGCCCTATTTCTCTCCCCCGCTTCCACTCTAGCCTACAACTTTATCTCCCATAAAAATCACCACCACCATGAGACCAAGATAGAAACAACTGACACATAATACCGGGTGCCAGCACCATAAGCCGCCCATATCCAACCACAAACACTACGCCCACCACCGCCACAGATATGCTATGCAACCCTTTCAATATTCGCTTTTGTAGATCAATTTAGTCTTTAAATTTACTTTTTGTATATGTGGTTTTGCATGTTGGTATATGATGATTTTGTATTTTTTATGTGTTAATTTAGATGATTCTGTGTGTAAATATGGGTCGAGTATATTGCTCGATTTCGAGTTTTCAGTTTTTGTCAAATGTTTGGTGGTCGAATGGTCGGATTGTAATGCATGGTGCAGTTGCCTGAAGTGTGGGGGTGAAATGGTGTGTTGGTGTGTTGTTTTTTTTAACAGAAGCTAAATAAAGGACTGTTAGTGTTATTCTTTGCAAAGCTATGGATGGTCAATGCATGTAGTAAGTAGTAACTCTAAAAAAAATTAACTTTGTTAACCTTTTCTTCTCTCTGTTTGTTATGCAAAGCTATGAATGGTCAATCACATTTAGAAATTTTAAGGTAGCATGTACTAAAGCGGGGCTGATGTAGGTTAGCTAGCAGCGACAGCATCAGCCCTGCTACTAGCACCTAGGAGTTGACACAACGGTGCAACAAATACCATTATTACAAAGATAGTTTCCTATGACTGAGGCTGTAAAAAATGTTTTCCGTATAGAGAAACTTGTACATTTTTATGATACTTAGGGCCAAGCCCTTTCAAATATTATTATATTGCTCCAATTAAGACTCTTCAACCTTCCCTTTCTCTTGCAAAAGTGTGTTTTATTCAAATAGATTTTGTACAAGTCGCGGTGGGTCAGCTTCCTGAGGTATAATGGTATTTGTGTCGGCTTATTAGTATTCAGTTCTTGCAGCTCAATTCCAATGTAGGAAACTATCTTTGTACCATGGTTGTAATGTCTTTGTAATTGAGTAAAAAAGTTTATATGTTGTGCATCATTTGAAGTGAAGTAAATGTGTTTTGTTTTTTCATTTTCTTATCAAAAATAGATGGGGATCAGTGTGCTGGATTCATCTGTGTGGGGTCTTGGTGGTTGCCCTTATGCCAAAGGTGCTACTGGTAATGTATCCAAAGAGGATGCTGTATATATGGTTAATGGGCTACGTGTGAAGATCAATGTGGACCTTAGAACGCTCATGTTGGTCGGTGATTTTATCAGGAAACAGTTGGGCCGACCCTCTGAGTCTAAAGCTGCAACAGCATTGAGTAAAACCATGTTTTGTGCTTCTAAATTATAGTAACATGGCATTGTAGTTAGTCTCATGCTGTATAGATCGAATTGCATCTGTGAGAATGGAAGTACCGTTCATATTGTATCACCACAATGTGGCGATAGTTATGTGGTCGCGATAGCTACTTCTAATTTGGGTTCATAAAGTTAAACGTCTGAATTGCAAAAGTGAATTGTACGCATATACAATGGGAAAGATAGATGATGGTGTAGATTATATGAAGTTGATTTCGGCGAAAGAACGAAAGAAGTTAATGAAGGCAATGAGAGAAGAAGAGAAGCTGAATAAGGAAGTTGAGAAGATTGTGAAATGAGCTAAACAAGCTTGAAACTTCTGATAAGTAAGTCGGCTGTTTTAATTTTGAAACACCAACATTTTTGAAACATTTTGAAACTAACTGATCTTTATGTGCAGATTCACAAGGTTAATCACGGGATACACCAGCAGCATGAATATGGTCAGTTGACTCAGTTCTCGAAATTCTTCCTGTTTTCACTAAAAACATGTTGGATGGTTCTATCTCATTAAGTTGCAAGAATGCAAGTAGATTGCTGAAACTGCTAAGAAGCACGAGATTGTCGTTATAGCAGATGAAGTATACGGGCATTTAGCCTTTGGAGCGAACCCATTTGTGCCAATGTTTTGGATCCATGGTGCATCACATCTATGTAGTATTGTAGAAATGCAACTTCATTGTGTAAGATATAAGTTCCGTTCATCCGCCTTATTATGTAAGATATAAACATTATGTATTTTTTATTACTTTCTTTTTAAAAACCTGTGAATTTTACATTTTCATGGGTCTTTTAACTAGTACGAGTATAATAGAAAGTGGTTTGGTAATTCTGTATACTCGATCCTTGTTAGAATTTTGATTGTCGATATGTATGTAAGCATACCCGATGCTAATGTTTTTACAATGAGGTGAAAACATTTTCTACCCAACAAATAGATTTTGATGCATGAGACTCTTATACAACTCCAACTACTAATTTTTGACAAGTGTATCTCAACACATTACTACATTAGTATGAAGATGTCACATGATCAATTGTTTTTCAAAAACTTGTGACACAAAACAATGTCGTGAATGTTCACAATTCAGTCATGTAACGGAATATATCATCTTATATAGTAAATAAGTAAATTGCCTGTCATTCCTTTCTAATTGATCTACATATAAACCGTAGCCCAAATGTTGACTGATATGGACCATATTTTTTTAAAAACACACATCTATAAACATCCACTTGGAACTACAACTTTATACAATTCGCAAATGGATGGAACAAAAGAGTAGGCGCTAGGACTCGGGTAAAAGAGTACAAGTACTTAGACACGTTTACAGAACAAATTCTACACAATACGCTGGAACAAATGGTGATAAAGCTTCATTCTTGGTGTATATTTGAGCCCAATAAATTACCACCAACTATCCACATATTGGTTATTCTATCTCAAACAAATATGGGAGTTTTATTCCCTTATAAGTTATAACTATTGGGTAAGCTCAGGATTTGTTGGAGAGTGGCCACAATTTTCAACGTCAAGAGATGAAGTGTTACCAGTCTCGGCATTGGTAGGTATAGTGTCGTTTGTTCCTTCTGGTTCAGTTGGAGAAGAAGCAAGAAGAGAGAGACGACAAAGAGGGCATGTGGTGTGAGTAGAAAGCCAGTGATCAATGCATTCCACATGAAAGACGTGCTTGCAAACCGGTATCTGTTGTAGCCTATCCTCTGCCTGGTAGTCCCCAAGACATACTGAACATCTGCAAATACATTGACACCCAACTCTCAGAACAAGTAAAACTAATTTCGAATAAACTGTAAATTTAAGGGATTGGTCAAAACAGGCGAGTTGGGTTTGTTAACCCGCGGTACCTTTTGACCAACATTAAAACTTTTATTCTGTCATATATGATTACCAAAATAAAGATATCATTCCGAAAATAATCTATAAATTTTGAATTAAATGATAGGAAGAGAGTAGGGGTGTCAGTAGGGTTGGGTTGACCCGACCCGAACCCGGTAAGGCTTATTGGGTCGGGTTAAATCGGGCTAAAAAATCTTGCCGGGTTGTTTGACCCAAACCCGATAACCCGACAATGTTATCGGGTCGGGTTAGGGTTAGATAATTAACGTTATCGGGGCAACCCGATAAGAACCGAAATTATACATTATACCTCATCATGTCTTTGATAATACAATATATAGTCGCTAAAAATGACAAAAGATAAACTCAAACCTTGATCAGGTAATGAGCTCATATGGGCAAATACAGATTTGACTTATCTTAAGAATTTATCAATCTCTATTAAGTAAGTTTCAGAATACTGATTTGATCAGAGATAGTATTAAACTTTATGGTAATGCATGATTTAGTTTGAACCACCTTTTTATCATGTTGTAAATTAATGAACCAAGAAGCTTAAAAAAGTACATTACAAAACTATCTTACCTACTAACAGACCAGGTATGGAAAAACAAGTATTAGTACAAGAAGTAACTACATCTAAGATGCTGTTTGTTTATTATGTCTGAATCTGAATACCACGTCTGAATCTGAATTAGTGGTCCAAAAGTCTGAATCTGAATTGTTTTAGTCTGTTTGTTTTTATAAAGTGTCTGAATAAACAAAAAACAATCCTTTCGCTATAAAACAAACCAAAAGACCCTCCATTCATGATTATTAATAAAAAATCAAGACCAAGATGAGGAGATAAGGATTGAAAAGAAGTAGGTGTAAAGTTTAAGCTTTTCAGATGTAATCAGACATATTCAAATGTCTGAATGAATCAGACCCTATTCAGATGTATTCAGACTTCAGATGTCTGAATAAACAAACAGTCTGAATGTGAAAATGTCTGACCGAATCAGACTTCGGACGTATTCAGATCTGAATGAGCCGAAACAAACACAAGCTAAACTTTAAAAACAGAATATGCAGAGTTAAACCTGGAAAAATATGCGACTAAAGCTAGATAAAATGTGTTAATGTTAAATAATGAAAAAGATACGAGTAACACGACTTTGTTAGTTTTGTGGACAAATATTAATATGTGTATGTCTAGAATCGAACTCGAGACCACGGGATTGCACACTTTACGTATGAAGAATTAATGGATAATAATTATATATATAAACCGTTATATATTTAATTATTAAAACACAAATAACGACTAACGGACGTTAAGTAATTAACGACAATTGACTAACGACCGTTAAATATCAAAGTAAAGGACTAGAGTGTAAATTAGAGTCAAGAAGGATCCGGAATCCCTTTTGGGATTAGATGGCCGGTCGAATGGGTTAGGGTAAGCCCAATTCTAAGCTAACTTGTCCTCTAAGTTTACACACTATATAAAAAAAGTTAGGGGTTCATTCTTTGGTATCTCTTGTACACAAGTTATAACCCTAAATTGTTTTTCCTTCTTTTCTTTGCTTGGCCGATCGGTTCTAAACCCTTTATAGGGTCGATCGACTTTTGTTTGTGAAACAAAATTTGTTTTGTGGTTTTACTAGCATAAACATTAATTCGGTTATAGTACGTGTGTACAAGAACGTGGTGTAAACACACTATTTTTTACATCTTAGATTGAATTACAAAATGGTAAGGGGTAATTCGTTAATCCAATTATGAACCCTAATTAGGGTTCTTGATCTTGATTGAAGGATTATTGAAGTTGATTCTTGTTTAGCTAGAATCAAAAGGTACGTTATCTTTATGTTTCGGTTAATTCTTTATATGTTAAAATAGATCCTACGCTTCCGCATATGTAATATGATTACTTGTTTAATATATATAAATTCTAACAGTGGCATCACGAGAGGTTTTAACATGTAATATATTACCGAAACATATAAAAAACGAATTTTGGATTAGGTTTTCATGTTAATCGATTTTTTTAGGGTTTAAAAAAATCGAAACCCTAATTTTTTAGAGGGGGGGGGGGATGCCCTTATAATTAAAAAATTAGTTTTATAGTTTTGAAACCCTAAAATTGTAACATGTTTATGTGGTTAAAGTTGCGTTCCTTGTGACTTGCATTAATCCATGATGAAACATGCATGTTTATCATGGATTAGATTTGATTAATTGTTAAGTTGATTTCACATGTAATTATGATTGTTAAGTTGATTTCACATGTAATTATGATAGATCTGAAATTGGGGAAGACCTCAATTAATTATATTAATGAATCTATTATGTGCTATTTGGTATATGTTTGCTAAGACTAACGCAATCGATACGTCGATGCATATGGCTCACCTACCATTGTAGGTGATAGTCTTAGTTAAATATATGCATAATGAAACATAGAAAGATTATTAATAGGTTTTATCAACAAGTTTGCATGTGGCTACTTGATACATAAATTAATTGTTAAGATTATGTGTACTTATTTAGTTGTTTATTTTTATTAATTATTTGTTTTTTGTTTAAATTGTATGACACGTTGTAAGCAAAAAAGGGTAATTTTTGGAATAGAAAATAAATGGACTAAATAACTATGAAACTTGTTGTAATAAATTATAGATCTTGCAAAGTCTTATGTGCCGATAGTGGTTCGCTTCGCACGGTAATTTGCTCCCAGGCGAGACTAGCAAGATTATAGTTTATTACATGTTTTTAAGACTTAAAGTCATAAACTTTTAATTGAGTGATGAGTTTTGTACCAATAGTGTGAACGGCTCACCCAGTTTTGACAAACTATAAGAGGGGTATAAGGAGGATTGACATTAAATTGTCAAACCGAAAGAGACGCGTTTTTAATTGGCATTTAGTGCTGACGTTTGTCTCTCCGCTCCTTTGTGCGTCTAATTGGAGCTACCAAGTAAGCTATTAAATGTACAAAATCATCTTAAGGGTGAATTGACCTCAATTCCACGTGCCACTTTATGGTAATTATCCGAATAACTTGGGTCTTTTGACTCATGCAGTAGTAGGATATAGTGGGCGATAATTGTAGGTAATTATTTGATTGGTGAACCCAATACCTCAATTAAAACTTTGTTGATTTAAATCTTAGCCTAAAATTGGTAAAATAAAAAGGTTTTGAAAACTTATGATACGAAGATGTATGCATGCTTCTTCGTACATATTTTGATTGACACATCAAAATTAGTACCTTAAAATTTAAATTCATGCCATCTAATTATAAGAAACACTTGAAGTTGTAATTTAGCTTAAGTGAGACCTTGACTAGATTACAATGACAAGGTAAATTTCCGTTAATGCGTGAGACCATATATGGAGAATTTGCAGTTTCTAAATTAGACGATTTAATTAAGTTGTTAGTGAGACCTAGAAACTTAAGACATGAGATGGGATGAAACATGCTTACTTTGCAAATTGTATTTGGCAAATGTAAATCCCATAATGATCTAGGAGTCAGAAATTGTTTGCCGATTATTGTTCGACAGATTACCATATTTTGTACTTTCATTACTAGCAGATCAACTGATGTAGTGAAACTATGAAAATTTGGATCCTAGTTTTCAAGAAAATTCAATGATTATATGAATATTTCCTTGGGTATTTTATTTTCTTGAAAAGATTGTATTATCGAAAATACTAAAATTGAATTTTGTAAATTCTTTTAAAAGTATTAATGCAACGTTAAACCGTAAACGTGGGACATTCTTTTATTGGTAAATTGATCTACACCCGTAGGGGTTTTTGGCTAGAGTTAACTTTACTAAAAGAATAAACCTAGTCTCCTTTCTATGAGAGAAGAGTGAGACTTAATCCTATTCTTTTTCATGAATGAGAAAGGTGAGATAGGAAAATTAGAATTGTCTAAATTCTAAGAAATAACTCATAGCAAACTTTAATAGTTAAGAAAATTGCACATTTTATAAGTTATTAAATTAGAAGCTAGACTAATTACCGCAAAATTGGTAAAAGGCAAACTAGTTAATTTATCTAGTTGTTGTGCTTTGACCATTTAAAGATGCTACATACCATTGTGGGGATGGTAGACATATTAAGGAAAAATTGCATGCCCAATTTTCAAGTTAATTGCATTGATGGATAGTCCATCATCTACATAGTAGAATACACTCTTTTTAATACCTAAGTAATTGTTACGAATGGGTCTTCTCAAAGGTGTAGGAAAGTTAATAGCACACTATTTGCTTTGACTGGTTATGAAACACTTACAATGTTGTCAAATCCAGTGGGAGCATTGTGTTGTAAATACTGAATAGTGAATTATTGTAATGATCTGTAATTCAGTGGGAGCTACAAGCTTTGTCATCTTGGTAGTAACCCAGATTATCTCTAGAATGTCTTGAGATAATTACTTTCCAATTGTAGACACTTGTGGTTTTAAGGATAGTCATGTACGTTTCCTTACTAGACAATGTGGTTCTATATCTACTAATTATGCTAATATCTATGACACAATCATATTAATCACATAAACAAACGAGTGACGTGTTGTTTATCTGATGCATGATGTTGTTCCATGCACAAGTGGGATAAATCTTTATTGTGTGCAAGGTACAACATATAGGAATATGATTTAAAGAATTGTCTTGACCGCAAGGTAAGAAACTAGCGTTCTAAATATGACTAATACACATCTAATTCAAGAAACACTTGTTGAAATTTAGCTTAAGTGAGACCTTGACTAGATTACAACAACAAGGTGAAATTCCATGATTACGTGAGACCGTACATGGATAATTACTGTTTCTAAATTAGATACCTATTAGAACAAGTGTCAATATGATAATGAGACTACTTCAAACTAAATATTTATGTATTATTGAAATGACATAAATAAATGAAGTAATCTAATACTACTTCAAATTTAAATATTTATGTATTCTTGGAATGTCATAAATAAATGAAGTAATAAATTAACTTGAAATTACTATTGAAACCAAATTGTGGTGTTCATGATTACTTTAGTTATACATGTTTATACTTTAATTTAAACCTATAAATATGAAGTCTTTTAAATTGTTACAAGACTTATTATAACATAAAGTAAGACGTTAACTTGTTATGTCCTCTTTATTAAGACATATACAAGAAGTCATTGAGTTGATCAATGATTTATAACGTATAGTGGGATTATAACAGTTTATGTCTTCTTGTTGAGACATGGACATGAAGTGACTTAGTTTAAAAGTACTTGCGTTATAAAGAATGCAATTGGCTTAGAAAATCTATTTCACCATTAAGTTGACTTAGTTGGTAAATAGGTAAGCCAGAAGGAGTATGAGTTTATCTTACATATTGTTTAATTGTCTCACAATATTAGTTCCAATGAAATACCACACGTTTGTGGTGTGTTCAGTTAGGAGAATCAAACTCTATTAGTATCGTTTGATTAAAGATAACTATAACTTCTTTTCTTCTAAAAAGTTATCAAGGTTAGAAAATTGAGTATGGGTTGTATATACTCAATAAGACTCCAACCTAGAAGATTAATAAGATACTATTTATTATGGAATGTGATGAATCACATTAAGTCTTAAAATTGAAGTTCTTAATTTGTTAAACAACTTATGAAGTAGAAAATTAACAAACTAATGTAAGGAACTGTCAATATGTATTTGTAATGTCCCAAAAGAGAACAATTTAGTGTTGCTCTACTTGCTAAGTATTTATAGATAGTCTATAAATTAAAAAAGGCAAGTGGGAGTTTTTATCTTGAAAAGATAAAATTACAAGATACATAATCTTCTAAAAATACACTAGTAAATGTCATGATGAGGATTAAACATGTTAATGTTAAATCTCAAAATGATGGAATTCTCATTCATAGATCCGCAAGGATATCTCAAATATTTGAATAATATGTTGAGGATTATGAGTTACAGGATTATGGTAAACCTGTAGATCATTAAGATGAATTGCAAATATTGAATTTGGCAAATTACTCATACTATGAATATTAAGATGCAATCCATAAAGATAATTAGTTTTTTGGAAACTTAGTTTATCTTAAACTCTATAGTTAGACTATAGAATGAAGATGAGTTTCTTCAAAGGGAATGAAAATCCTAGAGGTTTAAATCTTTGTGTAGAAATCATATGGACAAATTTTGTAAACATATTTAATGTATGACAAGATTATTAATCACACTTAAGCAATTAACTGTGATTGAACATTCTTTCTAGACACATTAAATGTATAAAGATTATGATTGTCATTCTTAGTTTCATTAATATGAAATTAACAATGGAATATCAAAACTCTTTCTTGAGTAATTACTTGTGCGAGGACGATAAGTAATCAAAAGGAGTATTTGAATTTAAATAATCTTTGGAAGTATACAAAGTGCAATAATTCATGAATGGATTAATGCATGCATCTAGGAGATATACTTATGTTTAATTATTAAATCCAAGTTTTGATTTATAATTAAAATAAGATAATTCCTTAGTATTCCTGAAAGCTAGTGGGAGTGTTATATTTATGTTCTTATTTCACATATGTTGTATAACATATAGGAAGTAACATTCCATATACGTTAAATGTTAAGTCTTAGTTTGGAATGGAACTTCACTTGAAGATTTAGGAAATAAACATACAACCTTGGAATATATGTTTATTGTTATAAACATAAGCGGTAAAATAATTGATTCTAATAGAACATGATATACTATTAGAAAGTCTAAATGGAAATATATCTTTGAAAAGATATAACATGAATGAAATCTAAGTTTGACACAAGGATTTTTCATGAACATCATGTTATTTGTTGTATCATGCTTGGATGAAAGATGATTTGACAACATTGATATCTAATTAAAAGTTATTAGATAACTAAGTGTAATGAATATGGTTGGATATAGAATTACATCAATTGCTCCTAAATTCTAAGTATGAACCATATGGCAAATTGTTGCGTAATTGTTATAGCTGACAAATCTTGAAAGATTGGAAGGCATCAAACATTACACAATGGATATTAAAGTTCACGGAATTTTAAAGAGCGTATTGTTGTTTGCATACAATGATGCTAATTAACGACAATTGACTAACGACCGTTAAATATTAAAGTAAAGGACTAGAGTGTAAATTAGAGTCAAGAAGGATCCGGAATCCTTTTTGGGATTAGATGGCCGGTCGAATGGGTTAGGGTAAGCCCAATTCTAAGCTAACTTGTCCTCTAAGTTTACACACTATATAAACAAGGTTAGGGGTTCATTCTTTGGTATCTCTTGTACACAAGTTATAACCCTAAATTGTTTTTCCTTCTTTTCTTTGCTTGGCCGATCGGTTCTAAACCCTTTATAGGGTCGATCGACTTTTATTTGTGAAACAAAATTTGTTTTGTGGTTTTACTAGCATAAACATTAATTCGGTTATAGTACGTGTGTACAAGAACGTGGTGTAAACACACTATTGTTTACATCTTGGATTGAATTACAAAACGGTAAGGGGTAATTCATTAATCCAATTATAAACCCTAATTCTCTTTGTGTTTAGCTAGAATCAAAAGGTACGTTCTCTTTATGTTTAGCTAGAAACAAATTGTTTGGTTTTCGTTTTGTGTTCTAAATTACTAGCATAACGTTTACTTGGTATTAGTACGTGTGTACAAGAACGTGATTCAATCACATTATTGATTGAATTACAAAACGGTAAGGGGTAATTCGTTAATCCAATTATAAACCCTAATTCTCTTTATGTTTAGTTAGAATCAAAAGGTACGTTCTCTTTATGTTTCGGTTAATTCTTTATATGTTAAAATAGATCATATGCTTCCGCATATGTAATATGATTACTTGTTTAATATATATGAACTAGTCATGATTATTAAATTCTAACAGACTTATCTGTTGACTTACGAGTAAAGATATGAGTAACACGACTTATTTGTTGACTTAAGAGTTTAAGTAAACATAACAAGCTCACAAAGCTACTTTTTCGGCCTAAAAAAAGTTAAGCTTATGGTATTCAATAAGTCATAACTTATAAGTTCAAATTGATAAGCTTATAAGCCGAAAAAGTTAACTTATAAGTACATTTAAATCTACATAAACAATCTAACGCAAAAATTGCCTAAGATTACACCGAAGCATTAAACATGAAACCTTATTATGGAATTATGGGAATTAGCTTTTGAGTAAGATCGATATTGGCATGAAACATGTGTTGAAATTTTCATACATGACAATCATAATTAAATAAACATCAAGTACATATGCGGAAGCGTATAGGATCATATAATATGTAAACTAATTAACCAAACATAAATAGTAAGCGTACCTTATGATTCTAGCCAAACAAGAATCAATCTTCAATTGAATCACCAAGAACCCTAATTAGGGTTTATAATTGGATTAAATAATTACCCCTTACCGTTTTGTAATTCAATCAATAATGTGATTGAATCACGTTCTTGTACACACGTACTAATACCAAGTAAACGTTATGCTAGTAATTTAGAACACAAAACGAAAACCAAACAATTTGTTTTATAAAAACAACCAATCGATCCCTTGAAGGGATTCTAATCGATCGGCCAAACACCAAGGAAAAAGAAAACAAGGTTTAGGTATTACTATGTGTACAAAAGAATGAACCTAAGCCTTGTATATATAGGTGAGATAACTTGAAGTCCAAGTTTGTGAAGGATTGGGTTATCCCCAATCCCACCGATCGGTTATGGACCAAAAAAGAAGGATCCGGAACCTTTCTGACTTTCCAATTATCACTCTATAATTCTTTCCTTTTATTTAGTTAACAGTCGTTAGTCATTATCCGTTAAATACTAACGGTCGTTATGTGTTTTGTGTATATAATAATTAATTATAACTTTACATAAATAATTATTATTCATTTACTCTTCATACGTAAAGTGTGCAATCCCATGATCTCGAGTTCTATCCTAATACACAACTACTAAATTATGTCCACAAAACTAACAACATGAAGTAGTAAATGTAGCATATACTCGATATTGATGACACAGTTTAGTAGTTGACAATGCAAAAAGGCTTGTATCAACTATTAAGTAGTCATTGGCTTGTATAAGATCAAAGTTTGTTACTATAGTATTAACTATTAAGTTGTTGTTTGATCAAAGTCGGTAAGTCACATTTGGTAATTTATTAGGTGCTCATTTGTAGTATCACCCGATAACCCGAATCACCCAACGCGACCCGACCCGACCCGATAACCCGATTCCTTATCGGTTCGGGTTGCAGATGAGTTTTTAAAAATCAAAACCCGACTCAACCCGACCTGATAACACCAATACAAGAGAGTTAGCTTTTTAGCCTTTTAGGCAATTAAAATGCACTGTGGGGAACTTCTTACTCATTTCTTGTAATATAACTATGTAATTTTTTAACTTTTTAACTCTGTTGGAGATAAAACGAATTTACCCGTTCAAGCCCTTATAAGTAAACTGGTCGAAATGCCACCCTTTGTGGTCGGGAGAATACACATGGGATGCTTTAGCTAGTGTATGAAGATTGATCTACAAGAACCCTGGAAAATCTAACTGACTGAATACTAACTTTAGATAAGGTTTTATAAATGATATTCGTTGAGTTCGGTTTAACGATAAACTAGCCGGCTAGTCTAACTATTAATTTAATAGAGTCAACTGACTGATGTTCACTATGTGCAAAATCTGATATTTTACCTACTTATCCACTTAATGGCTACCAGTTGTCTAAAATGCATAATTAGACAATAAGGTTGAAATCCAATCCATATGGAAAGGGAAATGCATAGGTAGCTGATTAACAACCACCCGGGTCAATTCTAAGAACCCTGGAAATTAGGTAACTTGCAGAGGCACTCAAAATCTATATTCCAATTTAAAAAACTTATTTTGAGCAGTGACTGATTTACCACTACGTCATAAAACAAGCCAGTGGGGGTAGCCAGCATGCCAAATGCGATAACCTTACTTTTCTATAATAAAAAAAAAAAATTAATATATCAGTGAGAAAACAGTTAACTTCCACATAGGAGTATAAAACAACAACCTTTACTCGCCTACTTGGTTTAGTTAAGAACGTATGATTAGCGTCGATTGTTTCAATTACACCATCAATCCACATGATCTTTCACTAATCGTAGATTTTTTTTGCTAGTTCACTTCGATTTATATAACCTTATTATGACATAACAAACTCAGATAAGTCCTAATGGGCAAACCAACAACGCAACTACTGTTCAAATTCGAATAGACTGATTAACTGATTAAACTAGCTAGCTTTCGTACATGTGTGATGCATCCGTCAATAAACACACAACGCAAAATAAAAGACAAGAAGACTCACGTAGTATCGGATACGGAAAAGCTCTCCTTGAACACGATAACCGGAAGCATCTCCCTCAGTTCTTTCTTCAGCCCCAACTCAGCCTGAAAAAGATAGTAATTGACTTATTTTTCTTCCCAAAATACCAACCTACTTTTCACTTAATCCAACCTCTTAGAGGGTGTTTGTTTAAGCTTATATGTGGGCTTATGAGCTTATTTGATTTCAGCTTATATTACATAAGCCTCGATTTTTTGGCTTATTTTGTGACTTTTGCCACTTATGGGCTTACACAAGTTTATTATGATATAATAAGCTTATATAAGTGGCAAAAGTCACAAAAGAAGCCAAAAAATCGAGGCTTAATATAAGCCGAAATCAAATAAGCTCGTAAGCCCACATATAAGCTTAAACAAACACCCCCTTAATATTAGTACGTCAAAAGGTCCGAAAGTTAGCCAAAAAATGCATTAAGATGAAAAAACTAGCATTGAAGAATAAGAATGATACCGTTGATAACGGATTGGCGGCGGAAGATGGTGGCGGCGGCGGGAGGCGGCGGAGACGGCGGTGAAAAAGATATAAGGAGAGTAAAAGGAGTAAAGTGAAAACGAGAGTGAATGCAAAAACAAACCAATGAAAGAGTTTGACTTGAGCTGACAATGCCTTCTTCCAATCCCAACAATTTGTTGATGAATTTGGAGTACACATTTTCTTATCAGATTTCTCGGATTTTGTTACACATGATTTTTACAAGGTTTGAGGTATTGTTAGAATGTTAGTTAGTTGATTGCTGATGATCTGTGGGATTTATTCATCTGTGGACATTTAACAGGGAATAATAGTTTAGAGTGGTGTGTTTACCGTTAACAGGATTTCTTTATTCCAGCTATTTTTGGATCGGACTGGATTGTTTAAGGTATTTGTGGAAGTTTTCCTTTTTTTTTAGATTGTCATTTTTTTTTTATTCTGGGTAGCGTGTTAAAAAAGTTTGTTTTGGTGTATCATATTTTTTGAATTTCATTTTTTATGTATTATATATCAGTTGTGTGTACTATTTGATAATTATACTCGTGCTATTTATACATTGATGACGCATAGTCTACACCCGGGTCACGAACCCGATTAGTAAATAATACTAATAATTAAGCCCACCACATATGGGCCGCAACTGGACTACCAGTTATGCGGCTTGGGCCGACAAGGCCCAAGCCCAAAGTTATTTCCGGATAGGATATCGAGTATCTCCTAAATAAATGGGATATATACTAAATATCCGATGTCGGCTAACACGCCGAGGAGTAGGGAACACGAAACCTACTAGGGTTTCATGCATATATAAAGGGCACCCAAGCCCTCGGTAAAGGTACGATCTACTGAAAACCCTAACTCTTCACTAAAACCCTAAATTCGATTACTTACTCTCACGCCGGAGGATAATCGGGGGAAACAATCCCTCGATAAGCCTAACGGTGTTTGTTCTTTTTCTTAGTGCGCAGGTTCCATCAAGCATTAAGAGTTAATTGGTACGAGAATAGAAGTCCTCACAAGGAACGCCCAACTTTTGTATCAACAAGTGGCGCCATCCGTGGGACCCTACACTAAGAGTTTTACCAAGAACTAGAATGACGAAACACGGAAGTCACAAGAGTCCGCATGGGAAGAAAGCGCATGATGACTCACTAGGGAAGAAGCATCAGACCGATGCGCCCCCTAAGCAGGCCCCTGGGACAACCAGTACGCCTAGAAGCTTAGGAGCGTATTCAGATCTGGTCTTTCCTACAGTGGAATCACTTACCAAAACTACCCCCGTTGTTACAACAAGTACTAGCGCGGTAGAACTGGAGCGCACTCCTCTTAACATGCCAGAGGTGAACTTCACTGAACCTCCCAATGCGCCTATCCGAAACAAGGATCCTGCCTTGGAAACAGACTCCATCGCGCTAGAAGGAGTCACCTCCGAATTGGCGCCAAGCGACTTTGTATCTCAAAACTACGAAGCCTTGACTGCGCTCATGCGAGAGGAGGCAAAGAAGAGGTCAAGCCAAAGTCTGCACAGCAGACTCAACTTCGACCCTGAGCACGAAGTATCCCCACCGCACTACCAAAAGGAAAGACGCGAGAAGGATAGCCGCAGACAACCAGTGTTTGCCAGGATTGGAAGGAAGGTTGTGGACGATGAAGCAGCCGACCTTCGACATCTGGAAGAGTCTGAAGAGGGGGATCGGCGCGCCAATGTCCACGCTAGGCTTGGCAGTCGCAGGATCCAAGATAGGCTTGGGCGACGATGCTCCCCAAGTGAAAGCCCCTCAAGCTCTGACTCTGAGGATAGTCGGCGCAAGCGCCGCAGAGGAGCAAGCTCAGACTCTGATGATAGTCGACGCAAGCGTCACAAAAGAGTTCGCTCATCTTCAAGAGATTCCTCGGACAGCGAGACTGGACACTGGAAATCAAGAGGAAAATACCGCGACCAGGAATACGAAGACATGTCTCTTCCCTGGCGTCGCCAAAAGGTTGATGCGTTCACTAGGCGCATCAGCGATTTTTCGGAGAATAAGAAAAGGCGCATGCCTGCTAACGTCAAAACATATGATGGGACAGGTGATCCTGATGATCACCTAAAAATTTTCGAATCAGCAGCTACTATCGAAAATTGGCCACAACCTGTGTGGTGCCATATGTTCAACTCTACATTAGTAGGGAATGCGCGCAACTGGTTTAGCAAGCTTCCACGTAGAAGCATCGATGGGTTTGAGGAGTTGCGCAAGGCGTTTCGCTTAAACTTTACTCAAAGGAAGAAGTGCGCCAAAAACCCTGTCGAACTCGCTAGAGTTAAACAGCGACAAGGGGAACCCACAAGTGCTTTCATGGAACGCTTCAAGGACGAATGCATGAAAGTCAAGGCGTGTCCAGAGATACTAAAAATATCGGGTTTCATGAATGCGATCAATAACCCAGATTTGATAAAAAAGTTAAACGACAAGGTTCCCTTAACTTTCGACGAACTCATGAAGCGCACGAGGTCTTTCGTCCAAGGAGAAGAAGCTGCCGCGGATAGCAAGAAAGGCTATTCGAACCATAGGCCACAAGAAGAGTCAAGGAGACAATCCAATGACCAGGGCGGCAATCGTAATAGGAGTTATCGCACTCAAGGCGGTGGAAGGGGAAACGATAAGTACACCCCATTAACAAAAACTCCAAAAGAAATATTCGCGACGGAAGGGGCTAACTTCCCGAAACCACCACCAATGCGCACCCCAGAGGATCGGCGCACAGGGAATGGGTATTGCGAATATCATGGAAAGAAAGGCCACACAACCAACGAGTGCGTCCAACTACGCCAATTGATTGACAAATTGGTAAAGGAAGGAAAGATGGACCACCTAGTAAAAAACATCAGAGAAGGGAAAGACAAACCAAAAACAGGGGCCAAGAAGGAGACATCAAAAGAAAAGGCAGATATCATCTACATGATACAGCCATGGCAGCGCGCGACAAGACAGAAGGTCAGTCAACGGTTTTCTAAGGAAAACGAGATTTCTTTCCCCTCCCTGACTGTGAACAACGCAGTGGTGGATCCACTTACCATCGAAATACATACGGGGGGTCACGACATCCGTCGCATGTATATAGATGGAGGTGCATCCGCTAATATTATATATGAACACTGTTTCAAGAAACTGCGACCTGAGATACAGAGTCAGTTGATCCCAGCCACAGCACCGCTCACTGGCTTCACAGGGGAGAAGATATGGCCCATGGGGCAATTGCGTCTATTTGTAGAAGTTGGTGACAAACCACACTCTACAGTCACCTGGATGAACTTCATGGTAATCAGATCCCCCTCTCCGTACAATGGCATCATCGGGAGACCTGGAATATCATCTATCCGCGCCGTGCCATCCACAGCGCACGGGATGCTAAAGTTCCCAGTGGAAGGAGGTATTGTCACTCTTTACAATACCACCATACCACCCAAAGAATGCAACGCAGTGACAAACGACGTAAGCGATGCTCCAGAACAGCGCGCAATCAAAGTCCCAAACCTAAAGGTCGCCATCCACCTTGACTACCCGGATCAACAAGTATCTATTGGCGGGTCTCTGTCTGACAAAGGCAAATCAGCTATATGCGCACTCTTGCAAAATAACCAAGATATTTTTGCATGGGAGCCAAAGCATATGACAGGAGTGCCACGTTCCATCACGGAACACAAGCTCCAAATCCGACAAGGATATCCTCCAATACGACAGAAAAAGCGCGGACAAGCCCCAGACCGCGCAAAGGCCATCCTGGAAGAAGTACACAAACTAGTAAACGCAGGCATCATGCGGGAAGTGTACTATCATGACTGGCTCTCTAACCCAGTAATGGTAAAAAAGAGCGATGGCAGTTGGAGAATGTGCGTAGACTTCACAGACCTCAATAAAGCATGTCCACAGGACTGCTACCCGCTTCCAGAGATAGACTGGAAGATCGAGTCTCTGTGTGGATATCCCTTCAAATGCTTCCTGGACGCATACAAGGGATACCACCAAATTCAAATGGCGGAGGATGACGAAGAAAAAACGGCCTTCCACACAAGTCAAGGGGTCTATTGCTATACAAAGATGCCCTTTGGCCTAAAAAAACGCAGGAGCAACATACCAACGATTGGTAGACACTGCGTTCGAAAAGCAAGTAGGCCGCAACTTGGAAGTATACGTCGATGACCTCGTCATCAAAAGCCATACTGAGGAAGAACTAGTGCGCGACATGGAGGAAACGTTCAAAACACTAAGGAGAATCAACATGAAATTGAACCCCAAGAAGTGTACATTTGGCGCTACAGAAGGCATGTTTCTCGGGTATCTGATAGAACCCGATGGGATCAAGCCTTGCCCAGAAAAGACCCAAGCAGTCATTGACCTTCCCTCACCGCGCACACTAAAGGAGGTTCAGTCCCTAAACGGCAAACTAGCCGGACTGAACCGATTCTTATCTAAATCAGCGGACAAGTCACTTCCCTTATTCAAAACACTCAAGAAGTGTACAAAAAAAGGAGACTTCAGGTGGACCACGGAAGCAGAAGAAGCCTTCCAACAGCTCAAACAACACATAGCAGCCCTACCAAAGCTTGTCGCGCCCCGACCAGGGGAAGAGCTGATCATGTACCTATCTGCGACTCAGGGAGCAGTCAGCGCAGTACTACTGACTGACAGGAACTCTGTCCAAACACCCATCTATTTCGTTAGCAAGGCGCTCAAGAAGATAGAGATTAACTACACCGCAATGGAGAAGTTGGTCCTAGCCTTAGTATTTGCAGCAAAAAGACTGCGCAGGTATTTCCAGGCGCACCCAGTAGCTGTTATCACAGACCAACCCATCAAACAAGTTATCTCGAAACCCGACGCATCGGGACGCCTACAAAAATGGAGCGTTTCACTGGGTGAGCATAACATATCATACAGACCGCGCACTGCAATTAAAGGACAGATATTGGCCGACTTCATCATCGAGAAGCCAGATACTGACACTACACCTGCGACAAGCAAAGGGGAACCTCAAGAACCATGGATCCTATTCACTGATGGATCCTCATGCGTAGATGGATCAGGAGGTGGCCTTATTCTCACTAACCCAGAAGGAACTGAATTCACATATGCTCTGCGCTTTGAATTCACAGCCACGAACAACGAGGCAGAATACGAAGCACTCCTGGCTGGGTTACGCATCGCAATTCAAATGGGGGCACGCAACTTAGAAGCGAACGTCGATTCACGGCTAGTCGCTAACCACGTGTCAGGCGAGTATGTAGCAAAGGAGGAACACATGATCCAATACCTCGAAAAAACCAAATCTCTGATCCAGAACTTCGATAGGTTTACCATCAAGCAGGTTCCCAGGGGTGAAAACAGGAAAGCAGATGCGCTGAGCAAGATTGCATCCACCAGTTTCGCACATTTATCGAAACAAGTATTGGTGGAAACCTTGAAAAATAAGTCAATTGACGAGATGGAAATATCCACAGTGATAGAAGAAGAAGGCCCTACGTGGATGACACCAATCATTGACTTCATTAGTAAGAGCATACTCCCCCAAGAACAGAAGGAAGCTAGAAGAATCCGGCGCGCAGCGCATCGATTCGAGCTTAGAGATAACGTCTTATATAGACGCTCATTCCTACAACCATGGCCCAGAGGTACCCCTAGGATTAGCGTTTTACATTACTTGTCGTGGGATCCATGAATATTTTGATCCACGAGGTACTTGTAGGCTAGTAGCATATCTATATACAGTATTATGTTAAGATCTCCGTGTTTTCTTGATTTTGTTGTATTAAATATATTATTTGCATTTTTGGCTTTATAACATATTATTCATGTCATATTGTCATGACTCATGATCACTCACCTATTTCATCAACTTACTAGTCTTACAACACTTGTATTTACAAAATTTGAGCGGATAGTATAAGGTGAAAATTATTTCAATAACTTTATTTTCAAGTTAAATATTATGATAATTTATAAATCTATGATTTTATAAGGTTTAACATTTTTTTTTATGAAATTATAATAAAATTGTAATACTTACATAGTTATAATACTCGTACTTGCACGAATTTTTACATATTTTTTTCATCGCTTAACATTTTGTTTAGCTTTTTGTTGCACGAAAGATTTGACTTTGTTTAACTAGCATGATGTTTAGGTTTATCTTATTTAAATTTAACTATTGATATTATGTTCTAGACATTATGTGTGTTTAGTAGCACATAATTACATTGAAAAAATATGTGTCGTTGTTATATGTAGAATCGCGTCTATTTATTTTCATCTCACAATAACTTGTGAGATCGTGCCTTCATTTTTATATTTATATTCCTGTAATAAAAATTTAAGCCGGTTTTTAAACTCGTGCGCGAGTTTAAACTTCTAAGAGGAATAATATGAGTCATTATTGAATGTGGATAGCTAAAAAATAATCCGGATATGCTTACTTAATCTCATAAAAAGGAATAAATGAGTCGTTCGTATATGTATAATCTCGTATATTCATTCACATATCATAGTAACTTGTGCTTTTTTTATATATATTCAAACTTCATGTGCAAATACATTAGTTTGATACGGATATACTAATAATAATATTTATAAATAACAACAACATATTGTTGTATTTTTATAAACTATAAAGTATATGGATGTGACAAACGGTAATTTTCACACTTTAAGTTAATAATAATTATTTATTTATTATTTTTAAACCGAGCATTTCTATGCATAACTGCATGTTTCAGTGAATTTCTGAGCATTTCTGAACATTTTTTGGGAGTTGTCCCGCATGCTGTAGCTTACAGTCACTACTGAAAAAAGTCTATTTTTGTCAGTAAGCTTAATTATTCTATTTTTGATAGTTACAGACAAGTTTTGTATTTAACTGAGAAGTTTTCTCGTATTTACTGAAAAGCAACCCCACACGCGTACCGACACTACAATATATATGTTAGCAGTCAAATAAATACATTTTTGAGCAAATAATAATATTTTGTTATTATTCCAATAAAAACGTCGATAAAAACTTTATTTTACATATACGTGTCCAAAAAGGTCAAACCAGGACTTTACGGTAACATTTAAGCTTAAATCGACACATGATACACCAACGAGGAGCAAAAACTGATCTCCCTCCCCCTCTTGGCCGTCATTTACAGCCACCTTCCCCACAAGAGGACAAAGATTTTTATATACTTTGATTTGATAGTGGATAATGACATGGTAACCTTTGTTTTTATACCCCATTAGTTACACATATTACTTCATACACACATTTTATCATCTAAAACTTACCATCTTGTTCATCTCAACCTCACGAACACAATAAAAATTCAAGGTCTACAAATTTCTTTTGAGTTTTAAAGCAATCGGGGTGTACTTTCAAGTGTTTTGGGTTAACCGGAACATATTGTGGGTAAATTTGGAGCCTTTCTTGGTCTTCTACTGTGACAACCCGTAATTTCAGGTCATTTTCCAAACCTCGACAAGTTACTATTCATATATTACTATTCATCATTTACTATTCACCGATCACTATTCATCATTTTCGAAGTCAGTTTGAGACTTTGAGAGGTTTTCAAAAATTTTACTATTCATGAGACACTATTCATTCCCGGAGGGAAATCACTATTCATGTATTATCGTTCATCCTTTCGTAAACTAGGTTTACGGGTATCCAAAATGCGCGTAACCAGTATGGTTTAGCTGCGTATTCATGAAACATCATTTAGGACACATCATATGGACTAGAGTAGTCTATAAATTATCAGTAACATCATCTGTATACTAGGTCATGCACGTGTTTGTGTGATTTTCATTTACATACGTTCGATTATTTAATAAACGTTACCACTCAGTTATTACTACTAACATTATACCCGATACTCCCGAAAGTGATCATAACATATTTTCATACTCAGTATAATGATATAAAGATTATATTATTACTTTACCCGGTGTTTTTAAATCAATTGCTATATTTTCCGTTAGGAGCTTATAACTCCGTCGGTTTGCGATATTTCAACCCGATAATTTCTCTAACACCCGATTCTTGCAAAGAATATGATTTTTCAATTTTTACAACTTCGTCGTATTTTATTTTACCCCGTCACGATTTATTTCTAGTTAACTCGGTACCCGGTAACACCTAATGTATACTCAAAACAACTAATACTTAACTAATGGGGGACACAAGCTTTAATTAAACATCAAATCTTCTTCTTTTTCTCCATGTGTGCCGACCCCCCCCCCCCCTCTCCCCCAAGTTCTCATTTGCACTTGATTAATAAGACTACCATTAATGCTAATATTCTATATGTTTCTTGATTTATTTCCAATAACACATACACTTACATAATCAACTAGCTAAAAAGTTCAATATTCTCTCTTCCTCTATACTCATAACCCACGGCCACAAGGAAGATCAAGGAGGAATCCATATTTTTTTTTCAAGAACAAGTGCTAATCAAGTTCCATTTACATTCCTAGCTAGGATTTTGAAATAAAAATCCCTAGGTTTCTTTTACATTTCACTCCAAATCGTCTCAAATCCTCAAGTAAGCTTCAAGAACACTTTTTGATCTTTTCATACCTTCATTTGATTTATATGTTTATGTATTTTCAAGTATTAGTAGTTAAACATGCAACTTACTTATGTTATATATACCACATTACACATAAACAATCTTTAACACTAGATCCATAAGTTTTACTAGTAATCTCATGAAATCCACCAAGGTTCGTGATGTTTAGGACCCCATGACACCTTAAGAAGGTGTATGGTAGGATTAGATAGGTTGTGGTGTTGATTGGAAGTGGTTTGATCAAAACTTGAACTAGAAAAATGAGTTTTTAACACTATAGAAAAGCTACTGTCCAAAAATGTGTAATCTAGAAAACTCAGTAACTCAAAGGATATTTTGGCCTTCATATTCATAAAATACTTTCAAAAACGAAACCGTGGCGGCAAGAATGAGTAAAAACCGACTTACGATGAGAAAGATATGATTTTTCTAAATTAGACGACGAAAAACTATTTTCTGAAAATTGTTTGCTGTTTTTCCGAACTTCAAGGGACAAAACGAGGCGTTAGACATGATCTAGGAGAGCCAACCTACTGAAAATGTGTTATTTCATGATTATACGAAACCGTGGATATAAAGAACATAGAAAACGGGCTTATAACGACTGAGATACCCGCATTTGAAACCCGACGAACCATATACATTTTTGACAGCACTAATAGAAAATGTTCTAAGTGTTAAAAACAATATTTTTCAAGTAACAATAATGAAAGCCATATTTCTTACCCATCGAGACGCGTTTGATCAACAGTTAAATAATAAGACTTCAAAATAATGTTATAAGGTTTCTAAAGATGTCGAGTTTATTCACTAACACTCAACGTACAATATTTTGCGACTAGTTTTGCGAGGCCATTTGGGCACATTTTCAAGTTGTGAAAAATAGTAACTTGCGACAAAAACATTATATTTATCGATAGAACACCAAACGAGGATCGTGGAGTATTGTTTCAACACATTTACGCGAAAAGTGTTTATTAACTTAACGAGACGTCAAAAATGTATTTTTCGACGAAGAACATTATTTTCAAAACTAACGAGTGGTATCGATAACATACGTATTTGCATGTGTAGCATCATTTCATTGCTTACATTAGATCCTATCATTCACATTAGGTTGCGGTTAGGGATCGTGCCTCATTTCAGCATATCCATTATTGTCATTGTTGATAGCGCATCAGGTGAGTTCCATAGCCCCTACCTTTATACGTTTTGGATTACGTTTTGGGGGAGAATACATGCTCAATTATTTTCATTTACCTTCACAAGCACTTTAATCTTTTAAGGATTACCGTGAGTTCATGGCCCCTACTCTTTCTTGTTTTGAAATACTTTTGGGGGAGAATACATGCTTGTTTTCATCTAAATGTATACTTGATTTACTTGATCATGCTACTTGTTTAGCCAAACCATTATTTGCTCCACTTATGAATTTTTTATTCATTCGAATGTATTGTATATTCACTTGTATCACACTTAATTCTTTTTACCCATGGACCAAAGCACTTTAAACAATTATGCCTGCTTAACCGAATGCACCGGCACCAACACTATGTACATACATGACAGAATGAATGGGTCACATAACCGAATGAACGGGTCACATGACAGAATGAACGGGTCACATGACAGAATGAACTGGTCACATAACCGAATGAATTGGTCACGTAACCGAATGTACTGATCGAGCTAAATGTATTTTAAATCATGATCCACATATTACTTTTGTTCACTCAAACCAGATCATATTTGGCAGTGGGTTGTAAACACACAGGTTGCAAGTCTTGTATGGGCGGGACTTGGGACTGGGTGGATTTACAATGCCTTTGCTGGGAAATCTTCATTCAAATGCTTTACATTTTACACTAAACTCTATGAACTCACCAACCTCGTGTTGACACTTTAGCATGTATTTTCAGGTATAAGCAACAGCACACTACTGGAGGCTTTTGGCAGGGCATGGCATGGTCATAGAAGACTCTGATATTCATTTGGGGACCGTTTTAATTGTTTTAAGGGCCTATTTCCGCACTACTTTTAACAATGTAAATTCAACACTTTTGTTAAACAATTTTATTCTAAATGATTGAGGTGAAAACCGTTCTTTGCACTTGTGTTGTGATACCAATTGAGTTGCACCCCAGCGACATGTAAGCTTCCGCTGGACCCGATTTTGGGGGTGTGACAGATTGGTATCAGAGCCTTGGCTATAGAGAACTGGGTAATTTTAAAACCTATACTATAGCTACTTACACGAAAAGTTAACCCTATGACCGCCACGTGCCTGCCTGCCAAGCTGATGCCTCATTTGTGGTTTGTTGCTTACATATTTGATGAGATTTATATCTTGTTATCAGATAGATTATATGTAGAAACTAAGAACGTGCTAATGATAGTTTCTTGGATCGTTTTGAGCCTTAGGGTTCAACAATAACAATGAATAAATATGCAGCGGAATAAGAACAATCAATTGTTATTGACACAAAGTTTTTCTTTCAATCACACCACGCCTCAACTATTATTTGATCAAAATAATACGGTTACACTGCCTTGTAACAGGGATCAAAGATCCTTGAGGCGACTACAAAACCTAGTCTAGGCGTTTTACATTACACGTCCTAGACACACACACACACCCCTTTATCGACTACATTGGAAGACTTAATCATAAAAACCCTAACCCTTGATCTCTTTATATAATAGAGATTTAGGTTTACAAAATACTACGAAGGACTAAAATATAAATCTTCTTTTGCAAGTAAGTCCTTCATGTTTCATTCTTTCTTGTTTCATTCTTTATGTTTTGTATCATCAAATCCATAAACCCAACAATCTTCCCCTATTTGATGATGACAAAACAAACATATTCTTGTACGAACTTCCCTAGACGAAGTAGCAGAAGTTGAGATAATTAAATCTCACCATGAATGAAACAAATCTGTCTTCCCCTTAAACCATGCCATGCCACCACATTATTTCTTCCCCTTTTTGGTATCAACAAATAGAGAATGAATAAACTGTAGAAACTTCCCCTCGAGTGATGCATGTACATAAAATGATTCTTCAAATCTGTAGGCTTTATATACTGTAAAGAAAAATAATCATCACCAATTTGATGTTGAAGTAGAATAAACCAACCTTGTGTCGTATGCCTTGTACTAAATACGACTTCGAACGTATACTTCACGTATAGGGAGACCGCAATCTCTTGACAATAATCACTGAGCACAATAACGTAACTCCTTCAAGTGTTTTGTCAATTCGTAGTCACCTGAACGAACAAACAAGTTACCTTTAAAGTGTAACACCCACCTCAAGATATAATAAGACACAACCTTGATAAATTCCACTGCATCATCAAAGAAGCAACAAAAACTTCTCTTCTCCAATAAGAAAATTAACTCGAGCCTTTAAAAAAAACCTTTAAGAACAAAAACCAAATTCCTTGTGTGTGTGAACTTCCCCTGTGTGTGTGTAAACCAAATAAATCCATACTTACTTCCCCTCACTGCTCGTAAATTATGCAAGTATCAATCGTGTAAACCCAGCAATAACGTAGCAGCAGAGAGTAAGTCCAGCAGCAGAATCAATATGCGTAGCAGCAGAGTGATATATGTCGAGCAGCAGAGTGATCAAAGCTAGCAGCAGAGTATTATAACTAGCAGCAGAGTTACATTTACCACTAGCAGCAGAGTATATAACTAGCAGCAGAGTTTATTAGACGTAGCAGCAGAATAAAATAAGCATAACCTAGTACATGCCACTATCTAATAACTCAATCCACTGACCCCACATTCGACAAACCTTGGTTGATCAAAGTGAATCCCTCCAATCAAATCAGTACAAGGTAATCCATAATCAATTAATAATACTCGTATAACAGAAACAGCCAAACCAGTCCCAATTCTCCGCATATAATTCTCGATAGAACAATATTAAACAATTCGTCCCATTAATTAAACGCAGTAACCATTGACCAATTAAAAATCATATCAGTAATATAAATCAACATGCGTAAGACGACAAAACACTTAATTTCACCAACGTCGTTAATTCTCATCAATTATTGTGAATATACGATCAGATAGAATTAATAGTACGAGGTCAAAACATATTAATATTTGATGAAAATCAATACCGTAAAATCCTTTTTGCGAATCTGCTTGACACCAATGAACTTTGTGAATCCCTAGGTAACGAGCTCCCCAAGCTCTGATACCACTTGTAGAAACTAAAGATCATGGTAAAGATAGTTTCTACAAGTGGTATCAGAGCTTGGGGAGCTCGTTACCTAGGGATTCACAAAGTTCATTGGTGTCAAGCAGATTCGCAAAAAGGATTTTACGGTATTGATTTTCATCAGATATTAATATGTTTTGACCTCGTACTATTAATTCTATCTGATTGTATATTCACAATAATTGATGAGAATTAATGACGTTGGTGAAATTAAGTGTTTTGTCGTCTTACGCATGTTGATTTATATTACTGATATGAATTTTAATTGGTCAATGGTTACTGCGTTTAATTAATGGGACGAATTGTTTAATATTGTTCTATCGAGAATTATATGCGGAGAATTGGGAATTGTTTAAGATCCTTGAGGCGACTACAAAAAACCTAGTCTAGACGTTTTACATTACACGTCCTAGACACACACACACACACACCCCTTTATCGACTACATTGGAAGACTTAATCATAAAAACCCTAACCCTTGATCTCTTTATATAATAGAGATTTAGGTTTACAAAATACTACGAATGACTAAAATATAAATCTTCTTTTGCAAGTAAGTCCTTCATGTTACATTCTTTCTTGTTTCATTCTTTATGTTTTGTATCATCAAATCCATAAACCCAACATTATACTCACTTATTCTCATTGATTACTATAATTATCTTCCATATAAGCATGCTCACGTATCGTATATGTCACTGCGTTACGCCTTTTCCTTACGTAGTTTCATCATTCGACCTCGAGTTTGGTCACTTACCTTAGTCTTTCAGAACATCTTTTCAAATGTGAAGGACATAGTATTAGTATAACTGAGCTGAGTATTTCAAAATTCATTGAACCTCGGTGGAATATAGACTGGTCATCTATATTCGACCCGGGACAGTGGGACATAGGCTGACCACCTATGTCCGACTCAGAGATGAATTTTGCAATACTGGGAATAGTTATAATAGAATTATGTCCAGATTGATTCCCTACCCAATTTCTAAAGGTTTCATTCATGTGTGTGTACTCAATCGTTGCAAGAACATTCACATCTACATCACCTCGTGAACCACCGCCTAGAAGCACGTCAGCTAATCATAACTCAACCTCAAGCTTTCATTCTATGACAAGCCACTTAGAACACCTACTTTTCAGAAACGTCTTATTTACGACTCATTCTTCTTTTCTTGTTTTGAAGAATCATGCCACCCAAGAGGGCTACTACTACTATGACACCAGCTGAGATCAGAAAGCTTGTTGCCGACAGTATAGAGGCAGCACTGGTAACCAAGAGAGCTGCTGTAGCTGCACGGGCTGCTGAAGCCGCTTCTAGGGCAGAAACCGCAGAAGCTGCCGGAATGGCTACTAATGGTACCAATGGTCGCAAATGTACCTACAAGGACTTTAAGAGTAGAGATCCCCAAAAATTCAAAGGCACTGAAGGAGCCACTGCTATGATCCGTTGGTATGAAGGGATAGAATCTGTGTTTCTTTTATGTAACTGTCCAGATGACAACAAAGTAAAGTTTGCTACCAGTACACTCGTTGAGGAAGCTATGTCATGGTGGAATTCGTATGCGAAACCTATGGGAATGGAAAATGCTCACAAGCTTACGTGGGATGAATTCAAGAAGTTGCTGACTAAGAAGTTCTGTCCACGCATTGAAATAAAGAAGTTGGAAACAGAGTTTTATGAGCTAGTAACAACAGGTAATGATATCGAGGCATATATCAGGAGGTTTCAGGAGTTGGCTGTGCTATGTCCAACTATGGTTCCAGATAATGAGAAGCTGCTAGAAAATTTCATTGGTGGACTACCTCACAGCATCCGTGGAGATGTGATTTCTTTTGACCCACAAACACTGGACGAGGCAATCAGGATGTCCCAGAAGCTTATGGCTCAGGAAGTAAAGAAAGGAACTACTTCCAACAACAACCCTAGCAACAATGACAACAAGAGGAAAAGGGATAACAACGAAGGAAACGATCAAGTTCGGCCGCCACACAAACAACATGAAGTGGTTAGGGCCTACGTTGTTGGATCAAGTGAAAAGAAAGGATATGTAGGGACTTTACCCAAGTGCAACAAGTGTCGGTTTCACCATAATGGACCTTGCCCCACTCAATGTGGAAACTGCCAAAAGGTCGGACACAAAGCCAAGGATTGCAAGGCTCCCACCCTCGTAATGCATCAGAAAGTCACGGTAACCTGCCATGAGTGTGGAGTAATTGGACATTTCAAGAGTGAATGCCCAGAGCTGAGAAACCAGAATGGAGGAAGAGCTCGTTGAAGCGCGAAGCTCGTCAGGACAACAACAACAATGACAACGTTTAGGAGGGGAACTCCTGCCTTAAAAATAAACCGAAGCCTAAACACTCTAGTGTTGTATTTCTTTTGTGTTTCACTTTGAGTTCCATCATATGAACTTCATGTACTATTACGAATTCCGATCTAATGAATGTTCTATCTTTTATAACCGCAATGCGACTCAAACATCCCCATCTCTTCACCGAGTCCACTTCAGAGGCCAACGCGAGTTGAATTCAGGGACTGAATTCCTTTAACGGGTGGAGACTGTGACAACCCGTAATTTCAGGTCATTTTCCAAACCTCGACAAGTTACTATCCACGGATTTCTATTCATCATTTACTATTTACCGATCACTATTCATCATTTTCGAAGTCAGTTTGAGACTTTGAGAGGTTTTCAAAATTTTTACAATTCACGAGACACTATTCATTCCTGGAGGGAAATCACTATTCATGTATTATTGTTCATCCTTTCGTAAACTAGGTTTACGGGTATCCAAAATGCGCGTAACCAGTATGGTTTAGCTGCGTATTCATGAAACATCATTTAGGACACATCATATGGACTAGAGTAGTCTATAAATCATCAGTAACATTATCTGTATACTAGGTCATGCACGGGTTTGTATGATTTTCATTTACGTATGTTCGATTATTTAATAAACGTTACCACTCAGTTATTACTACTAACATTATACCCGATACTCCCGTCAGTGATCATAACATATTTCATACTCAGTATAATGATATAAAGATTATATTATTACTTTACCTGGTGTTTTTAAATCAATTGCTATATTTTCCGTTAGGAGCTTATAACTCCGTCGGTTTGCGATATTTCAACCCGATAATTTCTCTAACACCCGATTCTTGCAAAGAATATGATTTTTCAATTTTTACAACTTCGTCGTATTTTATTTTACCCCGTCACGATTTATTTCTAGTTAACTCGGTACCCGGTAACACCTAATGTATACTCAAAACAACTAATACTTAACTAATGGGGGACACAAGCTTTAATTAAACATCAAATCTTCTTCTTTTTCTCCATGTGTGCCGCCCCCCCCCCCCCCCCATCTCCCCTAGTTCTCATTTGCACTTGATTAATAAGACTACCATTAATGCTAATATTCTATATGTTTCTTGATTTATTTCCAATAACACATACACTTACATAATCAACTAGCTAAAAAGTTCAATATTCTCTCTTCCTCTCTACTCATAACCCACGGCCACAAGGAAGATCAAGGAGGAATCCATTTTTTTTTTCAAGAACAAGTGCTAATCAAGTTCCATTTACATTCCTAGCTAGGATTTTGAAATAAAAATCCCTAGGTTTCTTTTACATTTCACTCCAAATCATCTCAAATCCTCAAGTAAGCTTCAAGAACACTTTTTGATCTTTTCATACCTTCATTTGATTTATATGTTGATGTATTTTCAAGTATTAGTAGTTAAACATGCAACTTACTTATGTTATATATACCACATTACACATAAACAATCTTTAACACTAGATCCATAAGTTTTACTAGTAATCTCATGAAATCCACCAAGGTTGGTGATGTTTAGGACCCCATGACACCTTAAGAAGGTTTATGGTAGGATTAGATAGGTTGTGGTGTTGATTGGAAGTGGTTTGATCAAGACTTGAACTAGAAAAATGAGTTTTTAACACTGTAGAAAAGCTACTGTTCAAAAACGTGTAATCTGGAAAACTCAGTAACTCAAGGGATATTTTGGCCTTCATATTCAGAAAATACTTTCAAAAACGAAACCGTGGCCGCAAGAATGAGTAAAAACCGACTTACGATGAGAAAGATATGATTTTTCTAAGTTAGACGACGAAAAACTATTTTCTGAAAATTGCTTGCTGTTTTTCCGAACTTCAAGGGACAAAACGAGGCGTTAGACGTGATCTAGGAGAGCCGACCTACTGAAAATGTGTTAGTTCATGATTATACGAAACCGTGGATATAAAGAACATAGAAAACGGGCTTATAACGACCGAGATACCCGCATTTGAAACCCGACGAACCATATACATTTTTGACAGCACTAATAGAAAATGTTCTAAGTGTTAAAAACAATATTTTTCAAGTAACAATAATGAAAGCCATATTTCTTACCCATCGAGACGCGTTTGATCAACAGTTAAATAATAAGACTTCAAAATAATGTTATAAGGTTTCTAAAGATGTCGAGTTTATTCACTAACACTCAACGTACAATATTTCGCGACTAGTTTTGCGAGGCCATTTGGGCACATTTTCAAGTTGTGAAAAATAGTAACTTGCGACGAAAACATTATATTTACCGATAGAACACCAAACGAGGATCGTGGAGTATTGTTTCAACACATTTACACGAAAAGTGTTTATTAACTTAACGAGACGTCAAAAATGTATTTTTCGACGAAGAACGTTATTTTCAAAACTAACGAGTGGTATCGATAACATACGTATTTGCATGTGTAGCATCATTTCATTGCTTACATTAGATCCTATCATTCACATTAGGTTGCGGTTAGAGATCGTGCCTCATTTCAGCATATCCATTATTGTCATTGTTGATAGCGCATCAGGTGAGTTCCATAGCCCCTACCTTTATACGTTTTGGATTACGTTTTGGGGGAGAATACATGCTCAATTATTTTCATTTACCTTCACAAGCACTTTAATCTTTTAAGGATTACCGTGAGTTCATGGCCCCTACTCTTTCTTGTTTTGAAATACTTTTGGGGGAGAATACATGCTTGTTTTCATCTAAATGTATACTTGATTTACTTGATCATGCTACTTGTTTAGCCAAACCATTATTTGCTCCACTTATGAATTTGTTATTCATTCGAATGTATTGTATATTCACTTGTATCACACTTAATTCTTTTTACCCATGGACCAAAGCACTTTAAACAATTATGCCTGCTTAACCGAATGCACCGGCACCAACACTATGTACATACATGACAGAATGAATGGGTCACATAACCGAATGAACGGGTCACATGACAGAATGAACGGGTCACATGACAGAATGAACGGGTCACATGACAGAATGAACTGGTCACATAACCGAATGAATTGGTCACGTAACCGAATGTACTGATCGAGCTAAATGTATTTTAAATCATGGTCCACATATTACTTTTGTTCACTCAAACCAGATCATATTTGGCAGTGGGTTGTAAACACACAGGTTGCAAGTCTTGTATGGGCGGGACTTGGGACTGGGTGGATTTACAATGCCTTTGCTGGGAAATCTTCATTCAAATGTTTTACATTTTACACTAAACTCTATGAACTCACCAACCTCGTGTTGATACTTTAGCATGTATTTTCAGGTATAAACTCTATGGAGGCTTTTGGCAGGGCATGACATGGTCATAGAAGACTCTGATATTCATTTGGGGACCGTTTTAATTGTTTTAAGGGCCTATTTCCGCACTACTTTTAACAATGTAAATTCCGTACTTTTGTTAAACAATTTTATTCCAAATGATTGAGGTGAAAATCGTTCTTTGCACTTGTGTTGTGATACCAATTGAGTTGCACCCCAGCGACATGTAAGCTTCCGCTGGACCCGATTTTGGGGGTGTGACATCTACCTCTCGACATTTTTCAAGCATTGTAAGGAAACTCATAAACTTTTTCAATCTTGCTCATATCATGTCCTTATGATGTTTAAAAGTGTTACCAAGTATTAAAATGTGTTTTTTTTAATGAAAAAGCTAAGGTTTGGTATATAATTAGGAGTGCTCGACTTTTTTGAAGTTTTTATGCAAGTTATGTTATTCCTTGCTTGTGTGGTAAATCTTGTTGTTTGTGGTACTAGTTTGATGATACAAATGTGATTAGTGTTAATTACGCGAGTTTAAGAAGAAATATACATTTTTTTTTTGTATATATGTATAAATCGGCTAACATTTAACCAAAACAAAAATTGGGGTTTTGAAAAACATAAAATTTTAGCTCAAGTGGTAAAATTAGTGTTTGATAACTTATTTTGAATATGTAGCAACTTGTAAATTCCCCAGTAATTTGTAAATGTTAATCAAGTATTAATAACCATTTAGTTCAGTTAACCATTTTTATGGGCAAAATTTGAAAATTTAGTTTATTACAAACACATTGATACGTAATTTATAAACACATTGGAACGAGCTCACACGCGGACCACGATGAATCAAACACACTCATTATAAACTAAACGGATCCATTTACTATTCATGGCCCAAAATTCTGGCCTGTTACTATTCATAAGCCCAACCCAACACTTTTATAATTTTATTAACACTTATTATCACTCGGTTAACTCTCTACACTTAGCCTCGTTTACTTTTGATTTCGACACACAAATTATGCAAGTTTTTACACCATTCGAATCTCTATACATCAAACAAACATGATGTCGAAGTCTCACACCCTTATTCGATTGTTTGTCACATAAACGAGAACCAAAGCTTATCACCTTCGAGACATGTACAATTCACACAAGTTTTATCCATTTTAAATCCAAACTCGACACAACTTATATTCACCTAGGTCTCTTGCTTTTCTATGATCGAATATCAGTTCTTGACATTGTTTAACATCGTTTCCCACCTTGTTCCTAAATATCACACGTTATATATTGTTTTGGACCTATTGAAATATGTCGACACACTTAAATATAGATACCACTCGACCTAACTCAAAGCTACTCTTAAAAGTCTTTATACTCGAGTTTTCCTCACCAAATCCCTGCCATGTTACTATTCGACTCAACTTGTTTCATTATTGTACAATATATGGTTATATACATGTGTATGTATACACGTATACCACACACTCACTCAACTCCCTTTTCACACTTAGCAAAATATCTCACATTCTCTCTATTTGCTCACTGCCGAGAAGCTCTCAAGACAAGAACCATTTCCCCTTTTGTTCGAGCCAAGTTCCATGTCGCAAAGTTCCATTCGAAGCTTTGGTGTTTGTTCTAACGTGTGGAGTACACCTTGTTCGATTTCTAGTCCATCCTAACGAGATTCTACACCACCTTAAGGGTGTTGTAAGCCTTCTAAACTCATTTCATACTCTTATACAATTTTCTATATCCATGCATGGTTCATATTTTTGTTCGAACGTATATTTACTTCTTATGCATTTTTCACTTTTTTTTTATTTATTTTTCATTACACTTGTGACCTTCGATATCAAGAGATGGCCAACAATCGATTTAAATCACCAGTCGACACTCACAAGTCTATTTCATAACATTTCGAGCGCCATTTTGATCAAATATTACATCGCATATATTTATAACACATTAACAAGTTATATATCATTTATGGACTATGTCTTTTGTCGATAAAAATGGCCTTTTAAAACCAAATACACGCACACAAAATATGGGTTTTATTACTCAACTCGATTCTTTATAAGTTCAACAAATAAGCTACTGAAATAAGAACTTATAACAAGTTATTAAAATCCCTTTTTGAACCACAAATCAATCGCTAGTCGAACAGCTATGAAACTCATTCATTTTAACGATGGGATTTTAAGCCCAATAAGCAGTTATTAAGCAATCGTGAAAAGCTGGTAGAATAAGCATTTTGGTAATCTTTTTAAGGTCCTAAAATAAGCCCAAAACCAGGCCCAACTTCCCTTGAAACCCCTCGGATCACAAA